>OZ010601.1:79747163-79759663 GCA_963932145.1 Acanthosepion lycidas
TAAATTTCCCTAAAAAATCATATTATAACCAGTTACCAACCATCGCCTGAAGAAGTATAATTATAGAATTGAAACATGAAAGCTTTTGTGTAGCGATTTCAAAATGTTTTTATTATAATCGCTTTAATAAAAATATTATATATATATATATATATATATATATATATATATATATATATATATATTGATAAAATATTATATATTATGACTAATTGCCTTATATAGAAGCTTGTCGGAAATATAGATGGAAAACGAGTTTAGATGCCTCGGAGCGTTACAAGTCGTTTGTGCGTTTGATGGAAAATATGAATAATTCATGAAGTATTTATGGAATCCTGTGGAAAAAGAAACGGGTTATTCTGGACTTCCAAATAGCCATTCTATTTAATCACTTATTGAAAAAAAAAAATAAAAGAAAAAAAGAAAAGAATTATCATAATTTCTTTCTTTCCGATAGATCTTAACGATTTTTTTTCTCCCGCCATAACATGCTTTATCTTTCTCGAGATACCTTTTTCGTTTCGTCCGTGGTCCGAGGTTAAATGAAGGTGAAACCGGCGTTGGGGAAACGTCTCCAGCGCAGTTGTTTCATATTGGGACTTGCTGCTTGACTGACTTGAAAATCAGTCTTTTGATATGCTTTAATCTGGGCTCGAACACTGTGAGCAATATTTAATATGTGGCACGTAACTTTGGATTCGTTTCTCTAAAATGATTAACAACACCGAGCAAGTAATCCTCGGTCGATGTTATAAAAGTCAAACGGTTTATCGCAAGAGAAAAAGCAGATGCAGACATTATTTTAATGGTATTAGCGGTAAATAGCAGACGCAAATAAGCATTTCTAATAGATAGATAGATAGATAGATAGATAGATAGGCTGACATAAACATATAGATAGATAGATAGGCTGATATAAACAGATAGATAGATAGATAGATAGATAGATAGATAGATAGATAGGCTGACATAAACATATGGATAGATAGATAGATAGGCTGATATAAACAGATAGATAGATAGATAGATAGATAGATAGATAGGCTGATATAAACAGATAGATAGATAGATAGATAGATAGATAGATAGATAGATAGATATTAAGAGTCCGACAGAAAAAGAAAGATAGACAGATATGGAAATAGATATGAAAAACTGAGATAGATAGATAGATAGACAGACAGACAGACAGATAGACAGACAGACAGACAGACAGATAGATAGATAGATAGATAGATACTAAAAGCCGACACAAAAATGAAGAAAGGACTAATAATAACAAGGTAGATAGATAAGTAGAGTAAATAGCATTTTTTTATCTACCTTATTATTATTCTTTCTTTCTTTTTCTGTCAGTCTTTTGGTATCTATCTATCTATCTATCTATCTATCTATCTATCTATCTATCTATCTATCTATCTATCTTATTCTATTAATTATCTATCTATCTATCTATCTATCTATCTATCTATCTATCTATCTATCTATCTATCTCAGTCTGTTCGTTATCTATCTATCTATCTATCTATCTATCTATCTATCTCAGTCTGTTCCTATCTATCTATCTATCTATCTATCTATCTATCTACTTTCAGTGTGTCCTTTAGTAAAACTATAAAATGAGAAATAGAACAATTTCGTATGTTGAACTTCTTTTGATGTCGTCCACACACAGCCAACGATTGTTTTTTGGAAGCCGAAAAAAAGAGTCGAGCCCAAATAAAGGCGGGAATTCGACGACGATGGATCCGAACCGGAGACAAAGACAGAAAACGGAAATGAAATCTCTGTGATTTTTCCCACGTCGAAACGAACTCTCACACCAGAAATTATTGTCTGCCTTATAACTTCACTTTTACACCATTTATATCCTTGCAGACGAACGTATACAGATATAGAAAGGCTAATATCGAGTTTTATACTATCACATCCTCACCCCTTCACATTTCTTATGTATATTTCTATTCTTCTCTCATCCCCCTTTACCCCACCTCTCTCTTATATATATATATATATATATATATATATATATATATATATATATATATATATATATATATGCGGGCTTCATTAAATATGGCGGACAAGGTGCTTTGATCAAATTTTTTATATAATTCCTCATAATCTTATAATTTTTTTTTTCTTTTCAGTAAATAAATAAAATTGTCCAAATGTTTTATTTTTCTGACCGATTGCGGCTATACATTTAGTCATTTTCAAGGATGGAATATATTTACTGTAAATTGGAAGTATGTTGTTGTATGTATTTAGCACATAGAAACATAGAATGTTTTATATTCAAAGCACACTCAATAACATACATGTTGCCAATACAAATATAATATCGTTGTCTTCATGTAAAAATTGGCTAAAAATAATGGAAGCCTTATTAATAAAAACAAGAAAAAAACAACACACAATATCAACTATGAACATGGACACAATATGTTTTGAAAATAAAACATTCTGTAATACTAAATATATACATACAAGAATCCATTTCCAGTTAACAGTTAATATATTCCTTCCTTGAAAATGGTTAAATCTATAGCTTAAAGCGCTCGGAAATAAAATAAAACACTTGGAGAGGTTTCATATAATTTATCTACTATATAAAAAATTTAATCAAATCTACTATATAAAAAACTTAAAGCACCTTGTCTGTCATATTTAATAAAGCTTTCACGAAAGAAGGTTTACTGTCTAAATACACAATGCATATATCTAAATATATATTACACACTGAGACACACACACATATATATATATATAACAGTGAACATAGAAGTCAACACTTAGAGGCGACAGTCTGTTTCATGTTAGAAAAATGTAATAATTCGGAAAAAATGTGATAATTCTGAAAAAAAACTAACGATATATTTTCTTTTGTTTATAAATACATGTTGCAAAATAAAGAGTCCATCAGAGGACGAAATGCGTCGGTTAAGAAAAGCTTTCCTTTTTGCATATATATATATATATATATATATATATATATATATATATATATATATATATATATATATATATTACTTTAAATGTTATTTTTACTGGATACACAGATAATGAACAGACACAGATAGATAGATAGATATGCATGCCGAATAGAACTTTCACTTTGTTAAGTCTCTTGAAAGCACAGAATGGTAGACTTAGAAAAAAACAGGGAATCTATCTATCTATCTATCTATCTATCTATCTATCTATCTATCTATCTATCTATCTATTCCAATCTGTTCATATCTATCTATCTATCTATCTATTCCAATGTTCATATCTATCTATCTATCTATCTATCTATCTATCTATCTATCTATCTATCTATTCCAATCTGTTCATATCTATCTACCTATCTATCACTCGAGAAGTGGCTTAATAAGGAAATATATATTACCTTTATTAAGTTACATTTAAGTAATTATTCTGTATATATATAAAAAGTAATATATATATATATATATATAGGGTGTAACAGCAAAATTGTCCAAATCGTGTAGCAGTATGGGATAATTGTCAATCCCACAAAATGTTTAATATCTAAAAAAAAACAAACAAAAAAAACACGAAGTATCTTTTTCCAGGTTTTCAAATTAGACATCTTCAGATCATTTGTCATAAGAATCACTGAAAAACCTTTTGAGTTATTCAGCTCGAAAGAGAACAGGTTAAAATTATTTTGTGTCAGTCCCAACATGTCTTCCCAACCGAGCAATGGTAAGAGGAAAAAGATCATTCTTGCTTTCAGTGATAGTACCTTCATTAATTGCCTTCCATCTCCAAAGCCTATTCAAGAAACATCTAGAAAACGGTGAATAAGTTTTAAAAAGTGCGAGCGGTAAAGATGAAAACTGGATCAGTTGGTCGCAATAGCAAGATAGATCATCATTTCAACTTCGAGCTAAATACATTCATTCAAAGTAGAGTCTAATAGTGTTATATAAACTTTGGAGAATTTCAGTAAGATATATTTAATCATTTCTAAGTTATAACGGTTCAAAGCTTAATCTAACATTTGGATAATTTTGTTGTTACAGGATTTGGACAATTTATTCTGTTACCCCCCACCCCGGTATATATATATATATATATATATATATATATATATATATATATATATATATATATATATATATATATATATATATATATATATATGGTATATATATATATATATATATATATATATATATATATATATATATATATATATATATATAAACGAGCGAAAGAACAGATGGGGTAAAAATCCACTGTTCGTAGCATTTACTTTAAAAAAACTGCTGAATACAAAGTAGAGCAATATATTATTATTATTTTTATTATAAGAGATTATAATAAAAAAAAACATTTTGAAATTGCAAAACAAATCTTTCATGTTTCAATACTATGAATGTACTTCTTCCATCGATAGTAAGTAACTGGTGATTCCAGTTGCCAGTAACTTAACATCGCCTGAAGAAGTACAATCATAGTATTGAAACATGAAAGCTTTTGTTTAGCAATTTCAAAATGTTTTTTATTACAATTTCTTGTAATAAAAATATAATAATAATATTAATAATAATAATAATAATAATAATAATAATAATAATAATAATAATAATGATAATAATAATAATATTTTGCATACTTGTACTCCGAGAAAATCTTTCTCTATATAAATGCTTTCAAAAAATATTTTTTCGTAAATTAAAAAAAAAGAATTTTCGATAAATTTTAAAAGCAGTAACATGATGTACGGTGTGGTGTCATCGATATGGAGGAGTCCAGTTGAAATTCAAGGAGTCCAGTTGAAATTCAAGGAGTCCAGTTGAAATTCAGGGAGTCCAGTTGAAATTCAAGGAGTCCAGTTGAAATTCCATTCGGGTTCGTTACATTCGCTTACGCACAAAGATATGAATACATCTCTTCTCCCTCCTGATATGGGTTAAATAGCAGGACAAACTCTGTCTATAGCCTTGGTTGGCAACCAGCCTACTGCAGAAAGAAACGGCAACCTACTCCTAGAAAATCATCTGCCTTGTCAGTCATTAATCGAAAGGGATTGATTGATTGGTTTATTTAACGACATATCAACTCCATTATAGATCATTTAATGCCGAAATTTAATTTTCTTGGGAGTAATAGATATATATGTTATTCTGCTTTCACAATTGAAAACATGGTAGATGATACTCAACTTTTGTGCATATACCTGTTTATGTGGATATAATTACTAGAGTCGGTGATATGTGTGTTTTATGTTGTAGGATTATTGAAGTTATATTTTGGAATACAGTTTAATTTAAGAAATTGTAGGATATTATATCGATTAATATCATGAAAGTTTTTTCATGTTTTTTGTTTGTATTTTAAACGGATTTCGATGAAATCGCTACAAATTGTTAGTATATGCCTATTGTTGGTAATTTTACTATCAATATGTATTTTTGGTATTATTTATATAAAAAATATATTGCTGGTACTTTCATAGTGTTTTGGTTTTGTTTGGGGGTTCACTATTTACCCATAGCTGGGACACGAACACGTAGTAAAGTGGACCTGGGAACAACAACAATTCAGAGGTAGTTCCATGTTCCTGAAAAAAAGATTAGAGGCCTCGCTAGCGGATGTAGTTTATCGTGTATCACTTATGTGGCTTAACTGACTGGATAGAATGTCGAAAGAAATGTTTATTTTTAACAACTTTGTAACACGTTTTTGATAAAATAACCTTTAAAATGCATTATGGCAAGGTCTCCACGAGTTTATACAACTGATCATTGGGTGCTACTATCGTATGATAGCTACCGTTTTTTTTCTACTATAGTATGATATCTAATAAAGTATGATATCTAACGTACATTTTCCACTATTGTATGATATCTACCGTCCATTTTCTACTATATTATGGTATCTACCGTCCATTTTCTACTATAGTATGATATCTATCGACATTTTCTACTATAGTATGATATCTACCGTCCATTTTCTACTATATTATGGTATCTACCGTCCATTTTCTACTATAGTATGATATCTATCGTCCATTTTCTTTTATAGTATGATATCTATCGTCCATTTTCCATTATAGTATGATATCTACCGTCCATTTTCTACTATAGTATGATATCTATCGTCCATTTTCTACTATAGTATATCTACCGTCTATTTTCTACTATAGTGTGATATCTACCGTCCATTTTCTACTATAGTATGATATCTATCGTCCATTTTCCACTATAGTATATCTACCGTCTATTTTCTACTATAGTATGATATCTACCGTCCATTTTCTACTATAGTATGATATCTATCGTCCTTTTTCTACTATAGTATATCTACCGTCTATTTTCTACTATAGTATGATATCTACCGTCCATTTTCTACTATAGTATGATATCTATCATCCTTTTTCTACTATAGTATATCTACCGTCTATTTTCTACTATAGTATGATATCTACCGTCCATTTTCTACTATAGTATGATATCTATCGTCCTTTTTCTACTATAGTATATCTACCGTCTATTTTCTACTATAGTATGATATCTATCGTCCATTTTCCACTATAGTATATCTACCGTCTATTTTCTACTATAGTATGATATCTACCGTTCATTTTCTACTATTGTATGATATCTATCGTCCATTTTCTTCTATTGTATGGTATCTACTATCCATTTTTTACTATGATATGATATTTACCAACTTTGGAACTATGAAATATGTTAGGGATAGGGGTCGGGGTTAGGAGTTAGGGTTTGTGGTTAGGATTAGGGGTTGGGGTTAGTGGTTGGGGTTAGGGTTAGAGTGAACTGCTTATGTATTCAAAATCATTAACAATTTTTCATACAAAAAAATTAAGAAATCATCAAATAGTGCTTTTAAGGTTTGTAAACTGATTTGATGTCATTTAAAAAAAAGCCGTAAACAGGTCATTAATTTTCTTGAGCGTTTTCCACCAATAATGAGTACATTGTCATTTACGGTAGGTCGCAAATACCTCGGTAGATATCATACTGTAGTCGCACCGATTATTGCCTACCAAAGCCCTTCCTTGCATGCTGTATAAGCTTTGTCGATGTTTAGATTCAATGTTATTGACACCCATCACCATACACATACGAGCAAGTATACCTCAGGTTTTTAATGGGATTAAGGTTAGGCAAATGTGCTGACGACTACATAACGTCAGGGCTTTTTTTTTTTTTTACTTTATTTCCCCTTATACAAGGCCCAAGAGCCTTTCATGTTACTGAATGAGATTGTTGTAAGGGCGTAATAGAGGAGAAATGTTGTAGTAAAATTATGACAATATGTGGGATGATTGACCCTAAGCACGAAAAGGTTAAGATTGTCATTTTTTGGGATTGTTTTTTTAATGATTTCACTCCGAGAAAGGCGATGAAGCCACTAAGACGCAGGGGAGGGAAAGTGAATGAGAAAACTTTAGTGAGAAGAAAGGACAATAAAAGAACAGGGTACAGGAAGAGAGAAGATGACTATTTACGTTGCCTTTAAATTTCTGAAGAGTGTATGTGGCAGGAAAGAAAGAAACCTAGAGAGAATTCCACAGGGACGAAGTGCGAAAAAAAGAAAATTTTACCAGTATTTTGTTTAGCTTTCCTTGATATTTGACTTGTAGTCAGGTGGACATTGAAGAGGTCCTGAAATATTTGGCTAACGGCCACCCCGTTGAAGCACCGGCTCCCGTACGATCATCGAAGTTAAGCAATGTTGATCTTGGTCAATACCTCAATAGGAATTCCAGGTGCTGTAAGCTTAGATGTGTGGGTGGTGTAATGGATAATGACTGGGAATTCTTAATCGGACAGCCGAGTTTCGATTCCAGTTGGGTTCGTTATATTCACTTATACGCAAATACTCTTGGGAAAAGGTCTTCTCCCCTTAGCTATGGGTTAATTACTAAGACTCTTATCATTAAATCATTATTCTCTTAAAAATAATTCTTACAATATAAAAATATTTTTTGGCTTTAAATAACCTTCAAAGGGTTGATAAGCCGTAGAAAAAGAATAAACCGACCAACTGATGGTTTGTTTTGGTTTGGTTTGGTCTGTTTTACGGCATATCAACCTGAATGGGTTATTTAATGCCAACAAAATTTTTATTGCTGGTAATATTTTTTCCTTCAAAGCTGTATTGCTGGTAATATTTTTTTTTTTCAAAAAAGTATTGCTACTAATATTTTTCCTTCAAAAATTTGTTTCTGGTATTATTTTTTCAAAAAATGTATAGCTGGTAATATGTATATATTTTTTTCAAGAATGTATAACAGGTAATATATATATATATATATATATATATATATATATATATATATATATATATATATATATATTCAAAAGTATATAGCTGATAATATTTTTTTAAATGTATTGCTAGTAATATTTTTTTTTCAAAACTTTATTATTGGTAATGGGTTTTTTTAATGTATTGCTGGCAATAATCTTTTTCTTAAAACATTTATTACTGGTAATAATTTTTTAGAAATGATTTCTGATATTAAAACCTATTTTTACACTTTCATAGTGTTTTGACCCCAGTATGGGGGTTAACTATTTCCTTATAGCTAAGGACTAGTATCCCGGGTGAGGGTGAAACTGAGAACACTAGTAATTAAGAGGTGGGTTCACGCTCCTCAAAACCTCCTGTTGTCGGACGTAGTTATCATCTTACGGAGGACACGGATGTAGTTTATCATCTAACCCAGGACGCGGATGTAGTTTATTATCTAACCCAGGACGCGGATGTAGTTTATCGTCTTATCCAGAACGCGGGCGTAGTTTATTGTCTTAACCAGGACGCGAGCGTAGTTTATTGTCTTAACCAGGACGCGAGCGTAGTTTATCGTCTTAACCAGGACACGGACGTAGTTTATCGTGTTACGCAGAACGCGGATGTAGTTTATCGTGATACCCAGGACGCGGACGTAGTTTACCGTCTTACCCAGAACGCAGACGTAGCTTATCGTCTTAACCAGGTCGCGGACGTAGTTTATCGTCATACCCAGGACGGGGACGTAGTTTATCTTCTTACCAAGAACGCGGATGTAGTTTATCGTCTTACCCAGGACACGGATGTTGTTTATCGTCTTAACCAGGGCGCGAATGTACTTTATCGTCGTACCCATGATAACCGACTATCTGATATCATTGTGTTGTTCTTTGTATCCGATGGATTGGGATATTGCTTGGTTGGAACTTCAGTTGGCATCAACAATATCTCATGCATAAAGAAGCAAGACATTAGAAAAAAAAAAAAGATTTTAATATATGAAAGCATTAATCCGTCTGCTGATCAAGGCGATCGATGTTTTTGAAAGTACCCTAAAAGTTGCGCCTAAACCATTGTACTTCCATCACACTGAATACGGTTGGTTGATTTTGTTTAGCGGCATATCAACCTCTATGGGTTATTTAATGCTGAAATCTACATATTTTGAGCACAATTCTATGCCTTCAATGGCGGATAAAATGTATTGTTGGTTATTTTACTTTAAATATGTATTGTTGGTCATTTTACTATTGTGGGAGTCAATTGCCCTCACGAATTTATATTAGACACAATTCCAAAAATATATCAAGAAGAAAAAACAAGAAGATTCATACAAGAGAAATTGTACAAATAAATAGATTTTTATATAACAAATGTACAAAACAATAGTTATGAATGTTGTTTAAAACAGTGAAATAAGCTTGTCTTTTTAGATTTTTGTGTCGGGTAATGTTCTACTTTGATAGACTACAAGTTGTTGGAAAAAATCAGTTCAATGTAATATTATTTGTATTCAAAATAAACGGCTCGAAGGTTGTGGCCTATGCGAGTGTGAATTATGTTGTGTTTGACGCTAGAGTTGTCTGCTGTTGTGTTGTTTGCCGACGTGAATTTAGCTTGCATTGAATAAAGGAAATAGACTGTGATTATGTTAAAAAGGATTTTTAACTTATAGTCTAGACTTCAGTTGAAAGTTATTTTCTGATGAGTGTAGCGTGTTGCTTTTACGGCTGATCCCCCCCACTTCTTTTGTTCCTTAATTGTTTGTTGTTTATATAAGCAATATAAGTCACGTGATAGGCTCCAGAGAATGTTCTAAAATTTTGCCGCAACTGTACTATTGATCAGGTCAAATTAAGGTTAGACGTAGTCGACGGCATGCCATGTGATATTTTTGAACCAATCAAATTACATTAGTGCTGTAATTTAATTTGAAGCCTATGTTTTGTTTACTTTTTGAAGTTTTGAGAACAATGTAGGATCTAGATCTTATACTATAAACAAGTATTGTTCGTTGCTTGATTTTGTTTGGCGCCATATCAACCTTTATTGCCGAAATCTAGATATTTTCGAGACAATTTTGTTTTCAGCTGCTGATATTTTGTACATAATTTTATACTCTCAGAGTATAAAATTATGTACAAAAGGTATGTTTTTAGGTATGTACAAAAGGTATGTTTTTTCAGGTATGTACAAAAGGTATGTTTTCTTTACATATATATTTTGTATATCAGAAAATATATTATTGGTAATTTTACTATAAAAATGTATTTTTTATATTTTTTTTTAGTGTTGTATTGATTGTCATTTTGCTCATTTTATTATAAAATAACGTATAGTTGATTTTTGTTTGGTGGCGAAGGGTTCATTATTTGACCATAGCTGGGACCCTAATAGGGGCTAAAGGGGTTAAGGTGAACCTGGGAACAACAGGAGTTAAGAGGTGGTTCTACGCTCCTCAAAAACTTCAATCTCCCGATCAGTAGCCTTGCTGTCGGGTGTTGTTTATTGTCATAGCCAGGATGAATTTGAATACGATGAGGAAACACTAGGTCCTCTTTATGCAGATCATGTCAGGATGTTAGTCTATCTGGACCCCATTGGAATTGTGCTCCTGTTTGTTTGACAAAAAAATTAAAAAAAAGACAACTTCCCTTTTTAAAATTTTTATATGCCGCGGTGGATTTGTGTGCAGTGACTAGAAAAACTCAATGACCTCAAGATTCTAAGAGCCCCTCCCCCCCCCAAAAAAAAAAGAAAGCTATTCTTCATATGACATCTTGTGTTCTTTTGCCCACTTCATTCGCCGTTGCCCTTGAAGTTTTGCCAGACATTGTGATTTTCTTGGCCTCAGAAATTTTTACGACCGCGAATTGTTGTGTTTGGCCGTCTGGCAACCACTACTTCGCATCTTTTATGGTGAGTGCTTCTCAACTTTGGCTAGGACAATTTTCATTTCAGCGTGCCTCAAGATCAGAGTTAGGGGCTGCCTCGGCACAACAGTTTTCCTCCTTCGTGAGTTCGTTTTAAAACCATCTCTGTACTATAGTATGCAGTGTTTGAATTAAACCTGGTGAAAAAGCACGACATAACAATGTATAGAAGGATGAGTAAAATGGCATCAAACGTCAAGAAACCATAAAACTTATAAAAAAACTACTCTGAGGGCTAAAGAAAAAATTGCAAAAATAATTACAAACCGACAGGTCGTAAGCAATCGTGGTCGTAAGTTGACAACAACCTGCAATTAATTTTTTATTTATTAACCGACAGATCTTATCACTTTTAAAGTTTAAATGTTATTTTTTAGTGGATGCCCATATTTGAGTAGACGCTTCATTTATTTATTAAACTGTATATTTATTTATTTTAATCGACTGAACTGAATATTTGAGAAAGCTCATTGAAGAAAAATATCCTGCCGGGGAGTGCGTATTTTGTTTAAGAAGATTTCTCGAATAGTCAGGGAGGTTGTCGAAAAGAAAGAAATATACTGTTTAATAAATAAAGGGGGCGTCTACTCAAATATGAGTATCCACTAAAAATAACGATTAATTAATAAAATAAAGAAAGAAGAGAAAATGAAGAGAAGAAAAAACAAAAAAAGAAAGACATACGATAAGACTTAATAAAAGATTACTAGAAAGAATAGAAAAAAAGAAAAAACAAAAGAAAAGCAATAGGGCGAAGTAAAAAAAATGGAAAATGGCTGAGAAAAATAAAGAAAGAAAGAAAAAAGAAAGAAAGAAAAAAGAAAGAAAAAAACGAATAAGAAAAAGAAAAAGAGAAAAGAAAAAACTAAAAAGAAGGAAACTAAAAGAAAGAAATACAAGAAGACGTAATAAAAGAAAACATTACGAGAGGGAAAGAAATAATAAGAAAAAGAAAAAAGAAGAGAAATTTAAGGAACGAAAGAAAGAAAGAATAAGAAAAAAAAAAGAAGAGAAATTTTAAAGAGAAAAAGAAAGAATAAGAAAAAGAAAATATTATGAGAAAGAAAGAAAAATAGAATAGGACTTAATAAAAGAAAAGGTTACGAGAAAGAAAGAAAGAAAGAAAGAAAGAAAGAAAGATTGGTGCAAAAAGCGAAGGGTAAAAAAGAAGGAATGAATAAAATAAATCCTGAAGAAAAAAGGAAACAAGAGAAGGAAGAAATGATATAATTATAAAGAAAAGAAGAGGGGAAGAATGGAAAGGTTAAAAAATGAAAGAGGTTAGCA
>OZ010601.1:79764663-79852163 GCA_963932145.1 Acanthosepion lycidas
TGAACTTTGTGAAGTCAGTCTTTTCAAAATAAGACTCCAATGGCTTTTTTCGCTGGGAATTTTGGATCCATTTGCAAAATATGTCCAAGAAATTTCCATCTTGTTTTCAAAATGAACATATACAAATGAGATTGTCTTTCTCAGTATGTAACGTCTTAAATAAGTAATTACTGCTTAGTAACTGGAGCAGCCATTACCTACTTCGCCAAAACATACCCTATTTAAAAAAATTGGCATTGGATAATTCATCTTAAAAACAACAAATCGGGTATTTTTGGCAATGGGTAATACTTAGTGTGGATAGTTTGGTGGAGCATTACTAAAGAGATCGATTCTCACGAGGTGCCCCATTTAAAAGTATCATCATCATCATCATCATCATCATCGTCATCATCATCATCATCATCATCATAATAATCATCAAAACTGTTTCGATTTGAGGTCATGAATTAACATGTTCTCCCATCTTCAGTGACATTATATACTGATTCGATAATATTTTGCCAGCCTTCGATGTCCTCTGCGAGTTTCCGCATTCGTTGCAGATCTTCCTTGATTGTAAACTTCTCCAAAGGAAAGCTGGGATCTTTCTGTTTTGTTTTTTTAATGTCTCGGTTCAGCGTTGTGACTCTGATGGTTCTTGGATAACCCCTGAAAATTTTGAAGTCATTCTTTCAAAATAAAACTCCATGACTTTCTTCGCTGGGCATTTGGATCCATTTACAAAATATGTCCAAGAAATTTCCATCTTTCTTTCAAAACGAACAAAGACAAATGAGATTGTCTTTATCAGTATGTAACGTTTAAATAAGTAATTACTGCTTAGCAGTAATTGGAGCAGCCATTATCAAAACATGCCCTATTTAAAAATTTGGCATTTAATAATTCATTGTAAAAACAACAAATCGGATATTTTTGGCAAGGTGCAATACTTTGCGTGGATAGTTTGGTGGAGTGTTAGTAAAGAGATCGATTCTAACTGGGTGCCCCATATAAAATTTGACAGATTAAATTACTCAACAAAACTTGAAATATTGTAAAACCTAACATTTTCGGCCTGGGGCAATACTGAGGATAATTTGATGAATTCTTCGTAGTGAGTTCGATTCACACTGCTTGCCCTGTACAAGAATTAGACATAAAATAACCTGACAATGTCGTAAGATCTGAAACCCTAGCAAAACTGAAAATTTAGGACGAAAAGTATTTGAGAGAAGATGTTTTCAATAAATTCAATACCCTCTTCGATTTAAAGGGTTTTTGTGTGAGTTTAGATTTATTCGACCCAGAATGGATAGGCGACACGCGTGGGCGGAGGCCTTAGCAAACGGAGAAAACTGCTAAAAGCCACACAAGATATGGAGAGTTATGGAGAGTCATACTCGCTTATGTCTTGAAGAGATGCATCACATGAAGTGTCACAAAAAGGTAATATTTGTGTTCCATAACTGTTTTCGCATTCCTTTTATTATTTTTCAAGAAGTAATCTTCTTCTTCTTCTTCTTCTTCTATGTACTGTGTCCCTTCAAGATATGGGCGATCGTGGCTCTCCACAATTTCTTGTTCTTTATAGCTCTTAGTAAAGGTTGTCTTTTTGTCTTTTCTCCTAATCCCTGTTCTGCTAAACATTTACACAAGCTTATTAGGTAGGTTATACGCTGTTTAACTCTGTCCCTCTTGCCTTTAATATGTCTTGTTAGTGTCGCATTTTCTAAGCCCTCTTTCCTCATTATGGTCTAGAAATTTCAACTTTCTTTCTGATTCTAAATATATGTCCGTTTTGTTTCCATTTTCTGCAAAACACTTATTCATCCGTGATGAAATTGGCCAGCATTCACTTTCATATAGGATGATTGACATTACATGACACTTCAGTACTCTTTTTTTTTGTTTCTACCGAAATTTTCTTATTTCTTAATACCATGCTTAGATTTTGAAAGGCATCTTTCGCTATTCCAATGCGCCTTCGGATTTCGGTGTCACATTTTTCGTCCTCTGTTAAAACACTTCCCAGTTATTTAGATTTTTGTACTTACTTGATTTTGGAATCTCCAATTTGTAATTCGCATGTTGGGCTCTTCTTTTTACTAACAACCATACACTCTGTCTTCTTACAATTGATGCTTAGTCTTTTCTTCTTGCTTTCCTTTACTATCTTCTGTAGGAGTTCTTGTATTTTCCTTTCTGTGTCTGTTATCAAAATTGTATCATCTGCATATCCAATGTTTTTAAGATGGCGGCCGCCATTACCAGACATCAAAATAGACTTTGAATTAAAATCAAGAGGATATATTTGGTTATCATAGGATCCGGTATTATTATTGTGTTTAACTAGTCCAATTGTAGAAAAAATTAGGGGTAATTTGGTGGGTAAAATTTATTATTTGTTTTGTTTTGTTTTACGGCATTCCAACCTCAATGGGTTATTTAATGCCGACAAGTTTGTTTTTTTATTTTTTTTTTATTGCTGGTAATATTTTTTCCAAAATGTATTGTTGGTAATATTTTTACCCAAAAATGTATTTCTGGAAATATATTTTTTTTTTCAAAAATGTACTGCTGGTATTAATTTTTCCATAAAAGTATTGCTGGTATTGTAAAGTGTTTTTATACTTTCATAGTGTTTTGACCGCTTTTGGGGGGGTTAACTATTTGCAAATGGTTGGAACACTGACAGGTGCTACCACCCCGTGTCATGGTGGACCTGAGAATACCAACAATTAAGAAGTGGTTCCATGCTCCTCAAAATTTCCTGATCAAAGACTTTGATGTCGGATGTAATTTTATCGTCTTACTCAGGACGCTAAAATTATTGTAGATTAGCATTCTGTTAGACATTCTTGAAACTACATTTGTCTCAATCGAAAAATATTAATCTTTTTTATCATTCTACAAGGCGAGTCTTGTTCATACGACAGAAAATCAATCCCTGACTTTTAAAGAGTTATCTATACTTGGTTTTTATTTACATATGCTAAGTCGTCTTGAGTATGACGATAATCCACATCCAGCAGCATGGTCTCTGGTCGGGAGGGTTCGAGCAGCGTGGAACTACCTCTTAATTGCTGTTGCTCTCAGATCCACCCTAACTCAAGGGTGGTAGCATCTGTTAGGGTCCAAGTTATGAGCACCCCCCAAAATAGAGTCAAAACACTATGAATGTATAAAAATACATTTTTATAGTAAAAATACCAGCAATGCATTTTTGTAAAGGAAATTATTAATGCTCCCAAAGAAATTAAATTTTGCGATTAAATAATCCATAAGGTGTTGATGTGCCGGTAAATAAACCAACTGACCAAAAATGTCATCTTTTAGAGACTTACCGAACTGTATCCAACACACTAATTTTTATAAGATTAAAAGATTTTACATAAACAATGGTTGTTTTAATATTTTCTTAAAGTAAGGCTATTTTTGTTATACAACACTTGCAAATATTTAAAATAGTTTCTTAAAAATAAAACATAGAAAAATGTCTTTATCAAAGTATAAGCAAAATACAGGCGTTTTTTTTTTCAAAAGAAAAACAAGAAAGAAAAAAAAAAAAACGTTCCCAACTGTTTTTAAAATTTTACTAAACATCAAGGAAAAATGAACTTTTCATTGCTTATTTATTAATGAGTGGTTTGTATACTGCATAGGTAATCCTTTCTTAATATTGTGGAAATATTTTGGGGCCATTTACACGACCCGCTTCGATACCTTGTGAACAGTTTTAGAATTTAAAACTTAATTCAATTTTTATAGATTTATAAAAAACAATCCCTAAAAATATTAATTACTGAAATCAATATCAACCATGCACATCTTGAAAATTTCTCGAGAAATATTAAAGATATACTTCAAGAAAACCCTAAAATTAATATTTTTTTCTGGGGAGTTGGCAATCGTATTATTTAATAAAACAATATTTTCTTTCAGATTTAATAGGGAAAAAATACAATGAATATTTACTTTTGAAAGATTTACTTGTAATATTTCAGCGGGATTTTGAAATTCTTGCTGATGACGAAAGTAGCTGTTCTTTATTAGCTAAAGATGTGTTCGAAGAATCGAAAAATGTAAAGTTTAATGCCATTTTCGAAGGTTAAATATTTTTAAAAGAATTTTAATTTATATTTTCGTTTTACAAATGTTAAATTATTTTTTGTACGGAAGATCAAATAGGAAATAATTCAACAATTCTGAATTAGATCCTTATTAGTTAGAAAGGTTAAAAATAATTATGTAAAATGTTTGCGGGCACCTAGAATTTTGTTATGACATTGATAACTGAAAGAAAGCAGAGTGAAGGCAATCAATTAACAGCATCAACTCATTAAGCCTTTATCAATTTTCCATTTTTTTATATTTTTTTTTCTTTGGTTTAAGAAATGTTCTGAAAATAATTAAGATCCTGATTTAGTGCAATTAATTATTTTATGACATCAAATTGATCTATATCTATAATTCTCAAAATGTCTGTCTGTCTGTGTGTGTTTATGTGTGTTCGTGTGTGCGTGTGTGTCTGTGTGATCGGACGTGGTTTATGCGTTTCCATAGTTTTCATCCGATTTCGATTATTTTTTTTTGTTTTGTTTGATAGATAATTTTTAGCCCAAATTGTTGCCGACAATGGCTCTTCACTACTTCCTGTCCATTATAATTCACAGCAACAGTTTACTATTTACTATCTGTTCTCGGATATATATCTTTCAAAATAACTTTAATAAAAATAAATAGTTTAAATTGTTACAATAATATTATCAATGTCTATAATTCCACAAAATGTGTGTGTGTGTATGTGTTTTTGTGAGTGTGTATGCTTGTGTGTGTGCGCGCACGCGTGTGTGTGTGATCGGATGTTGTCTATGCTTTTCCATAGTTTTCATTCGAACGCTTCTGCACGTGAGGCTGATCAAAGGACTCAACGGCTGAGAGAAACGCCTCTTCAACTGCTGCTGCGGGTGAGGCTGAAACAAGGTTGGGAACGCAAAATCGGCCCTTTTCAAGGACCCCTCATCAAATTGTTATCCCCCCCCCTTTGGGGATGTGCCTCAGTTGCATCCAATTGTTGATACTAATATTGATTTTCGGGTGGGCTGACATTAAACTGCTCCAGCTGAACGGCAAAAATTCCCAGTAATGAAAGACCCGGGCGAAGACGGGTTATCCTGCTAGTTTATAGTAAAATGGCCAACAATACATTTTAAAATCAAAATGACCAACAATACATTTTTAAAGCAAAATGAACAGCAATACATTTTATCTGTCTTACAATTGCATTCGAAATATACATTTATATTCAAATTTTTTAGATACCGGCGTTAAGTAACTCATAAAGGTTGAAACGCCGCTAGGCAAAAATTCCCAGTAATGAGAGACCCTGTTGAATGTGGGTTATACTGCTAGTTGGTAAATAAATACAGAATAAACTTCAAAAGTTTCTTGAATAATGAATATATTCTTAAATTATTGGTTAGTAGAATATTTTGCAGCACACGCCGACTCGTGTTGAAATCGTCATAATATTTAGTATTGTTGAAGTTACCGCTAACATTTTTGTCGAGATTTAAAAACTCTACATTTCATTCAATTTTGCAAACCAATCGATGAAATTTGAATAAGCTGATTTGTTTTGAAAAATACTTTGACAAAAACCCTATTTCGTGGTTTAATAATTACTTTAATTTAATTTAATTTTATAGGACTTCATAGTAAATAATATTTAAGAAAATTTCTTTTTTTTCCTTTTTAACAACTAAAAATAAATTCTTACTCTTAAGCATGCAACATACAACTGATGCTTACATCATACATCGATACTTACGGCGAATCCATGAATTATATACGTTTAGAAGAGTTTCAAAATTATTCATGCCAATTTATATTCATTTAAAGCTATTTCTTCATGATGTATGCTTCTTTTACTAAACTAGAATTTTTTTTTTTTTGCAACGTGCTGACGCGTGTTGAAATCCTCACAGTATTTAGTATTGTTGAAATTATCGTTAACATTTTTGTCAGGATTTACAAAATCTACGTTTCGCTCAATTTCGCAAACCAGTTGATGAAATTTAAAACGAATAATTCCGTTATTATTTACTTTTTTTTCGTATTTTTCTCAATAGAACCTGACCCAGTACACATGTTAGCACTTCGTATGTCCATTCCACGAAGTTGTTCCTTGCAGAGTGACCACAGATTCTCCATTGAATTTAAATTAGGAGAGTTTTCGCGACAGTCTATAGTATTTTGATTTGCTTACCATTGTGCTCGTGCAGCGTTACAATTTTTCGTACGCTTCCTATTAATTGGAGTAAGTCCATCGCAGGCAATGACCATAAAACAACTAATCGACAGTCGATACAATAGTGTTTGGGCGTTATGAAAATCTGATGCAATCACAGATGACACAATATTTTCAAGGCCAAACAAATTCCATCATACACACTGTGACAATAGATTCATATTACTGTACACCATTGCAAATGACCTAATCTGAAGAAAAATTAGAAATCGATTACACCCTTTCACTACAATGGGTCCAAAACTGACCGTATGATGAAAGAAAGGAAATTAAAGTGGTTATTTCAATTAATTTGCACAAATTTCTTTTTTTCCTTTTTAACAACGAAGAATATATTCTTAGTATTTCTTACTCTTGAGCATGCAAAAGACAACTGGCCATGCGTAAATATTTCTGAAGCCAAATTTAAACTTTTTGAAGCGTTTGACCTAAACAAAAAATATGCAAGGAACAATATTGCATTTTTATTAAATAATTATCTGTTATTTTAATCATTAAATTGTTTTTAAAATAGTGGGAGAATTTTGGATGTGAAATAATAAAAATTTTCATTTTTCCAAAATCTTAATGAAAATTTATTGTACTAAGCTACACACCTTAGAAAAAACAAACTGTACTATATACCTTACTTACCTCTTAGCACTTCTCCCCAAAATCTGGTTTCTATCGGTCAATGTATGGTTATTTTAGAGGGTGTGACGGATGAGCGGATGGACTGACGGAATCACAGAATTTTATATATAGATAGATATGATGTTAAATCTTTTAAAAATGTCTGATAACATTATTGAAATACGTAAAACTATTTTTATTTTATTATAGATTAGCGTTAGTCTATTTTTCAAATAAAAGCAACGTTTTATTAAAAAGGAGGTATTTAAATTATTTTAAATGCGTCCATTTTTAAGTTTTTAGCTCAAACTTTGACGGTATCCATATATATATATATATATATATATATATATATATATATATATATAATGTTCTTTGTTCTTAAAATTAATCTGTTTCTTAAGCACATAATTATTAAGAATTGGTGAAGGGAAAAATCCTTAATTTTAAACTTAATTGTGCCTAATAAAATCTACGGTAAAAATAAATTTTCTATACGTCACATAACGTTTATTCCTGTATATTGTTATAATTGTTCTATTTTTTATAATTTTTTTTATTGTTGTTAATCTCTTAGTGTGCCTCATAAGATCTACGGTAAGAACGAATGTTCTATCAGTCATAATTGTTTTATTTTATTATTAGTTATTGCTGTTAATGTTGCATATATAATAGGAATGAATCTTCCATTCATGACGTAACTCTTATATGATTCGTGATTCTAACTATTACTGAGATTGATTGTTTTGCCTCAAACTCCCAAGTGGAAGAAAGTCTGTCTTGAAAAATCATCATTCAAAATACTGACGTCGCTTATAAATACGGAACGTGTGGTGGCCGGGCCAAACAGGCCATCTGTTTGGCAAGCATTTTCAAAAGGAAAACGAAATACAAAAAAAAAAAAAAAATGGAAAGACAACTGTAAAAAGAGGATACTTAAAGGAAGGAGAGGAAACATTTTCCCGCCAAAAGTATTAGGTTGGTGCAAAATAATGACGTAATAATGTCGTTTTTTGGCGTATTTTTAACGTAAAAAACGACATTATAACGTCATTATTTTTGCACCAACCTAATACAAGCCATCTGAAGCTTTTCCGGTCTCTAGCCGGGTACTTCCTCTTTTGGGGGTTAATCTTTTTGCGGGGCATCTGATTTTATATTTTTATTTTCGAGACAGAGGAACCCGTCTGAAATTGGCCAGGGGTCGGTGAAATAAGGCACAAGAAATGTGATTGGCAGGGAGGAGGTGCTGCAAAAGAAGGGTGTTGCCGACGCCGTGTCGTGAGGAGCGAGAGGTGGCCAGCGTCAGGGCAACAGAGGCTTGGCATGCCACGTGTCAGTTCTATTTTAATATCCCTGTGGCACCAGAGAGCCATATGGAACCTGAGTCAAAGACCATTCCTCCCCCCCTCTCTCTCTCTGTCACCCTCTCTCTCTGTCACCCTCTCTCTCTTTCTCTTTCGTTTGACTCTTTCCCTTCTCTTAGTAATACGCACACATACCTATACATAGAAGCACATGCAAACTATTCACACTTAATTATTAAGACGCACACCTAAACGCCCCCCAACACATAAAGCAGAACCGAGAACACACAAAAATACGAAACATGCACACACAAATATGAAAACACTAATATATATATATATATATATATATATATATATATATATATATATATATATATATATATAGAGAGAGAGAGAGAGAGAGATATGTACATAATATTACCAAACTTGAATAGCCATACGGACAGATAATATATGCATATATGAATTGATTACAACTGAGTAGTGAATTCAATCCTTATTTGGTGCTCCAACACTTTCAGCC
This sequence comes from Acanthosepion lycidas, assembly GCA_963932145.1. Classification (NCBI taxonomy): domain Eukaryota; kingdom Metazoa; phylum Mollusca; class Cephalopoda; order Sepiida; family Sepiidae; genus Acanthosepion; species Acanthosepion lycidas. The sequence continues at coordinate 79,773,401 of OZ010601.1, forward strand.
TTGTGCCACATCTAAGCCATGCTTAGAAAATCGTTTGAACATCTAGTTATTCAACAATAATTATGTTGCGTTCGAATTTGTCTTTTAGCCCAGCCAATGCCTCACATCGTATGCCTCAATGAGTTGCATTTTCATCAACAGCAGCGTCCAGGAATTGATCTGAAACAGTCACATAACATTGACGTTAGTATCAATGACCTTCTGTTAGTCCTAACTTGATCAGTTGTCCCTATGTCGCCCACTGCATCACCACATAATATCTAGCAAAAAGAAGTGCACAAGTCCACATCTCATCAGTTTGGCTGGTGAGCCGTAAGTATTGCATTTCTCCTCCTATCTTCCGCCTGGGGAAGTGTTTTAAAAGACGACTGTAAATGTGGCACAGAAAGTTCAACAATTGGGCAATGGACAGTGTGCCAGAAATAGGTGAGATAAATATGAACAGACTCATATATATATATATATATATATATATATATATATATATATATATATATATATATATAACCCAACAACCCCTAATCAAAATAGACTGAATTTTCCTTAATCTTAACAACTCAAAATGTTAATATTGTCTGCGCCTATAAATTAAGTAAATTTCTTAGGAAGTTATTCCTAACATCGCTTGACAATGGAACGAAAATCTGGACTTTAAGTTTAATTTTCATCATTAGATTTACAACTTTAGTTTCAGTACTATTTTATTAACACCACCTCTCAATGCGCGTTATTATATATTCATATATATATATATATATATATATATATATATATATATATATATATATATATATGCATATATATATATATATGCACTACAGTTCAAAAGTTTGTGGCTACCCCTGGTAATTATTTATATTGACCCCAAAAGTAGTTGTTTTGTACTTTAAATAAAAGAAAATTATTATGAATGAAAAAAGTCATACATGATTCTTTTATTAGAAATGTGATAATAACAAAAAGAAAAAAAATAATGATTAAATTTTGCTCTCGTCAAAATATTCTCCTTTAACGTTGATCACTGCAGGAAAAAATCTTTGGCATTCACTGCAAAATTTGTTCAAAGTATAAGTTTAATAATTAATTCCATTCTTTTTCAATGAATCTAAGATCTTTATCATTTTTTTCACTCCTCTATTAAGTTAATTCCTTGTTAGTTCTCAGCGTGGCATTTGAACTGTAGTGTATCTATGTCAATATCTTGATCGATAGATTGATTCTGGAACCTCGCACGGCATTATGGCTCCATTTCCACAATTCCTTCATACATGAATCGCATTTTCAGCAGCATCGTCATCCAATAATTTATTGATAATAGTATCAATAACGTTGTTAGTAATAACTGCATTGGTTACCCCTTTGCCAGACAGCGAATCACCACATAATATACTTTCTTATTGTTCAAAGTAGAGTCCAATAGTGTTATGAATATCTCGGAGAATTCCAGTAAGATATCTTTAATCACATCTAAGATACATCGGTTAAAAAAAATTGCACACACAGTTTTGCTGTTGCAGCCGGTATATATATATATATATATATATATATATATATATATATATATATATATAGAGAGAGAGAGAGAGAGAGAAGGTATGCTATATTTATTGTTTTAAAGTGCACGATATCAGGGAAAGAACGTATTTAAAGATAAAAGTTTAAGCATGAAACAGTCTGTTGCAACTGGGTGTTGACTTCCATTACCATGACTTATATATATATATATATATATATATACTAGCGCCATATATATATATATATATATATATATATATATATATATATATATATATATATATATATATATATATATATATATATATATATATATACTATATGCGCCATAACATATCTTTAGAAAACAGTGCGGAGAATTTTTGACTTTCTCTCCTATATATATATATATATATATATTATAAATTAAAATATGGTTTTTCCGCTACACAGTTCTAAAAATAAAAAATAAAATAAAAAAATTCTTACCTAATAATATACATACTTATAGTTGATGTGAAAATAACTCCACATACTCTAAAGGGTTTCTAATACATTTACTTACTCTTAAAAGAAATGTAGTATATTAAAAATTAAAAACGAAAATATTTTTCAAATTGTAGTTAAATAAAACGTATTCTAACCTAAATACCCCACCAAATTTTTAAATATACAAATAGAAAAAATGCCGTAAGAATCTTTGCCGTTAACAATAATTAAAAAAAAAAATTCAGACGACATGCATTTAACGGATGTCAGATTTCATTGAAGGATACATCCCTAACCCCTACCAAAACTGATACATCAAAATACAGACATAATGAATACGCAAACACACCTCGTCTGGTTGAAATGAATTTCTCTGTTTCCTTGGAAATGTGAATTAAGATTTTTGTTGATTTTAAAACCCAGTAATTTTATAAGTTACTCCAAAATTCGCTTGAGGATGAAATGGAACTAATGTCTTTTATTTAATTACAAAATTAAATTTGAACCTTCTATTTTTGAAACATGGTTAGAACTGCGTAGTGGAAAAACCATATTTTAAATCAATTAATTTATAATATTAATGCTCTGTAAATTTACATTGAGCACTATTTTGTAAAAATAAAAATATCTATAAGAACACCGGATTATATATCTTACTGTTCTTTCTTTATCTATCTATCTATCTATCTATCTATCTATCTATCTATCTATCTATATATATATATATATATATATATATATATATATATATATATTTCTATATATTTCTAACACGTCGGAGAAGACGGGTTCGAATCCTGCCGAAGGGCATATTTTCAATAATAATTTCTCGGTAGACGAAATAAATATTGTTTAAAATAAACAGAGCTTCTACCCAAGTACGGGTATCCACAAAAAATAACATATATACAGGGTGCGATGAGTAAATTGTCGCTTTTTCAATTTCCCGCCTGTGCGTTATTTATTTTTGATTTTGCCGACTGCACAGCATAGTAGGATTGGCTGGGTACCATCTGTGAGAAAAAGAGCTCCGTGACACAATTCACTCCGCCAGAAATTTGGAAAAGGCATGCTGCATTGCTTGGTATTGGCAACGGAAGCTCCAGTATGAATATTTAAGAGTGTCTACGTGTCAATCTGAGGACAGTGTAGAGGACTTGAAAAGAGTTGGATGAGTCTAATGGTGATTACGAAGGTGTTTGGAGTGATCACTAGTGATGGTAATGTTATGTCTCCATTCATCTTGTCACATGGCCTCGGACTCAACAAGGACGCCTATATCAAGTATCATGAGGACGTAGTGCTGCCCTGCGTCAAGAGGATGACAGCTGGAAGTCCCTATCTCTAGCAAGAGAACTATGCACCATGCCACACAAGCAGGAGAACCAATCCATGGCTATCAGACAATTTCTGCGAGAAAATTAATCCTTACATCTGGCACTCCTCAGACTGCAACCCTCTTGATTATTTTATGTGGGGCGCAGTTGAGCAACAAAACTCCTTTTAACACCAAATATGAAGAAAAGGCAAGGATAATGACAGCATTCATTAACTTAAACAAGAAGACCGTCAATGGCGATTTCAAGATATTTTTATGTAATTTTAGTAAATACTAGCAGTAGAGCCCGGCGTTGCCCGGGGATGTAACAGTATCGACCATCATAAAGACTGAAAAATAAAATTGACAAAGATTATTGTTTAAGGTTGACGGACACGCATGTCTTAATTAGTTTTATTTTTTTTTTTTACGAATTGGTCAAACCCAAACTCAAACAAAAACATTGTTTTCAATCGTTATGAGTCTACCGATTGAATAAAATTTTATTATAAACAATTGTCTTGTAAATGGAATTTTGAAAGCATTCTGAATGTAAAAATAAAGAAAATAGTGTGCAAGACAATAAGAAACCCTACCTGCCAAAAAAAAAGTGAAGTTTTGTTGAAATCGATTGAAAAAGGTAGGAAATCTGATCCCATATATAAACGAACACACACACACACACACACACACACACACACACACACACACACACACACAAACAACCTGGGTTTTAAAGCAAGTATAACTCGATATGAGTTGTCCCCCTTTCATTCTCGTGATGCCTCTTAATCGTGTTTTCAAATTGATTTCTTGCAAAAACAATTGTGTTCTTCCAATCTTTGGCGCTGTCAGAACCACCGCAAGGTAATTTTACGTAGTCCTGTGAAGTTTTGTTGAAATCGGTTGAAAAATGTAGGAAATCTGATCCAATATATAAACGTACAGACACACACACACACACACACACACACACACACACACACACACACACACACACACACACTCTGCATTTTATAATAAGTAAGATATCTGTTAATATGAGATGTAAGTTTTATTTTTATTTTTGCGTAATTAAGAATGACAATTTATCCATCGCACCCTGTGTATGAATTTTACTTGCCGTTTATTACTTTCATACAACACCACACTAACCCTCTATTTTTTGTGGCTATTGGGCTGTGTAGTGAATATATATATATATATATATATATATATATATATATATATACACGACTATGATACTCGGGTTTCAAATTTAACCGTGGTCGATTTGTCAGCAAGTCACTTCATGATATTATCGGTCTAGGAACGTGATCCCAGCATCTCGATCTCTTTACGACGACGATGCCCGCTTCAGAAGTCCCAAAGCCAGTCATCACGACAAAACCATTGTCAATCTCATGGGGGAAAAGAGAGCGGGAGGGTGCTTATGGTATTCTTCTTTGCTAATATACGAATATTTGTAAGTCCTAAATCTCCTCGGCCTTTTTGACCTCTAAAATAGAACTTAATCAAAGTCCAAGTCCAGAGGTTGAGGAGACATTTCCACTCATCAGGCAGTTCCTGTCCCATTACCCTAAAAGAAGGAGCGTCAGGGTCAATCCCTGATGCCCGACGTGACAGGATACAAAAAAGAAGGAAGCGCCGAGGGAATTGTAAAATTCTTCTCAATAATCACCAGTGTATGCGTGGGAATCACTCTTTAAATCTGGCCTTGTGCCATATTTCGTTTGAGTGGGCGCACTAATAAATAATTTTAAGGTGGATATCAGAAATAGATTTATGGCCCCTCTTTTCCTTTCCGTTGTCTCTGTCTCCAAAAAAAGGGCATAGTTCTAAATTCCTTCATTTATTTTTAACAGATATCTTGTCTTCTCTTTTTCAATCTCTTTTCATCTCTGCTCATTCTCCATCACCTTGTTGATTTACTACATCCGCTTTGTCTCAACTCCCCTTCTCTGAAAAGTGTTCAGCATTTTTAGCCCTTAACTGCGTATGACGGAAATATACGTCAATGCTCAAAACCGACATTACAAGTATTTCATTTGCGATTAGTCAATAAACATCGATTAATCGATAAACGTCCATAATGTAGATCGGAAAGATTTAGGCATCCAAAAAGGAGAAAATATTTTGTGACCTTAAACAGAATTTTACATCATTCAGTCGCCAATGAGCGTAATCCAACGCTATAAACCAAATAATTTGATTTATTTTTCATTGAATATACGGTCCGTTCGTTTTTGTTCAACATTGAAAAGTGATCCTTTTGTATACCGGGTTTCGACAGCCTAAAAGCTTATCTTCCTATAATTTTCTTTTTGTCGTTGTTGTTGTCGTCGTTTCATTGCTTGATTTGTTTTTCTTGTGAAACTCCGCCTACTAACCCCCCGGGCCCGTTCCGCCCTGCTAACTACATCTACCCAGCGAGTGGTCGGGATAATCTTTCGTATGAAAACACTGCCACCAAGACTCAATTCGAACACGAGGAATTGGTAAGACATTTGCGTGCATAGCGCACGTGTTAAGAAAACATAGGCATTTCTTAAGATAATCATAGTCTGGCACATGGGAAAAACTACGGACCGCCCCATTTGCAGAATTGTAGAGAATCCAGCGAGCATCGAACTCTCTACGAGTAATATTTTTCATCTATACGGGATCTATCAGTATATATAGGGAAATAGATTCCAAATTCCAACTAGCGGATGCCTGAACCAAAATTTGTATTGTATTATTATTATTATTATTATTATTATTATTATTATTATTATAAATAAATAAAAATGAAATAATAATTACAATGAAAATCATTAATAATATCAAATAAATATAGCAATAACACAACGTTGTATAAAATAAATCAAATAAAAATTACAAATAATAAAAAAAATACTCCCAGCATGCAACAAAAACCGTTGCTGCCGGAAATACGTACATCGCGTCAAAAGTCATCAAATTTAATCTCTTCGCCACGAACCTTGCTACAGGCAACACGTGTCCGACTTCTTTCGTTGATATAGCTTGTAATGCCACGGAGTAAACTCTCCCTTTTAGGACGCACGGATAGCAGCTTGGATTGAGGAATCGGAGAGCCGAGTTCGAATTCCAGTCGAATCCATTACATTCACTTACGTGCTAATACTCTTGGGAAAGGTATGAATCCGCTTCTTCTTTTCCTCCAGCTATGGGAAAATAGCAAGACAGATCGGGATCTCTAGCCTCGGATGGCAACTGGTCTACCGGGGAAAGAAATGCTAACCTACTGCGGGAAAAAATCTACCTCTTCAGTCAGGTATCGAAAGATACATGATCGCCTAAGCGTATATCACGCATGTCACATAACTGACTGAAATTCACTTACGTGCTGATACCCATGGGAAAAGTATGAATTCTCTTCTTTTTCCTCCCAGCTCTGGGTAAATAGCAGGACAGACCGGATTCTATAGCCTTGGATGGCAACTGGTCTACCGCAGAAAGAAATGGCAACCTACTGCGGGAAATGCCTCGTCAGTCATGTATCGAAAGATACATGATCGCCTAAGCGTGTATCACGCATGGCATAAAATTGACTGACTGACCATAAAACAATTGTAACCTAAAAAATACACACAGCAATACACACAAGAAATATAAATAAATTGTATGAAATTAACATACAATTTACCATGCTTTCGCTGTTATTTTTGTACGTTTTATTTTCTGTCAAGTATGCTTTTATCTCCGTGAATACGAGGTTAATTTATGCTGATATAATATCATTGAAACCCTGCGATATATATATATATATATATATTATAATTATTTTTAAGAAATGATTCCTTCGCTACATATGTGTTCTCATGTTTCAAAAACGTGAGCCAAAAACCTCAATATAATTATTAAAATTAAATTGAATTAAAGTATCAAGCCCTGTTTCATCCTCAAGCGAAAATTTAGGAATAACCAATCTTGAAATTTACGCATCTTTATAAGTATGTTCATTCGCAAAATTAATTACTATGGAAACGGCTGGGGCGACCATTTTGATAACGGGCCTAAGAGATAATTTTTATCCACATATCAGTCACCTTCGGAAAGGGATCAAGCCGAGGTAAGGTATATATATATACCGCATTTTGCTGCTTATAAAACGTTCCCATACATTAGACAATGAATTAATAACAATAACTAATAATAAAACAGAATAATTATAACAATATACAGAAAGATTGTAATGAATAGAAGATTCGTTCTTACCGTAGACCTTAGTGACGTCAACATTCGAATTTTTCTTATTTATCGAGAATTTAATTTCTTTTTTAAGAAAGCAAGTTAAAATATCTTTTTAACATATCCGAATTGCCAGCATCACTATTCTTGCGCTTAGGGGCCCTGACTAAGTAATGCATTCTTTTATGATTTGGGTCAATGGGATTTATTTAATTTTAACTTTATCAAAAAAGATCAGTTTTGAGAGGATTATGAGAGCTATATTTGTGTCATGTCGTTGAATGTTATCAGGTTTTCGTTTTGATTAACTTCATTAAAAACAAAAGTCTTAAAATATAAAACCATTTATATATATAAAGCATATATATATATATATATATATATATATATATATATATATATATATACACACACACGCATATGCATATATATATATATATATATATATATTTATATATATATATATATATGTGTGTGTGTGTGTGTGTATGTATGTATAATACATAAAAGGTTAATAGAGTTGAATCAGACCAGGAAACAGTAGAATTTAAAAGATCTCAATACACGTGTGAAAAAATAAAATAGAAGTAAAATTAACATGATACCTTTTAACTTTAAAAATCAGGAGGGTAGTTGAATACGCTACCTTGGTTTCAACCTTACGGTATCCTCAGTCGATTTTTATCAATTGACCTCTTAACGCTTTTTTTTAAAAAAAAAAGACTAAAGAACGCTCTATTATTATTATTTTCAAAAATAAATAAACGATATATATATATATATATATATATATATATATATATATATATATATATATATATATATAATGAAATGGACAAAGACATCGTTATGTTTATACATTCTTTTTATAGATACAAATATTTAAGTAAATACTCTGTTTATAATAAACAGTATTAAATAACATTTACCGGCCTGAATGAATATTGACGGTTCCGCATAGGATACATGTTCGAAAAAAAAAACACTAGAAACATCTGACAACGATTTTATAAATGATGACCACATCATTCAATGGATTAAAAGTATTTTAATGCATAGATTATATTCCACTAGCGAAGTGATTTCCCCATTAATCGCATTAATATTGCTGATTGATTCTATGTATGATTATTTCTTTATATACACATATATATATATATATATATATATATATATATATATATATATATGAGCTTGGTTTGATCATGAGCACAGTTCGTTAAGGGGTATTTGAGCTCGTGAAAATATTCAATAATTTATAGGAAGTCCAAAAGTAAATAAAGTGACCCTTAACCCTTTGAGAAAAATGACGTAATATATATATATATATATATATATATATATATATATATATATGAAAATATATAGAATATAGGAAAGAACTGGTTAGGTAAATAATCCAAAGTTCTTTAGTATTTTTGTTATTATTTAAAAAAAATAGTGCTCGATACAAAAGTAGAGCATAAATATAATTATTTATTTAAAAATATGATTCCAACTCGCTACATAAGAGTTCTCATGTTTCATGTTTCTTATGTAGCGTGTTGGAATCATATTTTTAAATAAATAATTGTATATATATATATATATATATATATATATATATATATATATATATATGACTGTTATTGGGCAGAGTTGAATTAGATCACGGAAGTGCTCAGTACGTGTATAAAGAAAATAAAAATTTAATAGGAAGAGCTTTTTTATTCACATTCTGGAAAAACTTGTTATCAATGACGAAGGACATTTCAAGCAAAAATCAGTCTACTTGGCCATCTCAGTTGACAAACCCAACTGACTGAGGTAAACAAAACAAGACCATCATCTTCGACCTCGAGAGAGAGTGAGAACGAGAGAGAGAGAGAGAGAGGGGGAGAGGGAGAGCGAGGGGAGAGAGGGGTGGGGTGGGGAGAGAGACTTCAATGTGCTGTGTCCCCACAGAGCGTGAGCAATCATGGCTCGTCACAACTTCCTATCCTTAGGAACTCTTATCAATATTTATTTTTATTATCCTTCTTACTCCCTGTTCTGCCATCCCTTTACCCATCTATTGGGGGTGGGTTACTCGTTGTTTCCCTCTGTCCCTATTGCCTTCAATATGCCCTGCAAGTGGAGATTGCTCACTTGCCTCATTAAAACATTAAGAGTCGCTTTCTTTTCCTATCAATTTCACTCAAATCTTACTCGTTGCTCTTCTTAGCATCCTCTTACCAACCACGTTTTTGTTGCCTGAAGACATCTCTTCTTCTGTGAGCAAATTATATAAAAGATCCGGCTTATGAATCGTGCAAATATTTCCGTGAATCTATTTAAAATCAAATAAAGTAAGAAGCACATGAGGTAAAAACCAGAGAAATGTGCAGCGAGAGAAATAACGATGCCGGTGTTGATAAACACAAAATCAATCAATAGCTGAAGGGTATCTTAAAGAGTCTCCTGGTATTGACAAGTTTTTCAATATTTTAACCAAAGTCCTCACAGAAACAAACAACAACAAAAAAACTCTTTTAAAGAATTTTACAATCACATTGTTAGTTAAGCGAGTGTTCGAGCCAATTCTAGCATTCAGCTTCTATGTTTTTTTTCTTTTTTTTATTAATCAATTCACCCCAAGCAAGATGATAATGCCACTAAGATGCAAGGGGATACTGGAAGAGAAAGAGAATGAGAAGACTTTAGAAGGAACCGGAATCCCAATCATAAACAGGAAAAAAAGAATGAACCTCTACTCCTGTTCAAAAAACTGGGGAGGAGTGTGAACCTGACGATAGGCGAACCTATCTACTCCTATTTTATAAACTAGTTGGACTCATTGTGAAAGGGGAAAATAAAATTTGTGAATTTTTCTTTATTTCTACGTTCAAGTTGGTATGCGTATCTATGTGTGTCTGTGTTTGTGTATGGGTGTGCATGTCTGTGTGTCTGTATGTGTATGTGTTTCTATTTGTGTATGTTTATGTATGTGTGCTTGTGTGTGTGCTTGTATCTGTGTCTATGTTTATGTGTGTATGCGTATGTGTGTACGTACATCACGACCTCAACAGAAATGTCCGAAGTATCCATTTTTCTTTGAACATATAACCTCAAGTAATAGCCTCATAGTGTATATGAGGCTGACCACGGAGGTCATTCCTGGCCATCGAAGCGTATAGCGTATCAGTTTATTGCTGCAAAATGTGCCGAGGTACATATTTAGACCCTGTGTATCCATAAAAGACTCACTGGTCGCCCAGATGTGACAAAGGAGAAGTGATGTTGAATATGAATGTTAGCATATTACATGAAACAACGAAAAGAAGACAGCAGTCAATTTATAGGCAAAGGAAGCAACAGATTGAACTGAATTAGATTTTGAGGAATGGCGGCGGCGTGTGGGAGAGTGTTCTGTTCGAGCTCCGATCTGATTTACTTTAAAACAATTAGGGTAGAAAAAGATGACAGGATTGGTGGAGCTGACCCCTAATCAACTTGGAGGTCACTAGAGATTAGATTTGGACTAAAATAACTTTTTCAGCTGAATGAAAAGATTAAAAGGGATTGAAAAGGGATGACAAATTATTAAAAATGGATTTAGCAAGAAATCAAATATCTTTAAGAACAGATTGAAAATTGAAAAAAATTAAATAGAAAAGAAGGGATTTTAAAAAAGGGAATCAATGAAATAGAAGGAAATAGAAGTGTTTGAAAAGATTAAAAGGGGATCTAAGTTTTGCAAAGGGGATAGAAGGGATTTATATATAGAATTTGAAAAGACTAAAAGGCGATCTAAGTTTTACAAAGGGAATAGAAGGGATTTAAAATAAGTATTTGAAAAGATTAAGAGGGGATCTAAGTTTTACAAAGGGAATAGAAGGGATTTAAAATAAGTATCTGAAAAACTTAAAAGGGGATCAAAGTTTTAAAAAGGGAATAGAAGGGATTTATATATAGTATTTGAAAAGATTAAAAGGGGATCAAAGTTTTACAAAGCGAATAGAAGGGATTAATATATAGTATTTGAAAAGATTAAAAGGGGATCTAAGTTTTACAAACGAAATAGAAGGGATTTAAAATAAGTATTTGAAAAGATTAAAAGGGGATCAAAGTTTTACAAAGGGAATAGAAGGGATTTATATATAGTATTTGAAAAGATTAAAATGGGATCTAAGTTTTACAAAGGAAATAGAAGGGATTTAAAATAAGTATTTGAAAAGCTTAAAAGGGAATCAAAGTTTTACAAAGTGAATAGAAGGGATTTATATATAGCATTTGAAAAGATTAAAAAGAATCAAAGTTTAACAAAGGGAATAGAAGGGATTTAAAATAAGTATTTGAAAAGATTAAAAAAGGATCAAAGTTTTACAAAGGGAATAGAAGGGATTTAAAATAAGTATTTGAAAAGATTAAAAGAGAATCAAAGGTTTATAAAGGTAATAGAAGATGTTTTAGAAAGTGTTTGAAATGATTAAAAGGCAATCAAAATTTTACAAAGGAAATGTAAGGGATTCACCAAAGTAAAGTGCCAAAATGGAATAAAAACAATATAACGTGAATATAAAAGAAATAAAATTGAGTTAAATGATCGAAAAAGGTTCAAACCATATTAAAAGTTATTTAAAAGCTGATTTTAAAAGTATTAAGAAATTAAAAATGAATGAAAGGTGTTCAAATTGGATTGAATCAGAAGACCCCTAACATACCCGAAATTTAACTCCAGTCCAATTAACATTACTCCTACATTAATTTTAAATTCATTGGGGGTGAGTATGCTGATGCACCCCGAGCAGCATATGCCACTCCTTCTCCCCAGCGGGTCTTTTTGTCCTCATATATTAGCTACCTTGATTCAGTACCTAAAGTCTCAGACCGGTACAATGTTTCTGGTCTAAGTGGGAGTTCTGTTGCCTTGATTTCTGAGTAGACGAGACATGTACACTCAGGCAATCACGCCTGAATCTTTTTTTCCTGGCATTATTTTCCCCATTATAAAGAGTCTTTGAGGTAAACCTTTTCGGAGTTTTGGTGTTACGTGACTGGTAGTTAGGAATCCGAACCTTTGAGTAATTTCAAACGAGGCTATCTTATCAGCAGGTGCATAATATCGGGGCTATTGTATTGGCATTTTATGAATGGGTTCAGGACCGTGGAGCAGTTTCTCAATGTCAAGATGAAGAATGGTATCTCTGGAAGATTTAATCCCAGTTACAGACGCAAGCATCTATTGTGACTATCTCAATACCTGGTATTTTTCTCGCCTGAGTCCATCCTTCAAATCTACAAATCAACCATTCGTCCTTGCATGGAATACTGCTGCCATATATGGTCTAGTGCTCCCGCTGTTCATTCGAGGTCCTCAAGAAAATCCCTAGACGGATATGCAACATAGTTGGTCCTGATCTGGCATCCCGTCCGCAGTCGTTGTCTCACAGACGTGCTGTGGCTTCCCTCTGTCTTTTCTGCAAGTACTTTCTCCGACGAGTTACTTTCTCTGGTTCCCAAACTGCATAGATTTAAGGATGCTACTAGGTTAGCATCTCCGTCGCACCATTTCAATATCGAAACGGCTAAATATAGCCATTTCTTCTACTCCAACAGCTTCTTATCTCGCACCTCCCGTCAGTGGAACTCACTTCCTATCATATGCTTCTCTGATAGCTATAATCTTCAAATATTCAAATGTAATGTCAATCGACATCTTCTGATGCCTTGACCTTGATCGCTGTCCTTCTCTTTATCCTTTTCCCAAACACCCCCCTTTTTACTCTTGCTCTCACTGTCTGTAACCCTTTGCGTGCAAGTGGGACTCCTGCCTTGCTTGGGGCGATTTGCTTAAAAAAATCATCCAGTTCACACTCCCCCCAATTCTTTGGAACAGGAATAGAGTTTTATCGCTTGTTCCATGTTTATGTTTGGATTTCCAGTTCCTTCTAAAGTCTTCGCATTCTCCTTCACTCCCAGTAGCCCTTTGCGTCTTAGTGGCATTATCGCCTTGTCTGAGGTGAATTGATTTTTAAAAAAAGGCATTGATAGAGGAATTTAAAGTGTTTAAAAAGGGGTTAAAAGGAATTTAAAAAGAGAATGAAAAGAAAAAAAAGACTAATGTTGCTAAGAGCTACAATGGATAGGATGTTGTGGAGAGACATCACGGTGGTTCACGTCCTAAAGGGACACGGCAGACAGAATAAGAAAAAGAAATACAAGATCCAGAACTAGGAACATCAGTTTTAAACGCTCCAACCGGTTGCAGAGATCTCGGATGAAGTTGCCTCGCATACGTTTTTCCTCAGTAACCAATACAAGCCCAGTTAGTACAGAAGATGTAGCCGGCAAATCATCAACAAAACTTTTCCATTGTTTTTTACTGAGATTTCTCCAGTGTGCAGGCCAATTGACGCAATACACAATGTTTAATAAATAAAAATGAGGCGTCTATTTCAAATACGAAGTTTCCATTATAACAATGTTTGAAGTAATATATATATATAACTTGTCTAGGATTTTGTTAGATTACCACTTCATTTTTTCTCAGGCAATGACATTATCTAAATGTACAATTTATATCCATTTATATCCGCTCCTGTTTAACGTTTATTGAACTGATTGGTTTCAAACCAACGGGTCATGAACCATTTATGAAAAATAATTAATTAATTTTAACTTTCTCCCCTTAATTTCAATTTAACGTTGGTTATATTCGATTGGTTGATCTAAGTAAAGCCTACAAACCTTATAACCACCAAACTTTTTCTCTCTTTTTTTACGTATAAAGAGGCTGCATTTTGCTTTTAAATCTGAATAAATAGTTCGCTCACCAGTAATTTAAAATCGCCTGATAAGATGCATTGATTCGCATCGAAACACGACAGAAATTGTGTAGCAATTTTGCTCTACTTTGTATTGAGCCATCCTTTTATTTAAATGTTACGGGCGCTGGAATTGTACTCTATTTGTTCTCATCTTACCTGGATATATATATATATATATATATATATATATATATATATATATATACAGGTAAGATATATATATATATATATATATATATATATATATATATATATATATGTGTATGTGTGTGTGTGTGCGTGTGTCTGTGTGTGCGTGTGTGTTTATTTAAAATTTTATGACATGGTTTATAGTAATTTATTAATATTTATTATTTAGAATAACATTTAATAATGTTTGATATTAAAAATATTTCACATTTCACTGATTTTCTTAATAATAATAATAATAATAATAATAATAATAATAATAATCTAATCATCACGTGCGAACAATTATATGACAGACCATCCCTAGCGAAGATAAAAAGAAACAGTAAAGAAGTAATATTACAAGACATAATTATAAAAGATTTGAAAAAAGGAACCTGCCAATTAATTGATATGCCTAGCCCACTGGAATCCAATGTTTTTAAAAAAGAATTTCAAAAACTGCTAAATTATAAGGACCTGAAAATTGAAGTAACAAAAATGTGGAAACTTAAAACTACAATTATCCCTGTTGTGATGGTGGCATTTGGTATGATAAAGAATGGTACCTAAAACCATGTGAGTAAGTTTCCTGGGGCCATCAGCATTTCAGAGCTACAAGATTACTATATGCGGAACTGCACATATCATCCACGAAACTCTCTCCATCTAAACGATATGTGCCAAATGTGCATAGATAACTCCCTACAGTACCTCTTTTTTTACTCATAGACACCAGAAGGGACTTGGTAATTGGGCACATAAAAAATAGTCTCCGATAAATGATACGATACACAAGTAAGAATAAAAGAAGTTTCATGTCAATTTGATATGAGAATTAAAAGCAAAGAAGATTGACAACTACATTGATTTAAATTATGAAATTTTGAATGTTTGGGAAGGGGTGGGATATAAATTAATTACAATACCAGTGAGCATTGGAGCAATCTCGCAGATATTAGAATGGAGATTTAGAAATAAAACTGTAACAAAAAAAAAAAAAAAAAGAAAGAAAAAAAAACAAAACCAAAAAAAAAAAGCAAAACAAAACATGCCAAATTCTTCTAAAATCTGCTTCAGCTCCTAACGTCTGCGCCTGGACATTTACTAACATTTTACTTCATTTTATTGTTTTTCTCTCCTCCACCAAAAACAGCAGATAGGCTCATCTATCGTCCGGCTCACACTCCTCCCCGGTCTTTTGAACAGGAGTAGAGGTTTATCTTTTGTTTCTGATTTAGGATTGGGTTTCAGGTTCCTCCTAAAGTTTAGGTCAGCTTTATACCCCTAACGCTTGTCCTTTCCTAATATAATTCCACGCAGTAATCGTCCACCTTGAGTGGCTCTTGGGCCTTATATCGTGTGAACATTAATAAAAAACAACAACAACAACAACAACAATAATAATAATAATAATAATAATAATAATAATGCTAGAATGTGAGATGTCCAGGACACTACTGTTCCAGTTTTGATTGGGGTTTTGGATTCTATACCCCTGAACCTAAAGTCCTGCATTAACAATATTGAATTAAAACCTAGTATCCCCTCGCTTCAAAAGTCTGCATTGCTTTAGTCTGCATTGCTTTATACGAAAGCTGCTGTCTGAGATCATCCGACTAGATGGAAAATAATATATATGGTAAGACCACTGATTTTAGACGAAAACCATGCGTAAGACGAAAGTGTCCCCACCTCCTAAATTGACACCGTTTAAAATGTGAATATCCGAGGGCTCAAAATAAAATATTCAACGGTACTCATTGATACATTTTCGATTTCAGCATAAAAGGTATAACATACATTAACTAAATATCAGTTTTATTGCATTTTTCTACTTTTTATTTATGTTCATTAGGCTTCTCAACTCTAAATAACATCAAAAGTATAAAGAAATGAGGGTCTGTATATCGTATATTCGACCAAACATTGACAAAATCGCGAAAAAACACCAGGCACAGATTTCATAAGATGCAAAACCAATTGAATACAAACAGTGAATTAAACTAAGTTTCTATTTGTGTATATTTTTAAAAAATCTATTTTTTTAAAAAATATAACATTTAAATAACCTGCAATGGTTTGATAAGCTGTAGAAAACGAATCAATGTAGATCCATCATTGATTAGCTACACAGCCACATCTTTAAGATTTATTTACATTCTCTGGACTAGAAATATATAGAAACTCCTGTGGCCACAAAAAGAAGGATCAGTTTATAATTTGATTGACATATAAAATAAATCCCCACTTTATATCGACAGTATAATTTCTTGTTCGTTTACGAAATTCTAATTGGGTATGAATCCACCACTTCTTCCCGCAGATATGGGTTAATTAGTAAGAACTGTATTACTAAATCATTATCTCCAATTTTCACTGCAAAAATAAATATTCAAAAGTATGCCAGAATTGTTTGGTGTAAAGTTTGTTACTGGTTCATAAACTGACTTTATGCTGTAGTAAAAAATACCAAAGGGAGGTAATAATTAGAATTGATTTACGCAGCTGCTGCTGATATTGTATTAAAGAATAATTTTGTTTATTCTTTAATAAACTTCATCATTAAAAACTACATACATTATTTAGTTTTATGTTCAAGGCTAATTTTATGGTTAGGCTTAGATTTGTAATTTTTGACAAAAACAAACGATTTTTGTAGATAGTTACAGAATTAAAAGGAATATACCCTATTAGCAACTAATAAAAATTCAGTGGATAAGTTATTTTGTTCTTGGTTTTCCCTTATATAATTTATATCCTAAAAAGATTGTTATTTCGTCTGAGGAACTATATAAATGTTAATGACACTTCTAAGAAATAAAGAATATATCAAAATAAACGTTGTTTACAGGGATATTTAACTTAACTCAAAAGTTCTTTGCATATCTCCTCTGAATATTTTAATACTCAAAATCCTATATCGCCCACCAAAATTTCTAGTTGCTTATCGCCCGCCCAACAGTTGAAATCGCTCACCGGTGGGTGATATCATCCAGGTTGGTAATCCCTGATATGGATCAATGCTACAGATTCAATGAATACAGAAAACACCGGATTTCGTCCGATAACCGAAGTTAACCATCGTCGAGCATGGTTAGTCCTTAGATGGGTGACTGCTTGGAAATACTAGATACTGCAAGCAAACAAATATAAAGATTAAAACTAACGGGACAAAAAATTAGAACCAGTATACCTAATGATGTAGGAGAGGAGATAAACTATGTGGGATGAGGGCTATAATCTCTATCTATAAAAGGGAGGATGTGTATGTGTGTGTGTGTAACGAATGCGCGGCAGCAATTTTCGACGGATTTGCACCAAAATTTACATGCACATGCTCCAAGTTAGCGGGAAGGCCAAGACCGACTTTGCATTTCCCAACTCCAGTGGAAATAATCGACTTTTTCATGCTTCTACGGCAGTTTTCATGTAGTTTGCGGCCATTTTCTACTGGCCAGAGTGAGAGCCTATAGCTGGCTGCCACGAATAGGCAGGAAGATACTATTGACCAGCGTGAGAGCCAACAGCTGACTGACACGAATGTTAACTAACATGCTAGCATGCAAAAAAAAAAAAAAATCGATAGCTGCATTCGTCACAAGTGGGAAAAATGTAAATCTGCATGGCATTTTACTCCAATTGGCTCATTCGCTTGCTTAAAATCAACGTCGATTCTGATTCCGCAGAACTGGTTTGGCCGTGAAAAAGTATTTGTTGTTAACATTCTTTTTTCATTCGGTTTTTCCAGTTACGAGTCCTTTTTTAAAGCTGATCGTTTTGTGTTCATTTTGTTTAGTTCTTTTTTCGTAACAGATTCAATGTTTAGTATAGAGCTTAGAAAAAATTCGCAGTGTGAAATAGGCTAGAAGTAAGGCATGTAGCAACATCAGCACGGGAAAGGGCACTCCTTTAAAGGCAAGGAAGGGCAAAAATATTTTAAGTCAAGTGATAGCGATTGCTGTATGAGTCGTACGATTTTTGAATCAAGCACGGGAAAAGCCGGGCCATGCTGCTAGTATGTAATATTTAAATGCTTTGCTAATATTTCTACGGAATGAAATTCCCTAAAATAGATTTTACAAAGGAAATAAAATATCGAAGAAAATAAACTGACATGATTGCAGATGAGACATCATAGATATGTCTATACAGAGGAAATCTATTAAAAAGAAACTGAATCACTATTCATAACAGCCTAGATTTCTCTTTTATAATAAGGACAATATTAATAAAATTCAGAATAAGAATAACAAATACTGATCAGTCGGAGGTAGAGATGAGTTAGCCAGTCATATAATAAGGGAATGAAACAGATAATAGGCATGATTGGGTAGGAAGGGTATTCCACTGGGAAGTGTGAAAACAGTTGCAATTTTATTATATAGACCAATATCATATCCACAAAAAATACATTTAATAGAAGCCGATAGGTTTGCCTATCGTCCACTTCACACTCTTCCCCGCTCTTTTGAACAAGAGTAGCCCTTTGCGCCTCAGTGCCATTATCGCCTTGCTCAGAATGAATTGATTAAAAATGGACTTTTTGATTCAAACAAATTCACACAATCCAGGATAAAAGATTGGATACACCCAATCAAGCTAGAAGTCGAAATTCGTCCAATCCAGTCTAGAATATTGAATACTCCCAATCCAAGGTAGAAGACTGGATACACCCAATCCAGGCTAGGTCTGGATTCACCCAATCCATGTTGGAAAACTGGATTCTCCCTATCCAGGCAAAAGAATGGATTCTCCCTATGCAAGTTAAAAGATTGGATTCCCCCAATCCTGTCTAAAAGGCTAGATACACCAAATCTGAGTAAGAAGACAGACTCCATCCATATCCAGGACAGAAGACAAATTTCACCTTATCCAGGCTAGAACATTGGATTCTTTCAATCCAAGTTGGAGACTGAATATACCCAATCCAGGAGAGAATGGATTCAATGTATCCAGGTTAGAAGACTGGATTCACCCAATCCAGGCTAAAAGACTGGATACAGCCAAATCTGACTAGAAAACTGTATTCATCCAATCCAAGTTGGGGACTGAAGACACCCAATCCAGGAAATGAAAAGTTGAAGACATTCACACTATCCAGTCTAAAAGACTGGATTCAACAAATTTAGGCTAAAATATTGAATACACTCAATCCAGACTAGAAGACTGAATTCACCTAATTAAGGTCAAAATACTGGACATACTCATTACATGATAGAAGATTGGATTCATCCAATCCAGTTTAGAAAACTGGATATACCCAATCCAGGCTAGAAGTGACGATTCACGGTACCCCCACTAGAAGGCTGGATTCACCCAGTCCTGTCTAGGAGACTGAAATCACCCAATCCATGTTAAAATACTAGATACATGCAATATGGGATTTTCAGCTTGTTCACGCTAAAATACTGGATTCGTCCAATTTAGGCAAGGAAACTGGCTATACACAATCCAGGATAGAACACTGGATTCACACAATCCAGGATAGAAGGCAGGATTCACCGAAACTAGGCTCTAAAACAGGATATACAGAATCTAATCAATAAAAATGGATTCAGCTAATCCAAGATAGAAAACTGGATTCACCTAATCCAGACCAGAAGGCCGGATTAACCCAATCTAGGTTAGAAAACTACATTCACACTATCAAGTCTTGAAGACTGGATATACCTAATCCAGTCTCGAATACTGGATTGATTCTACAATCCAGGCTAAAAAAAACTGGATTGATTCAAGCTAAGCTAGAAAACTGGACAACCAATATTAGCTAAAATACTGTATATGACCAATCCACTCTATAAAAATTGATTCATCCGATTGATTGAAGACTGGATATAACCAATTCAGTCCCAATGACTGAATTCACTCAACAAACCAGGCTAGAAAACTTTATATACCTAATCCAGGATAGAAAAATGGATTCAACCAATCCAATCTGGAGACTGAATACACCCAATTCAGGAGAGAAGGGAATCACCCTATCCAGGTTAAAGACTGGATTCAGCAAATCTAGATAAAAAAGATTGAATCCACGCAATCCAAGATAGAAGAATAGATTCACTATGTCCATACTAGAAGAGTGGATTCACCAAATTAAGGCTAAAAGACTGGATATACCCATTCCAGGCTAGACAACTGGATTCATCCAATCCAAACTAAAAGACTGGATATAACCAATCCTGACTGGATTCACTCAACAATCTTGGCAAGAAGACTAGATTCACCCAATCCAGGCTATAAAACTGGATTAAATGATTCTATGTGGACTGGATTCAACCAATCCAGATTAGAAGTTTGGATTTACCCAATCTAGGCTAGACGATTGGAATCACCCAATCCAGGCGAAAAGACTTGATCAAAATATCGTGATCAAATAGATAAAAAAAAGTCAGTCGTTTTCGTGGTTTCAGTCAAGCGCTGAGCAAAATTGTAAATAAAAAAAAAGCTTGATAAGAATCCGGGCCTCATTAGAGAACTTAAAAAAAAAAATGAATGAACAGGCGCTGGGAGTGATCCTAAAGAGCAAAATAAAAATGCAGGATAGACTGAAAATTTCCAGAAAATTTTCAAGACTATCCAGATAACGGTCTTAGCGAGAACACTATATTGCGGAATGTGCTGGTCGGTGGATGCGGCAGAATGTGCTGGTCGGTGGAGTCGTATAGGATGCGGCAGAAAATAGATGGTGAATAATGCTAAGAAAGTAGGAGGGATTTCTGGGAGGGATTTCTGCCACACCCTTGTATAATCGGAATTGCAACATGAAATAAGCTACTTAATTTTTTTGACTTTAAGCACTTCATACCACGAATATAAAACAAATAAATAAATACAAAAATGTAGGAAAAATGATAAAATTTTATAAAAAATTAATATGGGGAATCTAGTTTGCTATGCAAATTTATTGTAAATAGACACCCCCTACGGTAGCCAAAACAAAATACATTCATACATGATTTGTTAAAATGCAA
Organism: Acanthosepion lycidas; assembly: GCA_963932145.1. Classification (NCBI taxonomy): domain Eukaryota; kingdom Metazoa; phylum Mollusca; class Cephalopoda; order Sepiida; family Sepiidae; genus Acanthosepion; species Acanthosepion lycidas. Next base: position 79,794,847 of record OZ010601.1, read on the forward strand.
AAAGAAAAACAAAAAAAAAACAATTTTGCCATTCGTAAGTTAGAGTTATCTAGTGTTATATATATATATATATATATATATATATATATATATATATGCATATATTTATATACATGTATATATATGATATATGTATATATATATCTGTATATATATATATATATCTGTATATATATATATACATACAGATATATATATATATATATATATATATATATCTGTATGCATATATATATCTGTATTCATTTATATATATATATATATATATATATATATATATATATATATATATATATATATATATATATATATTGAACAATAAAAAATATTAAAAAATTACAATCTTCAGACACACTGGGTTGTAGATTAATATTCTTTCGTTATTATTATTATTATTATTATTATTATTATTATCATTTAGATTCCTCGACTAGTTTCGGCCAAAATGGCCATCATCGGAAGAAGAAATATTTCTGCTTGCTGCTAGCATTAAACTACAGAAATGAATGTCTTGATGGAGAAAATGAACTTTTGTCTGTAGTTTTCATTTGTTTTTTTATTTATTTATCTTTTTTACATGAATCTTTTACCATTCCCTATGTTGGTCAAACAGTTTCTTTTAATTTGTTATTTGAGATAAGAGCTGCTCTGAATTCCCCTGGTCATTTGACAGTTTTATTGGCTCCTGGAGAGGGTATGTGTCTCTGTTAAGTGTGTGAGTGTGTGTGTGTGTGTGTGTTATTTGGTTCTTAGGGAGTGAGTGAGTATGATATGTGTAAGCGTGTATATTGCTGTGGGTTTTATATTCTATATAGGGAATGCGTGTATATTGTTGTGGGTTTTATATATATATATATATATATATATATATATATATATATAGGGAATGGGTTAGGGCCAACAATTAATATCATAATATGTTGTCATTTTTTACCTTATGATACGTTTTGCGAACAGATGTGATCGATTGAGAAAAATCGTCGAAGATTGTCTGTTTATAAATAGTAATTTCAACTTTGCTAACCGGACGCTTCTCTGTAACTAAATGGTATATCACGTCAGATCAAATCAACGGTTTCTGTATAGGAATTCAGGTTCGAGTCCTGTCGGAGAACGCATATTTTCTACGAAATTTCTCGGACATTCAGGCCGGTAAATGTGATTAATACTTTTAAATTAAAAAACAGAGCATTTACTTAAATAAATTCTATCTATAAAAATTACGTTTGAAGATATATTAAAGACTAGCAGTGGCGCCCGGCGTTGCCCGGCGTTGCCCGGCGTTGCCCGGGGATGTAACAGTAAGAGATAGATCAAGTATCGACCATCATAAAGACTGAAAAATAAAATTGACAAAGATTATTGTTTAAGGTTGACGGACACGCATGTCTTAATTAGATTTTTTTTATTTTTTTACGAATTAGTCAAACTCAAACTCAAACCAAAACATTGTTTTCAATCGTTATGAGTCTACCGATTGAATAAAATTTTATTATAAACAATTGTCTTGTAAATGGAATTTTTAAAGCATTCTGAATGTAAAAATAAAGAAAAAAGTGTGCAAGACAATATGAAATACTACCTGCCAAAAAAAAAAAGTGAAGTTTTGTTGAAATCGGTTTTGTTGAAATCGGTTGAAAAATGTAGGAAATCCGATCCCATATATAAACGAACACAGACACATACTCACAAACAACCTGAGTTTTATAAGTATAACTCGATATGAGTTGTCCCCCTTTAATTAATGCCTCTTAATCGTGTTTTCAAATTGATTTTGTGCAAAAACAATTGTGTTTTTCCAATTTTTGGTGCTGTCAGAACTACCGCAAGGTAATTTTACGTAGTCCCGTGAAGTTTTGTTGAAATCGGTTGAAAAATGTAGGAAATCCGATCCAATATATAAACGTACAGACAGACACAATCTGCGTTTTATAATAAGTAAGATATATCTATATAGATTGCTATCAATTAAGCACCCCAGAATATATGTTTGATTACGTCATATGAGAATACCGTAATTCCCCATGTATAATACGCCTTCATCCTAATATGCACCCCTAAAATTTCACTGAAAATGTGGGAAAATGCTTCTACTCACTCATAATACGCACCCTTTGTTTGGTAATCAAACCCTATAAATATTGTACCTCTCCAATTTTGTTACGGTCAGCGATTCCTACTCTTATTTAAAAAAAAATGATTTTAAACATAGAATATTATTATTCTAATTTAGTTTTATGATTATTCTTAGTTTATTTTACGGTAATTTTTAAAGATTTTTTGTAGCTGTGCATAATACGCACCCCTGATTTTGTTTATTTTTTATTTTATTTTTTTTAGAAAAATGCGTATTATACATGGGGAATTACGGTAATCTTTGAAAACGCTGATGAGCCGTGAACATCAAATAAAAGCAAATGAAAAAAGCAACCATTCATACTGGTTTGAAAGCTCAAGGATAAGACGAATATTCTTTCCTTATAGAAAAAGAGAAGTGAAATAAAACGAATGTTACCTCGCCCTTCTCCTCCTCCTCCCTCATGTCCTCCTCCTCCTCTTTACGTTCATTTAATTGGAGCCTTCTATTTCCCTAAAACAGATGTTAAAAACAGAAAAGTCGAACACGGTAAAACGTATAGACCATAAACGGAAAGAAAAAAAAAAAAAAAAACAATAAAAAAAGAAGAATGCGGTATAAAGCTATAAGGATTGACAGCGACACCGGAAGTGAACTTTACTCACGTCTTTCCCAAAATGCCATCACTTGACGAGAGTTACAAACAACTAAAAGCCAACAGTAACGAAATAAAATAAAGAGTATGCCTTAGATTATGAAAATCGGGTGACATCTGACCGCCATGTTGTTTGCTTAATTCACCCATGACTGAACAAAGACAACAATGACAACAGGCTTAGCATTTGCGCATGCGTCAAACAAACCAAGCTTCATTAAAAATGGCCTGCGGCTTTTTGAAGCACCGGAAGTTACAATTGGCGTGAAAGTCTTGGGCTAAAAAAAAATTCACTCTCTTTTTTTCTCATCATCCTGTGCCCTATAGACGCTTGCCGGCCGAGTGTGTGACCGCTTTTGAGTGTGTGTACATTGGCGCCTGTCTATCTGTCTAGAGTCCTTTTATATTATCCACGGATAGTTCATTCCTGTCCCTCCGTTTGTCTGTTTATATCCATCCATGTGTTTATCCTCGTTCGTATGTAAATCTGTTTCTTTTTATCTTGTCATCCATGCAAGGTCCAAGAACATTTATTTATTTATGTAAAACAAATGACTAATTATCATATTTAAATAGGCGTATGCTACAGTGAAATTAACTGACTGCTTACAGTTCGATTCCCGCTTCTTATATGTGCCACGTCCCTTCAGGACGTGGGTAATCATGGCTCTCCACAAGTTCAATAGATCTAAGCAATATTTATATCCTTATTATCCTTCCCAGTTCATATTCTATCATTCATTTACACAAGCTCATTAAGTAGGTTGATCATGGCTCTCCATAACTTCCTATCCTTTGTAGCTCTAAGTAATGTCTGTCTCCTTACTATTCTTCCCAGTTCATGTTCTGCCATCCGTATACAGCTAAATAGGTTGATCATGGCCGAACTAGCACAAAGACAGAGAAGGGCGGCCGTCAACCTCCACCACTGACGAAAAGATTCAATAAGTTTGAAAGATGGTAATGGCAAAACGGCGAGTTATCATCAGTGAGGTAGCATGCTCCTTGTTCCACACTGCTAACGTAGCGGTCAAGTTTACACTGTCTCTGTGGGGCGGCTACTCAATTCTTATTGCAGACGCCTACAAATACTGCAACTATCCTGATATGACCTTAGTTATAGCTGTGAAAGAGCATGTTATCTAGCGTGATCAGCAATTTGAACATGCCAGCACGCTCAAGCGCTCGGCCATGATGACTTGGGACTCACTTGGGTATGGTTTTCAGGTACTTTTCAAATGACACCAGGAAGTCACCTTTCCAATAATATCAGGAAGTCTGCTTCCTGACAAATTGATCATGGTGAGAACCGAACCCGGGTCTCATGGGCATAAAGCCAACATTCTAACCACTCGGCCACGAGCACATATATATCTGATATAAATATACTATATTATACATATATATAATAGTATATTTACTTGTTTTTCGTCAACCGGCTTGAATGTTTGAGAAATCTTATTAAAGGAAAATTTGAGGTATTTAATCCCGAGAAACGCCAGCTGAGGGAAAAATTACTATGATTCATTATTTAAGCATACACACAAATATGCATACACACATTTCTTTCTTCCTTTTCGGATTTGATGAAGCCTAGAAAGGCGAAACGCGTAATCAAATCTGTTTCAATGAAACATTTTCTATTTGTCAAATTTCTTTATCCTCTTATAAACACAAGGACAGACTTAAAAACATAAATCTTTTACTCTCAAGCCATTCTGAATTAATGTATATTTGGGCTTCAACCTTTCTTTTAAACATGTTTCGTGAATATGACAGGCAAGGAAAATTTAATTATTTTTTTAATTAGTTTTTCCAGCATTCTTTTCGCTTGGTGGGAGTGAAAAAAATTGTCCGTATTGACTATTGTCGCAATGGCCATTTTTAAGGGGTGGTGTTCTTTTAGGTGTTGTTAATCTTTCTTTTGACTGTTTGAGATATATATATATATTTTGTTTTGAATACTAGTAGCAGCGTTTATTCCGAGCCTTCGCGTGCTGAGTGCAGCTGGTATTCAAGCGGGAGTATATATATATATATATATATATATATATATATATATATATATATATATATTCATACACAGACAGACTGCTTCGCTATATCACAGCTCTTCAGTGTGGCTAGACGTCCGATTGCTTCAAGCCGGGTTCGAAACCCGACCAATTTGGCATCATTCAGACTATCGTCGCACGGCAGAGAGAAAGGGAAATTTTTACGTTTTTTCTATACTTAATACGATAAATCTACAACCCAGTGTGTCTGAAGATTTTAATTTTTTTATATTTTTTTATTGTTCAATATATATATATATATATATATATATATATATATATATATATATATATATATATATATATATATATATATATGTGTGTGTGTGTGTGTGTGTGTGTGTGTGTGTGTGTGTGTGTGTGTGTGTGTGTTGTACGTGTTAAGATGTATTTTAGTGTTATTTTGAATGCTACTAGGAGCGTTTATTTCGAGCTTCGCTTGTTGAGCATCGCTGGAATTCGAGTGAGCGTCTTTCTAATTTAAAAAAAAAAAATTCAAAAATCCATCCCCACTGTTTAATAGGGCACAGTTGATAATGCAAGCGAGATGCTTTATATAAAGGACCTCTCTCTCTCATAGCGAGATGTTTCCGGTAATGTGATTTATATAGGACTTTAATGTTTTCGACCAGAAATATTTCTTAAGGATTCTTGTAAATTGTGGGTAGCAAGATGCTTTTTTTCTTTTTTTTAAGTACTTTGATCAGATAAGTGACATGTGAGGCGTCTACTGAAGGTGGTGGTAGTATGTCCGATATAGCTAATTGATTTATGATAAGGGACAGAGTTTTGTATTGGGCAGTGAAATTGATACACTATATTGGTCATCGCTAGGTTTAGATTTGATGGGGTTATTTTGATTAATGACAACAAGGTTTGCGGTTTTCTATTCTCTGTAATATATTATAAGTTGATACATGTTTTTCGGATTTACAGCAGAAATATGGGAAAACTGTAATTTTTTACATATCAAGAACAATTTTAGCGCAATCTATGAACAAAGTTGATAAAAGTTTTCGTGTGATGTTTTTCGACTATATGACCTCATCGGATTAAAGTTATGTTTACGGTGAGGCAACTACACATGCGCATGAAGGAGAGGAGACATGGGGAATTTTAAATTTAAATTTACTTTTTTTAATATATGGTTTGGTTATATAGTCTAGCCCAGCGGTTGCCAAATTTTTTAACTTCATGGACCACTAAGTGTATAATTTTAAATTTGGCGGACCACTAATATGAATTTAGAAAAAAATAGGTAAATACATTTATATAATAATAATAATAATAATAATAATAATAATAATAATAATAATCGGAAAACATTTATTTTATTAATATAAAATGCACCTATTAAAGGTAACACAGTTATAGTGTAATTATTTAAATAAAACAAATTGAAAATTTGAAGTTTATTCCAGTATTACATATTTTTAGTGTGAATATTTTCCATTTGTTCATATAGCGATTTGACATTTTCAACGTTGAATAATTAAAAAAAAATATTTTGCAAATATAGCTTTCGAGTACGACTGCTTACGAATTTGTATCTGGTGTGTAAGCCGATTCTTGAAGATTCCGCTATGCCATGTTTGTAGAAAATTATATTAGTAAATCATCCAGGAGGCACGGTTGAGTAATGGCTAGCGACTTAGATTGAGGAATCGGAGAGCTGAGTTCGAATTCCAGTCGAATCCATTACATTCACTTACGTGCTAATACCCTTGGGAAAGGTGTGAATCCTCTTCTCCCTCCAGCTATGGGTAAATAGCAGGACTGACTGGGTTCTATAGCCTTGGATGGCAACTGATCCAGAAGGACAACTCTGAATTCAAACCCGGAGTGGATCCCCTAAGGCGGATGGACGGCACTTTGTGCTACCTTCCGGCAACTCCTGCAGCCGCGCTGGTACCAAATTGCATTGGTTTATCCTCTTCTTTGGAATCTTCTAGCAAGGCCGAGAGGGGAAACTAGGGACAGCCCTAGTTCTCCATATACCCTGCCCAGGCTCGTAGCGCTACTCAAGTAATTGTAAGAAACTATTCATTAACAAGTATTGAAACTAACTTGGCAAGTCATGTTAGTTTATACTATGGCTTGTGTTTATTTCGAGCTTACATAAAGTCTTGAACATATATAGCATCAATAATACGTTTTGTTACTCGTCATTTTTTTAATCTGAAGCTTCGTAAAAATTGAAATAATGTCCCAATTTTTCTGCGGACCATCAAAAATTTTGTGTGACGATCATTGGTCTAGCCAATTTCATTTAGCATATTTTTCTGTTTAAGTTTCCATCAGTTTTGATAGTAAATATCCCACATTGTGTTAATTAGAAGATCTGATAAGAAAGGTGAAATGTTCTAAAAACCTGAACGTAACTTTACTGGGGATGATCTAGCGATTAAAGCCACCTTTCTTATTAAATAGTTTTCTCTTTTAATTAGAGTAGATGTTAATCAAACTTATGGTCAGCAACTAATGCATTGACTGTGTTTTGCAAAAGATCCTGTTTATATTCATATAATATTTTATTTAAATTCCTTGAGGTTTCTCCTATATATTCCTGATGGCAATCATTACAGGTGATTGAGTAAATTCATCCTTCAAGCCTTAGCTTATTATTTTGTATTACCGGGTGTAAATGGTCCACATCGTATAAAAGTAAAAGTGTTCAATTGTTAAATTAAGCTTTGAACCGTTGTATCTCAGAAATGATTAAAGATATCCTATTGAATTCTCCGAGGTTTTTATAACACTAGTGGACTCTATGTTGAGCAATAAGAATGGATAATTACTCTCCAATCTTAACAGAAGAATCGGGATGAAATCGATCATAAACGAAAATGATATTTTCATCATTAATTAATAATACTTATGGATCGGAAGCTTATGAAGGATTGAGATAAAGTTCATATATATATATATATATATATATATATATATATATATATATATATATATATATATATATATATATTCCAGGATCATTTTCCAACTTCTTCAAGATCATCTTCGCCCTCTCTAACCTTGTAACTTTCTGTCCTGGAGTAACAAGGTACCTCACACGTTTCACGTATGATTTCATTTTCAAGTCTTTTTTCACTGCTCTTTGGCGTTTCATGGGTGAAGCTCCTCTCTCGCGTGACAAACGTCTGATGGATTAACCTGGATCTTTTCTAATTGATCTCTTTAGCTCTAAGTTGAAATGATGATCCCTCTTGCTGTTGTGATCTTCTGATCCAGTTTTCCTCTCGAATATTCTCTCTTTTTTAAACACATTCATTGTTCTCTTGATGGTTCTTGAATGGACTTTTAAGATGGAAGCCAGAATATGAATGTTGGTATTATTACTGAAGGCCTGAATGATTTTTTTCCTCTCACCATTGATCAGTTACGAAGACAGTGGGGCTGACACAAAACGATTCTAATCCGCTCCCCCTTCTATCTGAATAACTCAACGGGTTTTTCAGTTATTCTTACGACAAATGGTGTCAAGTCATATATGAAAACTTATAAAAAAGAAACCCAATTAGTATAGTGATTTTTTTGTCTTTTTTTATAGATATTAAATATTTTGTGGGATGGACAATTATGCTGTTACACGATTTGGACAATTTTGCCTGTTACAACCGGTCGGCATATTGCATGCATAAAGCAAATATTTAACCGGTAAAGTTCAGTTATGTGTCATGCGTGATACATTGAAAGAGGCAGTAGGTTGCCATTTCTTTCTGCGGTAGTTGCCATCCAGTACTGTCCTGCTATTTACCCATAGCGGGGGATGCGGAGAGAAAAAAAGAAGGTTCATACCTTTCTCAAAGGTATTAGCACGGAAGTGAATGTAATGGGTTTGACTGGAATTCAAACTCGGCTCTCCGATTCCTCAATCCGAGTAGCTATCTATTACTCCACCGTGCCTCCTAAACGGTACACTGCTATCTTTAACATAATTCAATAAGCCCCAAATTCCTTTATCCATCTTAACCTGTCTTTCTGAAATAAAAACCGGAGTCGATCTTTCAAATCTACAAATCAACCATTCACCCTTGCATTGAGTATTGCTGTCATATATGGTCTTGTGCCCCTTCAAATTGTCTCAAGGTCCTTGATAAAATCCAAAGACGGATATGCAATGTAAATGGCCCTGATCTGGCATCTCGTTTGCAGCCGCTCTCTCACAGACGTGCCATTGCCTTACTCTGTCTTTTTTACAAATACTTTCACGGTAACTGCTTTGATGAGCTGCTTTCGCTGGTTCCAAGACTTCATGAATTTAAGCGCTCAACTAGGCTGGCATCTCGCTCTCACCCTTTCACTGTCGAAACTGTTAAATGTAGCCGTCTCTTCTACTCCAATAGCTTCATGTCTCGCACTTTTCGCCTGTGGAACTCCTTCCTCATTTCTTGTTTTCCTAATAACTATAATCTCCAACTATTCAAATGTAACATCAATCGACGTCTCCAGATGCCCTGATCTATCCCCTAACCGTCTCTTCATCCTTTCGTCTATCAATCCTCTTTGCTCTCGCTCCAACTCTCTGTAACATCTTCCGTGCTCGTGGCCTTCCCGCCTTGCTTGGGGTTGAATGCTTAAAAAAAAAAATAAATAAATAGATAAAATGAACTTCCCATTTCTAAGTCCTGACTGTAACCTTAATCCTAATCCAGCCTATTTCTTACCATTTATATTCTAATTTACTCTCGATTTGGAGGACTGATATGTAAACGCTGTTTTTTTAGAAACGAGGCGAATGACGGGTAGGTCCGTAACAAGAAGCGGGTTATACCTAAGAAAGAAAGAAAGAAAGAAAGAAAGAAAGAAATGAAAAGTTAGCTGGAGGAGGAAGTCGGTGGGTGAGATGAATGAGGTACCATCATCACTCAACAAAAAACGGGCTGCTTTTTTTTTCCCGCACCCCTGTATATCTTCTAAGTTCTTATCACCCGCTTCTTCTTGTTTTGGTTGATAATACCGGAAAGAAACGACGGGGTCGTGTGTTTCTACTCGGAAGGAATTTCATGTCGGAACAATGTTACTTTTCCAGGGCATGCTTCCAGAACTAAGATTAGGTTAGCATTCTTTCTTTCTTTCTTTCTTTCTTTCTTTCTTTCTTTCTTTCTTTCTTTCTTTCTTTCTTTCTTAAACTTTTCTGTTTCTTTTACTCCGCCTTGTTTTCTTTCTTTCTTTCTTTCTTTCTTTCTTTCTTTCTTTCTTTCTTAAACTTTTCTGTTTCTTTTACTCCGCCTTGTTTTCTTTCTTTCTTTCTTTCTTTCTCAATATCTTTTCTTTTATTACGTCTTATTGTTTTTCTTTCTCACTTTCGTTCTGTCTTTTTATCGTAACCTTTTCTTTTTCTTTTGTTACGCTCTATTACTTTTCTCTTCTTTCTTTTTTTTCTTTCTTATCGTTTTTCTTCCTTTCTTTTAATTTTTACTTCTTTCTTTCTTTTCATTCTCATAGTCTTTTTCTTTATTACGTTCTATTGTTTTTCGTTTTTCTCTCTTTCTTTTTCATCGTAACCTTTTCCTTTTCTTTTACTACGCCCTATTACTTTTCTCTCTTTGTTTCTTTGTTTCTTTCTTTCTAACATCCTTTTCTATTATTACGTCTTATTCTTTTTCTTTCTTTCTGTCTTTAATTTTATCGTAACCGTTTCTTTTTCTTTTATTATAATCTATTCTTTTTCTATCTTTCTTTTTTCTTTCTCTCGTTCTTTCTTTCTTTCTTTCTTTTTTTTTTAATTTCTTTCTTTCTTTCGTATAATCTTTTCCTTTATTATTTCTTATTGTTTTTCTTTTTTTTCATTTTTGCTTCTTTCGCTTTTTCTTTCTTTCTCTTTTTCTTTCTTTATTTCATTCTCAAAATCTTTGCTTTTATTCCGTCTTATTGTTTTTCTCTTTCTTTTTCATCGTAACCTTTTCTTTTTCTTTTATTATGTCCTATTATTTTTCTTTCTTTCTTTCTTTCTTTCTTTCTTTCTTTCTTTCTTTCTTTCTTTCTTCACTACGTCAAACATTCTATATTCTTATTTCTGCTCACCAATCGTAAGTTGTGGCTTTTTTCTTGGGAGCAAGTGACAACAAGTATTTAATTATATCAGCACTCTATATGAATGTCATACATGTCCTCAACTCATTCAGAAATGTCGAAACAGTTAGCTACATACGACCGAATTAATCCTTTAGATCTTAAAGATGACAATCCTTCATCAGGCCCTATAGACTGGCGTTACTCAATCACAAAGTAAGATCTTTACCAAATAACAAAAGCCACACCACTTGAACACTTCCAAAAGCAGCAACAATGACAAAAATGTTTAGCACATTTAATTAGAAGGGAAAATAATGAGATAATCAAGATGTTGACATTCTACACCACCTTAAATAAAAAGTTAGGAAGGAAACTCCCGTCACTGTTTAAAAGAACGATAACAGTTAAGAAAACTATTTTCCTGAAAAAAAAAAAACAAAAAACGTTTTTATAAGAAATGTTTTATAAATTTCAACGGACGGTATCATTAAATATCCAATTAATGGATGTCGAATGTTTGCTGTATGGAAACGGCTAATCTCACCATTAAAATTAACATTTTAGATGACTGTACCGATGACGACACATGGATTATTTTAATTCTTCTTCAGATTTTATTTTCTGTTTCCCAATCTATTTAAAATGTTCATCAGACTGTTTCAAACGCATCAGTAATGATGGATACAATTCTCATGATCCAAAATTGTTTCGCTTTTTAAAATTTTTTTTTTGTTGCAAGAGGCCGATATTTAGTCGGCTCGTCTTTTTTTTATGAGAGACAGACACTTTATAATATGTTGGAACAGATATTGCACTCAAATCTCACACTTGGAAAAAAAACAGGTACACAAGAGTATTGACTTTTAAAAAAATCATTTAACCCCAAGTAAGGCAAAAAATCCTTTAAGACGCAAGCGGCAGTTTCTGAGTTGTGAGAAAATATGAGATAAAGAATAACATAACTAAGGCTAGCGAAAAATAAAAGAACAATAATTAAGAAGACAGGAGAGAACGATTGGCGTGCAAGTTAAATGTTTGAAGACCAAGTTGACTGGTAAGTAAATGTATGGTGGAGTAATGGATAGAGGCTCAGACTGAGGAATCGGAGAGCCGAGTTCGAATTCCAGTCGAATCTATTACATTCACTTATACCTTGGGAAAGGTAAGAATCCTTTTCTTCTCCCCTCAGGGTAAATAGCAGGATGGCAACTACCACAGAAAGAAATGGCAAACTACTGCTGGAAAAAAATCTGCCTCATCAGTCACGTATCGAAAGATACATGATCTTCTAAGCGTGTATCACTGAAATTCATTTATGTGCTAATACTCTTGGGACAGGTATGAATCCTCTCATTCTCCCCCCCCAGCTATGGCTAAATAGTAGGTTCTATATCCTTGAATAGCAATTGGTCTACTTACTGAAAGATACAGTATGAACGCAAGAGCAGTAACTGTTAACATGGAACTTATTGCTGCTTTTAAAGATTGTAAAATGATAAAATCTTTCCGCCAATTTAGACGTACGCTTAAATTCATAAAGTCTAGGTACCAAAGAGGAAAGCTTATCAGAACAATTACCATGAATATATTTGACCGAATCCGAGATGCCAGGTAAGAAACAATAGCATTGCAGATTCTGCTTTGGATTTTATCATGGACCTCTAAATGCATAACAGAAACATCGGCGCAGAAGTGATAACATAATGCATGGACGAAAGGTAGACTTGTAAGATAGACTCTGGCACGACACAGAAAACCCAGCAATTGTTTCAATATAATCGTGATACTTAATGTCAGTCCCACTCGACGAATGCAAGAGTAACCACCCACATCCGTTATTGCCAGTGGAAGAACCAAAATGTTGGAAAATATAAACAACTGCCCCAGGTAGTCGGGGTGGGGGAGTCTCTCACATACCGTAGAATAAAGGTGGCAACGGGGGCCGAATACTACAGACTGAGTGCGGATAAGTGAGGATATAGTGAAATGAATAAAGTTCTAATAAATTAAAATTCAAGTCTCTTGTTATCATTTCATGAGACCTTTACCGTCACAACCAGCATTTTCGGCACATTTCTAAGTGCTCCTACTATTAAAATCATCATATATAATACATTTCTCAGCTCCCGGTCAAGATCCTGGTAATCAAAAAAAATAAATAAATACCATGCCATAGCATATCCACGTAGACTATTTTGCAGTTTTTTCCTTATTCATGATTATTAAATCCAACATTCTTGCATGAATGTTGAAAGGGGTGGTCGGTCTGATAGTATCTGGTTATTTTCCAGAACAGTCTCTGGATTGTGTTGATAGTATCTATCTATCTATCTATCTATCTATCTATCTATCTATCTATCTATCTATCTATCTCACTTTCTTTTATTATCTTTCTCTCTCTTTATCTATCTATCTATCTATCTATCTATCTCACTTTCTTGTATTATCTTTTTCTCTCTTTATCTATCTATCTATCTATCTATCTATCTATCTATCTATCTATCTATCTATCTCAGGCTGTTCGTTATCTATCTATCTATCTATCTATCTATCTATCTATCTATCTATCTATCTATCTATCTCAGGCTGTTCGTTATCTATCTATCTATCTATCTACCTATCTATCTAACGTTCTAAACGTAGTATTTGTTTTTCTTAGGTTTCTTCTTCACCGTTTGCCCTTGTCGATATTCCAAGTATTTCTTGTGTAATGTTTTCCGGCATAGTCTCAGGTTTACGAAGATAATTTGTCTTCATAGTCAGGTTCATTTCATTTGCATAGTTCTTAATTAGGACTTTCTCAATTTCACTGTTTGTTTTATCATCCAAAGCCGGGGACTGCAAGCACCGTCGTATCTACGATTTGAAATGTTTTTTCACCTTCTTCATGATTATCTCATTGTAGCAACTGAATAAGATGGTCGATCTGAATGTAAAGCTTTCAGCATTTCTCTATCTTTTATTTTTTAGAATGACCATTTATTCGTTCCGATATGATTTATTCACATGGTCGAAACTTGGACCATTTGCATTGTTCCCAGTGTATTGCAATTCCCACTCTGTCATGCCTTGTGTCTCTATTTATTTACCGCATTGAATCGACTGAGTTTTCCCTGGTTTGTTTTATTGCTCTTTGTGTCATAATGGTTTTTATTTAATTCTCTTTGATTTCTTTATTGATTGAATTTTCTTAGCGAAACCATGATGCGGTGAAGAGAGAGAGAGAGAGAGAGAGAGAAAGTGAGAGTATTTAAGTGTCAGAGAGAGAGAGAGAGTGAGTGTAAGAGAGTGGGTGAGAGAGAATGAGAGTGACTAAGAGAGAGAGAGAGTGTGTGAATAAAAGAATGACACAGATTGAGTGAGTAAATGAGAGTGAATGTGAGAGAGCTTGAGATTGAATAATAGAGTGGGTGAGAAGTAAGAGTGAGAGCGAGTGGGCGAAAGAGTAACACGTATAGTGAATGATAGATTGACAGAAAGAGAGAGAGGGAGGGGAGAGAGAGAGAAATTGGATTAAGGTATTAGTGAGTGAGAGAATGTGAGAGTCATTGAGAGAGTGATTGATAGCGGGACAAAGAGAGAGTGAAAGAGAATAAAAGAGAATATAAGCGTGAGAGTGAGTGAAAGAGTGCGTGAGATAGGGAATGGTAGACTGACAGAGAGAATCAGAGTGAATGAGAGAGAGAGAGAGAGAGAGAGAGAGAGAGTATGTGTGTAAGTGAATGAGAGTTAGAATGAGAGCAGATGAATGAGTGAGTGAGTAAGTGGCAGAGAAAGAAAGAGAGAGAGAAAGAGGAAGAGAGAAAGTCAGAGGATAAGAAAGAGAGAGTAACGATGGAGTGAATAAATACGGAGGAGGATTAACGTCTCAAAGAGTTTGTATTGGAACTGAAAACCTCTGGATTCCAAGCATGAATAGGTGAGAAAATATCAAAGTTAAATAGGAATTCCGTTACTCTTTCTCTCTCGCTCTCTCTCTTTCTCTCTCTCCCCGTATATATATATATATATATATATATATATATATATATATATATATATATATATATATATATATATATGTGTGTGTGTGTGTGGAGGATTAATAAATTTGTAACCTGACACAGCTATTCGCTGGATTTTGATCTGAAATTTTCACAGCGTAATATTAAACGTTAACATATAATTAGCAAACTCGTCTATTACCCTTGTGTCAATTTGCGAGACGATGATAAGCCAGGAGTTACCTCTATGTCGATATATGGTTAACAAGCTAGCCTCGCAGCCTGTTACTACAGTTGTAAATTCAAACCTGACCAGGAATCCTATACTTGTGGCTTTGGGCCAGACTAATGTAAACATCATAAATATTGATTATTATACTTCTGGATTTCTTTCTTTTTTTCCGTTCCGTTCACTCCTTCTTCCTTTCTTCTGTTTTCTTTTTAGCTTTATTTGAATCTTTTTTTCTTTTTCTTTTTTAACCAGTCACGTCCTCGCTCTCTCTCTCTCTTTTTTTCTCTCTCGAATTTATCCCTTTTGTTTTTTCTTGTCTGCACCATTGCATCTTTTTTCTTTCTTTCACGTCCTATGTCATTCCTTTTTTAGCAGACGACAAATTTTCTTTTTCTCATTGTTTCTTCATTGTTTCTTTTTCTTTTTCTTTTCATCCGCGTTTCTTTCTTTCTTTCTTTCTTTTCTTTCAACTTCTTTATTCTACTTATTTTTCCTTGCATTGTATTCATCTTTATTTACTTTTCTCTTTTTCCACCGAAACTTCTTTTCCCTAATTACTCTTTCTTTCTTTCTTTCTTTCTTTCTTTCTTTCTTTCTTTCTTTCATTCTTTCTTTCTTTCCACACACATACACACACACACACACACACACACACATACATACACACACACATATATATATATATATATATATATATATGTGTGTGTGTGTGTGTGTGTGTGTGTGTGTGTGTGTGTGTGTGTGTGTGTGTGTGTGTGTGTGTGTGTGTGTGTGTGTGTGTGTGTGTGTGTGTAGGTGTGTCAAAGGCACGTCAAGCTAAATGACGATTCCGTATAGGATACAGGTTCGAATCCTGTCGGAGGACGAATAGTTTCTGCGAAAATTTCTCGGACATTCAGGCCGGTAAATGTTATTTAATACTTTTTATTATAAAACAGAGCATTTACTTAAATATTTGTATCTATAAAAACAATCTATAAACATAAAAATGTCTTTATATATATTTATATATATATATATATATATATATATATATATATATATAGAACACGTTAGGTAAATAATCCGGAGTTCTTTAGTATTTTTGTTTTTATTTTTAAAAAACAGTGCTCCATACAGAAGTAGAGCTTAAATTATAATATAAATATATATATATATATATATATATATATATATATATATATATATATATATATATATATATATATATATATATATATATATATATACAAATGAAATGAGAACGAATCAAATATGAATTCAAACGTTCATGACATTAATTTAAAAATAGAGTTCAATACAAGTGTAGATCGATAATTCTTTATTATAGGATATTACATTCGAACATATATCTAAACCGCTATATAAATGCGGCACGTTTCGTATCTCATCATCTCTTCTCATCAGCCGGTGGTAAAAGATGGTTATTACAACTGTAAATGATGCTAGTAAAGAAAATATGTTTTTTTAACGGAGATCGAACCCGCGTCCCCTTTTCCATCTCGGAGAAAACATTATCTTTAAGAAGATTTCTCTAATTTATGTATATATATTTATATGTATGTGTGTACATATATATATATAGTTGGTGGGAGGTGCTAATTAAAAATTATACTTGTGGCCATGTCTGGATTAACCAATCCAAAGTCATATCTAAGGTAAAGAAAAGAAAAAGGAAAAATAAGGTCGGGGGTGGAGAGAGGTAGCTTATTAATTCATGTCTTGATAAATTGACACTACATGTCAGCGGCAAACAAATTGTAGCCAAATACAAAGTTCATATATATATATATATATATATATATATATATATATATATATATATATAATGTATTGGGGCAGCAGATCATTATTTAGACATATTATTAGATCTAACAGATAATGGATGCCTATTATGTTAGATCAAAAGCCGTTTTAAGCTTCAGAATAGAACCGCATGATGATTTTACGTCCTGCGTCTGCTATTCCGCGACCGTTATCGTTGCATAGAAATCTTCTATGTTACCATAACAGAATATCATCTTTGAAGGTAAATATCATTGTTTAAATGTCCGTCTAACAACTCTGAAGATGGATCAAGCAAACCGAAAACTTAGATCAAAGAACAGCTTAATAAAAAATATCCAAATGCTGGGCAATTTTGTCTTCATTTTCACCTGAAAATTAAATCAACCATAAGAGGTTTAGAACGGCTCATGATCAAATATAATAGGCATTCATTTTCTGTTATATTTAACAATATATGTTTACATATATATATATATATATATATATATATATATATATATATATATATATATATATATATATATATATATATGCAGTGGTGGCCAAAAGTCGCTTTACCCGTTCACAATAATGTATGACACAAATTTCTAAATAACATAACTTTTTTATCTGTCTATATTTCTGAGATGAGGTATTATGTACACTATTTACATTATTCGGACTGTTGTAGGCTCCGGGCTTCTTCATGTGGTTGGAATATCGAACTGAACTCTTTATTTCGCCTCAAGGACACATGGCACAGTGAAGAAAGGCGTTATTTAGATCCAGTGACAGGAGCCAACGACCTGGGAGTTCAATAACCGGTTAACTTTGTGGAGAACTTTCAGAAGCGAATTAACAGGAGATTAACTGACATCTATTAAACATGGCACTTGGAACTAGAACAGTCTACACCAGTGAACGAAATAAAGGGTTCAGTTCGACATTCCATCCACCTGAAGAAAGCCGGAGCGTACAACGGCCGAAACGTTTTGATAAACATGGCGACAAAGATGAGAACAATAGTCCGAATAATGTGAATAGTGAACATTATATTTATTTAATCATTGTACAATTACATTTTCAATGTAAGAGTCACATTTTCTTTATTTTAGTCGGTATTCACATGTTTTGCACGCCCACTTCTTTTTTTTTTGTAGCATCTATCTGTTTTTAAATCATTTAGAAATTTGTATTTATTATTGTTGAAAATGGATAGAGATATTTTTGGCCATCCTTACACACACACACACATCTCTATCTATAAAAGGCAGGATATGTGTGTGTCTGTAACGAATACATGGCCGCAATTTTCGACGGATTTGCACCAAAATTTACATGCACATGCTCCAAGTTAGCGGGAAGGACAAAACCGAATTTGCATTTCCCAACTCCCATCGATAGTGGAAATAATCGATTTTTTCATGCTTCTACGGCTTCATGTAGTTTGCGGCCATTTTCTACTGGCCAGAGTGAGAGTCTATAGCTGGCTGCCACGAATAGGCAGGGAGATTCTATTGGCCAGCGTGAGAGCCAACAGCTGACTGATACGAATGTTAACTAGCATGCAAAAAAATCGATAGATGCATTCGTCACAAGTGGGAAAAATTTAAATCTGCATGGCACTTTACTCCAATTGGCTCATTCGCTTGCTTAAACTCAACGTTTATTCTGATACCTTTCAAAAAGTGTTGGCCGAAAGGTACCTAAGGTATGACGTCCATGTTGTTTAAATCCATGTTTCATTTCTGTGGGTACAAGTCACCTTTTGTACACACACACACACACACACACACACACACACACACACACACATATATATATATAATGGAATTGATTAGGTCCTACGATTATTTATTATAAATTCTAATTATACGTTATTTTTATAGATACAATTTATTTAAGTAGATGCTATTTTTTAATTACATATGCTGAGCTGATAGTTCGAAAAATTTCGTACAAAATGTGTTCTCCAACAGGAATCGAATCTGTATTCCTATACGGAAAACTGTCATTTGGCCTGACGTGCTGTACCATTCAGCTACAGAGAAGCCTCTGGTTAGCAACGTCCCAATTACTGTTTATAAATACACAATCTTCAACGATTTTTCTCGCACGATCGTTTCTGTTCCCGAAACGTAACTTAACGTAAACAATGACAACATACTATGCAATGGATTAAGTTCGACAATTATTCAATATATTTTCTGTTTATAAAAATAACGTCATTTTTTTCACTTTACACTCACTCTTTAACCTCTCTTCTTTCAATTGTTATCATTTTGACATCCGTATTGTTATTGTTCTTGTCTTTTCTTGAGTTTGGAAAATTGTATGTTAATTTTTTTACGTAAATAATTATTTGTAATGCTGAAATAATAAAGTAAATATTTATATGTCTTCACGTGGCCATTATTTCGTTTTCTTATTTGATTTGGTGGTATCTTAAGTACTATTAGAGTATTAATTTTAGTAGGTTAGGTTTATAATTAAATTTTTATTTATTATTGTTTGAATTTGTATGCATGTGCATATATTCATACGTTTACACACAGGCACACACACAGTTCAGATAACGATATATAAATTTTGATATATCAAGAACAATATTGGGGAAAATGTATGACAAAATGGAACACTTTTTGCATTTTGTTCTACATAGTTCCCCATATATATATGAATAAAGACAGAAGGAAAACTTCTCTTACCAACGCGTTTCGTCCTTAGAGGTATTTTTCAAGGCATGTTCAATGATTTTATTTTGTAACAAGGATTCATATGCAAGAGCAAACGTGTTATTGGCTTTTCAAAATGTTTAAGTTTCAGAACGCTCATAAATATTCATCAGGTTAGCTGAAAAGTCAGGCAAACTATGGAAGACATGAAGTGACACAATTCAATGTCTAATAAACGAAAGTGAGTAAGTGATATATATATATATATATATATATATATATATATATATATAATGTGTATGTATATAAATACAAATATATATATATGCAATATATATATATATATATATATATATATAATTGATACTGTTTTTCACTTTTCTTCTTCATTTCTTCATTCATATCTCTTTTCTTGACGCTATCCTTCCTTCCTCACTCTCTTCCAAGGCTTACGGCCATATTCCGTTGAAACAGTGGTTCCGTGCGATCACGCGAGTTTAACAACGCCGAACTTGGTCAAAACCCGTGGGTCATCGCTTGAGAATACCAGGTGCTGTAAGCTTGAATATATGGACGGTGTAATTGATAACGGTTCGGAATTGGAAATCGGAGAGCCTAGTTTCAATCCCAGTCAGCTTCATCATATTCACTTACGCGCAAATACCCATTGGGAAACGTTTGAATCCATCTCTTCTCCCTTCAGCTATGGGTTAATAAGTATCAGTAAACTCTTATTTTCTCCAAATATTTTCTGGCTTTAAATAATATGTTGATAAACAATAAAAAAAAAAAATAAAAAAAAGCAATCAATCGATCGACTATTTCTGTTTGCTTTCTTTCTTTTTTCTTGCATTTCCATCATTGGTTATTTTCTTTATCCATTCTTCAGTTCTTACCACCATTAATTTTTCTGTTTCTTTCTCTCTTTCTTGCTTTCCATTTTAAAGCAATTTGATTTCCACTTTTCTTTCTTTCTTTCTTTCTTTCTTTCTTTCTTTCTTTCTTCACACCGTCGTTTATTTGTTTGTTTCTTTCTTTCTTCACACCGCCGTTTGTTTGTTTGTTTGTTTGTTTGTTTGTTTGTTTCTTTCTTTCTTTCTTTCTTTCTTCACACCACTGTTTATTTGTTTTTTCTTTCTTCACACCGCCGTTTATTTGTTTCTTTCTTTGTTTCTTCACACCGCCGTTTGTTTGTTTGTTTGTTTGTTTGTTTGTTTCTTTCTTTCTTTCTTTCTACCGCCGTTTGTTTGTTCGTTCTTTTCTTTCTTTCTCTTCATTTAATTTAATTTCTTTTTCCTTTTTCTTCTTCTCTCTTTTGTTATTATTCTTTTCCTTTTTCTCCAACTTCATTCTATTCTTCCGTTCTTCGCATTTTGCGGAGTAGGGAGGGGGGGCTTTCTTTCTTCCTTATCTTATTTTCCATACAACTTTATCTTCCTAAATTCTTTTTTCGTCTTCCTATTGTCGCACCTTTATTCTTTCCCAATCTTTTCCCACCAATCGTTTTTCCTCTTCTCTCTCTTATGTTCATATATCAACCTTTTCTCCCCCACCCACCTTATCACTTCTATCTCTTCTCATCTTAATGGCCGACTGATATTTCATTCATTGCCTTGCAGCCTGTTCCAGCCCGATTGACGTATTCACATACTTTTCTTGTGTACACCCCAAACACGCAAATCGCATCTCTCTCCTTATCTTTAGACAAGCGCTCACAAATTCATTCACACTTATATTTTTTCTCTGACATCCCATTCACAGATTTTTTCCCCAACCGCGCATTCTTCCCTCGACTTCCGGTGAGAATTCATTGAAGTTCTACTAAAAAAAAAAAAAAAAAAAAAAAGAAATAAGAAGAAGCAAAATGTTGGTTGTAATCTCCGAGAAGTAATTTTTATTCTACTAGAATTACAAATGTGGCACAAGGATAGAAATTAGGGAGGCTCTTCTTCAACTGTATTATCTTTAAACTAGCTAGCCGCAATCACTTATCAATGAATCCGTAGCTACGTTATTTCTTTCCCCAAATTTACACTTCCCGGATACACGACAATCACCGTAATACCTCGTTTGCTCCATGAAATCCTAATTAAAGCCATATGTACAATTTTATGAGCGTGGGTGATAAAATTCCGATGATAATTTAAAACTAGTGTACATATGCAGTCAAAAATGACGGCTTTTGTTAGAAAGTTTTAAGTCAGATGCAGTGAAACAAATGTCTTGAAACGATGTCTTGGGATTCAATACGGCGGAGATAAAGAATTCCCGACTAAAATAGAGACCAATTAACCGTTTCAATAATCCATTCCCTTTAGATATTTTAGGCATCCAATAGTTTCTCACAATTCATTGATTACTCACCGGTGTTATACAAATCGCTTTTTATTCAATGTCTTTTTATGTTATAGATGTTATGATTAATATAACAGTGAAATGGAAATATCTCTTGGACGAAAAAGATTAGCAACAGAATGACAAATACAGTAGCGACAAAGCCTATTTCCAGACCAAGGCGATCACTTAATAGGCAAAGGTATCTGTGTACTTTACATGAAAGGCTTGAACAAATATGAATGCAGTCTAAGAAAATTTGGAGTAAAGAAAACTGAATAATTAAACGGTTCATTTTGCTCGGAAGTAATTTTGTTTAAACGCAGATAAATATGTTATTTGTATAGATTACTCAAATGACGAAGGGAAGTAATCACTCATAAATTTACTAACTGAAGTTGATTTACTTCCCTTCCCAATACAGGTGGAACAGGAAATATATACAGAAATACACATTGATAATTATGATATAATTTGATGATATATATATACAAAACCAATCGAATTTTTGTTACTATCTACGTGAATGTATATTTATTGTACAAAAGTATACAAATATGGGGGAATAAAGATTTATTAATACTTTTGAATACTTGAAATGTGGCACAAGGCCAAATAGGGTCTTTAGTTTTTCCTTTCAACATAAAATCACATTTATCTGACGCAACATGATCATTAAAATATCTCATTTGCTCAATGAAATTCATAAAAATATATATGTACAATTTTTGTGGGGTGGTTTAAAATACTAATCCCCAATGATTTTATACAATGATGCATATATATGTATATCTATATATCTATATCTATCTATCTATCTATCTATCTATCTATCTATCTATCTATCTATATATATATATATATATATATATATATATATATATAGAAAAGTAAATAAAACTGCGTGAGCCTTTAATTCCGCTCCTTCGCCAAATACAAATGTGTGGAGGAGAATGAGAGTTAAAATCGCCCTTCCCTAAACTTATAGACAAATTCTACAGATGCATATCAGGATTTGTTTCTAGCCAAGAAAAATGGACAATTCTCGATTTTATCAACACGCTGTTTTTTTTCTTATTTGAAAGTCAGATAGCTATAACCAGGTGACTGTATGCTTTTTGCGTATGAACATTATTTCTTTTTTGTGAAATTTTTACTTTGTTACTGTCTTATAGTTGCTTTGCTTTGCCTTGTCTTATTTTGATTTTTTTTACTTTCTCTTATAGTTATTCAAAATTTTGTCACCAGACTACCTTGCTTTTTAATCTATAACTGCTAGAAGAAAGACGGAATCGAGCGACATTTAAGTTAGCTCCTGTTGAGGGCTCTTGATTGGGCCTTCATCACAATAGCTAGGAAGGAGCAGATGCGTTAGGCAACAATAAACTACAGAAGAACTCAAAATTGATCGATGCATTTAAATATTACATTAATATTTAAGCTTACATTTTAAAAATTCAACGATAATTCTTCTGCTCTCACTTAATTTAAAGACGGTTTGATGTACGTAGGTCCTTATGTTCCGTACAAATTGTTTTTATTTTAAGGGTGAATTTCGCTGGATTTCGCAATTAATTTCGATTCTTCCCAAATTTATTTCCAATTTATAAAAATTGTTATCGTACAAAAAATTCGTCGCAAAAAGACACGTAAGTAAAATATAGCCGAAAACAATGGCAGTAGTGAAAATTCGGGAATTCAAAATTTCAGAATTGCAAGTTCGGATCCGGCCAGGAATGTTTTTAATCTGTTCACGGGGTTGGCCTGATTCCAAAATGGTATGATATGTTGGGCTACGGCCTCTAGGAGTAAAGTGGAAAACACGGTAAATTTTATTTTGAAACGCTATAATTTGAGAACATTTGTTTTTTTTCATTTGAACATCAGCTATTGAAAGTTAGTGAGTCGTGTCCCTTTAATTGTTTTTTATCAGTAGAAGCCAAGACGGCAGAATCCGAAAACAATAGCAGTAATGAAAATTTGGGAATTCAAAATTTCAGGATTGCAAGTCCGGATCCGGCCAGGAATGTTTTTAATCTGTTCACGGGGTTGGCCTGATTCAAAAATAGTATGATATGTTGGGCTACAGATTCTAGGAGTAAAGTTGGAAACGTGTGACACACTGACATTCGCATTTATTCATATAGAAATATCACTTCAAAGAAAAAATATCCCTGGTGCTGTACATTAGACACAAATCAGTTTTTTTTCATATCAAAATTTTCTCCAAACATTGATATTTCTGAATGGCACAAAGGTTGTTACGATAAAATTAGCGTGTTACACGGTTTGATCGCTTTTATCGACACGTGCCGTCTTCTTTTTCAAAAGGGCATGGCGGCATAATCACGTGACTGAAGCACTGTTTAAAACCAGAGGCAAGTTGATATGGGATCTCTCCGCCGCACACGGCCAGGTCGTCAAAAATATGAGCCAAGGAGTCTTGCTAATGAAATAAGCGAATGGCTGTCGATGGGGATGAGCAGAGAAAGGCAGAAGGTTAAGAAAACTTCAAATCTGTAGGGGTGTTTGTGGGGAAGGAGACAAAAGGAAACTGAAGATCAGGCACGTGTCATATGACCCCAGCAGGTCACATGGTTGCCTCGAACAGATTTAAGGATTGTAGGAGAGGGTTTGTAGCCGGTACAGAAAGAGAAACTAAAGGGAGGGAGAGGTAAGAGAGAGAAGGAGAGAGAGGAAAAGGACGAGTAGGGCGAGAAACAGAGAAGAAGACAGGGAGATAGATAGAAAGGAAGCGATTTGAAAAGTTAGAGGGGAAGAGAAGAGTCGAAAAAAAGAGACAGATTATGAAAGAGTAGAAACGAGTGTGGAAGAGAGAGAAGAGGGAGATAGATGAGTAAAAGAGAATTTGAACAGATAAAGAAAGGGAGTGAGAGGAAGAGTCTGAGTAAGAGAGGAGGAAAAGAGAAAGATTGAGCAATAAGGAGAGTGTAGGAAAGCGAGACTGGAAGATAGATAAGGAAAGGCCGGGAAAGAGAAGAGTAAGGTAAAAGTCGGAAAGAGATAGGCAGTGACTGTGAGAGTGAGGAGAGAGGAAGAACAAAAGAAAGAAACTTTAAAATAAGGAAATGGTAAGAAAGCGAGAGGAGAAGAGTGATAGAAAAAGGAAAACAGAGTGAGATGGGTTAAGAGAGAAGGCAGAAAAAGAGAGGCAAAGAGTGAGTGTGGGATGAGATTAGTAGAAAGTGAGATGAAAGCGTAGGAGACTTTTTTTTTAGTGGATACTCGTATTTGAGTAGACGCTCCGTTTATTTAGTAAATAGTATTTATTTCCATCTATATGGGTAGGGAGGCACTCCATCAAGCTGACACACTGGCCAGTTCATCACTGATTGAAATATGCGTGCGTGTGTGTGTGTGTGTGTTTGTTTGCATCAATTCGTGTTGTATATCTTTCTCTCCTACTATTATTTTAAAACAGTGGCACGGTGGAGTAATGGATAAGAGGCTAGGATTGAGGAATCAGAGAGCCGAGTTCGAATTTCAGTCAAATCCATTACATTCACTTACATGCTAATACCTTGGGAAAGGTATGAATCCTCTTCTCCGTTCAGCTATGGATAAATAGCTGGACAGAATGGGTTCTATAGCCTTGGATAGCATCTGGCCTACCGCACAAAGAAATGGCAACCTATTGCGGGGAAAAATCTGCCTCGTCATCAGTCATGTATCGAAAGATACATGATCGCCTATCACGCATGGTACACAACTGACTGACTGCTAAAGGTAATGTTTACGCTTTTCTTCGACCCCTGGCCATCGGGCTGGAAACAAAGTGTAGCATCTGTTCCCCTCATCTCTAATGGAAATGATATTATTAGCCGTTTCCTTATGAGGCATTGATTGATTGAGCAGCCAGTGCTACTCGAGTTACGCTTTCCCTAATTCCGTAGCCATCAGGCAGGCCTCAAACTGTAGTATCTGGTCTCATCTCTAATGCTAATGGTAATATTATACGTTTGCTTACAAGGAAACATTCGGCATTCATTGATCGAGCAGCAATTGTTCCTAGAGTGACTCTTTCCTTCACTCTTTGGCCATCGGGCTAGGATCAAAGTGTAGTATCTGTTCTCCTTACTTTTAACAGTAATTTTAATATCCATTTCATTATATGGAAATATTTGGTATTTAGTGATTGAGTAGTCAGTGCTACCGTTGGTTGAAATTTATAAAAAAAATTCTCTTAAAAGTCGATGTCCGTATACGTGTCAAAAGATAATACTTATTAGGATGAGACAAAATTAATTTTTATTTTTGGGAACCAACTGTAATGATTACTGTATCAACTCAACTACTAATCATACGTGTCAGTTAAGAATAAATTTAGAGTGCACTAACATACCATAGCCTTTTGTGGCAGCGTAGGGCCACGGTGGAGTAATGGCTAGCGGCTCGGACTGAGGAATTGGAGTGTCGAGTTCGAATTCAAGTCGAATCCATTACATTCACTTACGTGCTAATATTCTTGGGAAAGGTATGAATCCTCTTCTTCACCCTCCAGCTATGGGAAGATAGCAAACCATACCGGGTTCTCTAGCCTTAAATGGAAACTAGTCTACTAGAGAAAGAAATGGTAACTTACTGCGGGAAAAAAAAAATCTGCCTCTTCAGTCAGGTATCGAAAGATACATGATCCCCTAAGCGTGTATCACGCATGTCACATAACTGACTGAAATTTACTCACGTGCTAATAACCTTGGGAAAAGTATAAATTCTCTTCTTTTCCCTCCCAGTTCTGAGTAAATAGCAGGACAGGCCGGATTCTATAGCCTTGGATGGCAACTGGTCTACCGCAGAAAGAAATGGCAAACTACTGCGGGGGAAAAAATCTGCCTCGTCAGTCATGTATCGAAAGATACATGATCGCCTAAGCGTGTATCACGCATTTCACATAACTGACTGAAATTCAAGTGGTCAACTTCCCGGTATTGATGGAGTTTAGAATACGCCCGATTGCTTTCCTGCAGCTGATGACAGATGGCGGCGTACGCCGTGTATGAAAGAAAAATAGTTCTTCTTCTTTATCCGCAAAAATAATACAGAAAATATTGTAGATTCGTTTGGTCTGTTTTACCCACTCTGATCTTGTGCCAACACCTTTTTACCGCTTTCGAACGCTGCAAAACGCTCTGCTGGCAAAAGCTTTCTCTCATGAAAACCAGAGTTCATAGAAAACTTTTTCGCATCAAAACCTATGGAATTTTACTCAAAAGTTATCAAAAAGCAGCCTGATAAGTGACAATTAGCCATACATTACAGATAGTGGAGAATATAAAATATATTTGTAGTTTATTTTATTAAGAATAAAGTCGATAAAAAATAATGGAAATTATTTATGACTCAGGCCTTATAAGATTTTCCGGATCCTTAATAGAATAGTCGCAGTTTTAAATCCAAACTTTTTTGTTGGCCCCAAAACGATCGACTCCTTCCGGAATTTGTGTTTATTGGTTGAAATATTCAACGCTGAATTTGATATTGTCTTCATCTAGCTAATGTCTAATCATTATGTAAGAGGTATTACTATTCGTCACTTCTTTACCCATTTTCAAGGGGGTTTCTTTTAGGTGTTGTTAATTTCTCTGCGGCTTAAAAATACTTTTTTTTATGTTGTTTTGGATACTAGCAGGAGCGTTTATTCCGAGCTTCACGAGTTATATATATATATATATATATATATATATATAATTTTATATATAATTATAATTTTATTTATTTTAGGATATTAAAGCAAAAACAAGTCGGGCGATGTTAAACAACAGATGAGTGAACGATTTTTTTCTCGAGAAAAAAAAAAAAACAGAATTAAAAATAGGGTTGTGGATTTACCGTGATTAACCAATCAAATGTGACCTACGCTTAATATCAGGTCATCCCATAAGTTCTGTCCGAATTTTAACTTTTTGTTAAAATGAACGAAATTTAATGAGTATTTTATAATGTCTAATGGAGCTGAACATTATTTTTATGTTTAGATGCATTTAAACTGATCAAATTTTATTTCAGAGAAAAATAAAATAAAATTTTGTTTGATTAAAAACCCTGCTAACATGGAAGTACCCAGGAATCATTTGAGGCACATAATAATTTATGACTTTAAGAAAGGAAACCCAGTAGCCGATGCAGCAAGAAACATTCACTCAGTTTATGGAGAGGAATGTGTGAATGAAAGAACTTGCAGAAGATGGTTTGCAAAATTCAGAGGTGGAGATTTCACTCTTGAAGATGAAGATCGAACCGGACGTCCAGTTGAGTTTGATGAAAAGCTTCTTGAAGCAGCCCTTGAAGAGAATGCTGCTTTATCAGTTGAGGAATTGGAAGTGGTTCTCAGTTCAAATCATACAACTGTTCATTGTCATCTTCAACAACTTGGAAAAGTTCCTAAACTTGGAAAATGGGTGCCTCATGAATTGTCTGAAAACAACCTCAAATCCCGAGTTGACATCTGCTCTTCTCTCCATTCTCGCCAAATTGTTTCACCTTTTTTGGATAGACTTGTGACTGGCGACGAAAAATGAATCTTTTATCGAAATGTTAAGCGTCGCAGACATTGGCTTGATAAAGAAGGGAAGGTTCTTCTTTCAATATGGTGGGATCGCCAAGGAATAATCCACTTTGAATTCTTACCACCTAATGCAACAATTAATGCTCAAATATACTGTCAGCAATTAGAGCGTTTGAACCAATCTTTGAGGAAAAAAAGACCTGCTCTAGTGAATCGAAAAAAGGTGATGTTTCATCAGGACAATGCGCGAATCCACACAGCAAGAATCACGTCGCAAAAGGTCGAAGAACTTGGTTGGGAGAAAATTCCTCATCCACCTTATTCTCCCGATCTTGCTCCTTCAGACTACCATTTGTTTCGTAGCTTACAGAATCATTTGGAAGAAACAGATTTTGTAACACAGGAAGAGGTTAAAACTGACATTTGTGAGTTCTTCGAATCAAAGCCAAAATAATTTTACAGTAATTGATTTAGTAAGCTTCTTAATAGATGGAAGGAAATCATAGATAATAAGGGAAGATACATTGTTGATTGAATCTGTAAATAAATGTAACATTTGGTCACTTGTTTTCTTTCTTCAAAATTCGGACAGAACTTATGGGATGACCTGATACAAACTCATCGAAAAAAGAGGAAGTATTCTGTTCTTAGAAATTAAATTAATCGTTCACTCGCTAGTAGTTCAACATCGCCGGAGGAGACCCATTTGTAGTGTTGAAACATTATTGTAATTGTGCGGCGATTTTTAACGTTTTTGTTTTAATGTCCCAAAATAAATAATATTTAGCTCTACTCAATATTGTGTCCTTTTATAAATTAAATGTGATATATATATATATATATATATATATATATATATATATATATATATATATATATATATATATATATATATATGCACGTTAGAAAGATGCATAATATCGTCGGAAACAAAAGTGAAGATAATGGGACACGATGACGCGTTTCATCGACGTGTATTAGATTCCGCTCCTGCTTAACCAATCTATAACAAACAAGTCAAAAATTAAAAAAAAAAAAAATTAAAAATCCACGCTCCTCAAAACCTCCTGGTCAGAGGCCTTGCTGTTGGACGTAGCTTATCGTCTTGCCCAGGATGCGGTTATCATTTATGATCGATTTCATCACGAGTCTTCTGTTAATCTTGGAGAGTAATTATATATTCTTATTGCTCAAGGTAAAGACTAATAATGTTATGTTATTCCAGTAATAAATCTTTAATCATTTCTTAGATTCATCGATTCAAAACTAACAATTGGACTTATATATATATATATATATATATATATATATATATATATATATATATATATATATATATATATATCCGTATTTGTGTGTGTTCACCAGACGATGTATTCGGGAATCATGGCCACGTGTCAAAACGAGTAGACGCCATCTTGTTAATTACTTTGAAAAAAAAAAAAAAAAAAAGAAAAAGACAGAAACCAGAATTCTCCTTTCAAAGTTGACCCGAGCGGTTCGTCACGTGACCTCACCACACTTCCGGCTACCGCATCTGGTCCGCTGACAAAACAAACACGCCCGATATTTTTGGATGGTAAACTAGTCCGGTGATTAATATTCCACATTCAAAAGAAGGTGAATTTTTTTTCTATAGTTTTAATTGGAAAAGCAAACGGCCAGAAACAATTACACCAATCTCAACAATGATAATGAAGATTAATAATAAAAATGGTAACGACAGACCGAATGATCTCACGTATCTCAGTTATTATCTAGCCATTACAATCCGTAATCTTAAGATACGAAAATGACACTTTGCTGATGGCGGACTCAGAAGGGAAACTGTTCTAGACCTGTTTGCAACGTAAGCGAGAGGAAAGGACTAAACATTCACTACAAGAAGATAGAATGTTGGGTTGTTAGCAAGACAGACGCCACAAGATGTAAGGTACGAATAGGATACGCCAAAAGCAGATACGGAAATTTAATTATCTGGGTAGTGTAGTAACAGACGACAAAAAAAAAAAAAAAAAAAAATTCGGAGGCTCATACGATTAAAGATCTCTTTAGGAAATTAAGCAAAGAATTAACGCATAATTCCGTTAGAAAAAATCAACGCCAATATTAATGTAATCTCAATCAACTTGTATAACAGTAAATGCTGGACAATTTCTTTACAGATGAAGAGACTCAAAGAGACTGATATGTCTCTCTGTAGGAGGATAATGAAGACACCAAGGTTTGAAGGAAAGAAGGCATAGAGAATTTAACACTCACATGAAACAGAAAAGGAGACAGAAGCAAACATTGAGTAACATACTTAATGAGTAATGAGATTGGGTAGATGTATGATATCTATCTATCTATCTATCTATCTATCTATCTATGGCTTGTATGGTATGCCACTTCCTCAAAGAGAGGCCACCTTCCGTACGGAGACTCGCAGTTTTGCCTATAAAACAGACCTATTATTACCGAAATCATTCCAGTGCAAAACCGAAACTATATCTATTATTGTCGATTCATTGTCTTTTTATTTCTTGTGAGACATACTGGACATCAAATAATCCCAGTGTTCAAAACAATGCCAAAATCAGTAATCTCTATTGCTCTCTCTCTCTCCCCCTCTGTCGCTGTCTATCTGTTCTTCTCTCTCTCTCTCTCTCTCCATATATATCTATATATATATATATATATATATATATATATATATATATATATATATATATATATATATATATAAAGAATTAATTTATTCTAATATTTTTACTACATTAAAATTTATACTTTTTTAATGGATATCCGTGTTTCAAATAGAAGATCCGTTTTGATTTTAAAGTGTGTATTACGTATATTGTTCTGCGCACTCGATGTATCGAAATAAAGAATATCTCTTCTCCTGCAACTATGGGCAGACTGGGTCCTATACACTTTGACGGCAGCCCGTCTAGGAGAAGGACATCTCTGAATTGACAACCTGCGGAGTGTCGTTTGGGCACATCGTGGCATACTGTGGCCAAATTCTCTGTATTCAGATCTTCTAAAATGTGGGTGGTTGGTTCTGCACAAGCCTTCAACACCATAATAAAATGATATCTGCGTGTAGCCTGGCTGTTCCATTCTAAGAACTTAGCTGCTGAACTCTCACATGTCGAAAAACGACGGTTGTGTCCATATATATATATATATATATATATATATATATATATATTACTATTATTATTATTATTATTATTGTTATAGATTATTTATATAGATACAAATATTTAAGTAAATGCTCTGTTTATAATGAACAGTATTAACAACATTTACCGGCTTGAAAGTCCGATAAATGTCATAGGAAATATGCGTCCTCCGACAGGAATCGATCCGGCATCCTACACAGAACCGTCATATATTAAACGACATTATTTTTGCACCAACCTAATAGCTTGACGTGCTATACCAGATATAAACAGAGAATTTACTTAAATATTTGTGTCTATATAATTAACGTATAACAATAAAATATATTAAAATAATTGTCGGCCTTAATCCATTTCCTCAGTTTGTAACGTTATATATATATATATATATATATATATATATATATATATATATATATATATATATATATATATATATATATATATGTGTGTGTGTGTGTGTCACAAACTATGAAATGAACTAAGGCCGACACTTATTGGTAAGACTTGCCAGTGCGTTCGTGCCACGTTACAATTTTCGTACGCTACCTTGGAATAACGTCCATCGCACACAACAGACGTAACTAATCGACAGTCGAAACATTAGTGTCTGGTGGTGATGAAAAAGTCTGATGCAATCATGGATGACGCAATATTTTTCAAGGCCAAACAAATTTCGTCATACACTCCGAAAATAGATTCATATTACTGCACACCAATGCAAATGACCTAATCTGAGTAAAAAATAGAAATAGATTACACGCTGTCAATCCTGTGGGTCACGTTAAAACTGTTCTGATAAATTCACAGTCTTCTCTACAGTAATGGTCTAAATGATACAGAACATTCCTCCAGTTTGTAAGAACATATTAATTTTTCCCCCAAAATATAACAATGGCCAGAAAAATAGCTAAATCCTGAAGCTGGGCCAAAAGTCTGTTCGCAAAATTTTTCCAAATCACAATAAACTTGAGCATAGCACAGATGTATAGAAACGACATGGTTGATGAAC
The DNA here is from genome assembly GCA_963932145.1 of Acanthosepion lycidas. Classification (NCBI taxonomy): domain Eukaryota; kingdom Metazoa; phylum Mollusca; class Cephalopoda; order Sepiida; family Sepiidae; genus Acanthosepion; species Acanthosepion lycidas. The sequence goes on from OZ010601.1 coordinate 79,827,365, forward strand.
GCAAGCTGAAACCAAATTCGTTTTTATCAAGAGTTTGTTTGAAGAGCTGAGGAAATCGGCTTCGAATGTCGCTAATGATGTCAAAGAAATAAAATATGTGCCCTGACACCCATCAGAGTAGCTTGAACAAAGCCACCTTATATGGGGGCCGGCGGTTGTCGAAGGGCGCTGCAGCTGGGATCGAGATACGAAAAGGCTCATTTGAAATCTGCCTCCGATGATAAGGATACAATTTCAACGATTCGAAACAGCGTACCATTCACAGATGAAACAAAAATTAACCTATTTGTGTCTGAGGGTACACGATCAGATGGCGACGGCGTCATGGTGAGGTGTACATGGAAAAGTATTTGGTCTCAACAGTGAAACGGTCTAGTAGTAACCTCATGCTCTGAAGGGTGTATGAATGCCAATGGCAGTGATGAAATGAATTTAATCGACGTAATTATGAACGTCGATGACGACAGGAATATATTTTGAAAGAAAGTCCATAAACATTTGGGTTTAATTGATTGATATGTTTTTACGGTTTATCAGCCTTTCATAAAACGCTTTGGAAGACAATAAGTAATCTAAAGAAGTAAATGGTCAATGTGTTCTATTGGCAGAACAGATTGCAGATTCAAATCCATTTGGCGTGAAACAGTTTCAGGTTCATAAAACGCTTTGGAAGACAATAAGTAATCCAAAGAAGTAAATGTTAAATGTGTTCTATTGGCAGAAGAGATTGCAGATAAAAATCTACTACTACAATGACTTTAAATTCCATTTCGTTCGTTCCAAATAATATCAAAATCCAGTCAAAGGCTTCTAAAGGACTTTCACGAATTGTAGAGAATTTCTTTTCACCTTGAATATCAAGATGCAGAAACTCATCCAGCAACAAAGAAAAATGTCATTATAAATAATATAATAGATATAATTTCTTTGTTTTAATTAAAATTTACAATATATATATATATATATATATATATATATATATATATATATATATATATATATATATATATTCAAACATATATGGATAAATATAACAGACAACGAATGTCTATTATTATTTGATCATGAGACGTTCTAAGCTTCGTATAACTGCAATTACTTTCGAGCGAAAATAGATAAAAAGACTAGAATTGTTCAACATCCGAATTTTTTTTATTAAGTTGGTCCTTGATCTAAAAATTGTTATACGAGCATTTAAACAAAGATATTCACCATCAAAGAAGATATTCTGTTATGTTGACATAGAAGATTGCCATGCGACGATAATGGTCGCCGAATAGTAGACACAAATCGTAAATTCATGATGAGGTTCTATGACGTCATACCACGCGTGAGGTCAAAGTATTAACAACAGAATCAATGTCTAGATGCAATGTAATGTGTTGTGACTAGCTTGAAATATAATTTTGTTGACTGCGATTTGCTTTGTTTTAATGCAGCTGGCCTCCAATATTTAAAGATTCTTTTTACTGTGTGTTTTTGTGTATTTTTTTTTTTTTTGCTGAGACAATTTTTGAATTTATTTTCACCCGAAATTAAAGCAACCATAATAATTTTAGAACAGTTCATGACCAAATATATTAGACGTTCATTGTCTGTTATATTTAACAATATATGTTTAAATAATGTGTATATATATATATATATATATATATATATATATATATATATATATATATATATATATAATAAGTATATGTATATATATAATCTCTATCTATAAAAGGGAGGATGTGTGTGTCTGTGTAACGAATGCACGGCCGCAATTTTCGACGGATTTGAACCAAAATTTACATGCACATGCTCCAAATTAGCTGGAAGGCCAAGACCGAATTTGCATTTCTCAACTCCCATCGATAGTGGAAATAATCGATTTTTTCATGCTTCTATGGCAGTTTTCATGTAGTTTGCGGCCATTTTGTACTGGCCAGAGTGAGAGCCTATAGCTGGCTGCCACGAATAGGCAGGAAAATTCTACTGGCCAGCGTAAGAGCCAACAGCTGATTGACACGAATGTTAACTAGCATGCTAGCATGCAAAAAAAGTCGATAGCTGCATTCGTCACAAGTGGGAAAAACTTAAATCTGCATGGTACTTTACTCCAATTGGCTCATTCGCTTGCTTAAACTCAACGTTGATTCTGATTCTGCAGAACTGGGTTGGGTGTGAAAAAGTATTTGTTGTTAACATTCTTTTTTCATTCGGTTTTTCCAGTTACGAGTCCTTTTTTAAAGCTGATCGTTTTGTGTTCATTTTGTTTAGTTCTTTTTTCGTAACAGATTTAATGTTTAGTATAGAGCTTAGAAAAAAGTCGCAGTGTGAGATAGGCAAGAAGTAAGGCATGTAGCAACATCAGCACGGCAAAGGGCACTCCTTTAAAGGCAAGGAAGGGCAAAAATATTTTGTCAAGTGATACCGATTGCTGTATGAGTCGTACGATTTTTGAATCAAGCACGGGCAACGCCGGGCTATACTGCTAGTAATTATATATTATAAGTATGAATTTAGCATGTGCATTCCAGGGTCTTAATTCAAACATGTGTACACCCTAAATGTCACGTTTAAAGAAATAATATTAATGGTGGATTAAGAACAAAATCCGTTAATTTCTTAAAAATATACATGCTTATTTTTCTCATTTGTAATCGTTTGTGGAATTCCCTTTCGGCTCTATGCTTTCCAGTCAACTTTAATCTGCAAAAATTTAAATGCAATGTCAATTGCTATCTCCTGTTCTCCTGATTACTTTCTTCTTCCTACTCATTAATAATGTTTCTATTCCTAATTCATCCACATCCTATAGCCTCTTGTATCTTAGTGGCTTTATTGCCTTTCATGAGGTGATACCGATTTAAAAAAAAATATCTCTTTGGATGTAATGAGCATAGACACTTTCCGAATGTCTGTGATCTAGTGCTTTCATTTGTACTTGTAATTGTTTTCCCGTTTCGGGGTTATGGAGACTTGTCGTCCTTTCCTCGTAAGGATATTTAAAAAAAACTCAGTGTGGTCTTTCTATCTTATTTTATTTTATGGTGGTGTCGCAGATTAACTGGCCAAGTTTATAATTAGCTAAACTAGCGTCAGCTTTTTAAATTGATTTAAAAAATCCAGTTCCAAACAATTTTTTTTTTAATTTTTAATTTTATTTTATTTTTAGGGGGTTTAATATCTGGAATTTTTTTTTATAGTTAATATTATCTAAAATATATCTGTTGACGCGAATATTTGTCATATGTTGTTGAAGACCTTATTGCCTTAAAAATAGTTTTATTGATAGGGGTGCGGACTGCATTGTGGTCTCTGAAGTGATAGATTAACCAGCGGGAGTGGATAGTGGTTGCATGTCGCACGCATGTATGGTCCATCATACGTAGTGCAATTCACCAGCGGTGTTTTTATTTATGATGCGAATCCTGATTGAAAATGATCGATCAGTAACGTTCGGACACTACTGGATAAAAAACACGCTCTCTTGTAGGGAAACACGAAACGGTAATTAAAACAAACATATCTTGTTTGCCGTTTTTAATGAAACCTGTATCAATGAAGAATTGCTGTTTAAATAGACATTACCTATGTATATGTGTGTGTCTGCGTGTATATGTTTTTCTTTCTCTGTGGGCCTTTCTCTCTCTGTCTGTCTGGGTGTGTTCATGTGTAGCACTCTGTGTGTGTATCAGCATGTGTGCGTGACGCGCACATATGAATAAAATGAGATTTCTGTTGTGCTGGTTCCTGCCCATGAGGTTACACAGGGTGTGCCCATCCCCAGCATCCTCCATGACCTTTATCCCACCCGCATCGGCCCCGGTGTCCTCCAGACACTCTGTTTATATAGTTTTCAACTCTGAAAGAGAAGACCACCATCTCTTTCTCACCAAATGTAGATTTCCGAATGGAATTCCATTCTGTGAAAGAATTTATGCTTTTCCAAAAGGGAAATCAATGATGAAAGAAAGAAAGAAAGAAAGAAAGGATTAGGGAGAGGGGAGGGAATTTGCTGGAACCACGTGGTGAATAATAATAAAAAAAAAGCGGTTGTCCAGTAATCATCCCCGACCCTCGATTCTCCCTTGCCCTCAAGATTTAATACAAAAAAAAAAAAAAAAATTCTGGCTTTTCTTACTCTCCCTTTTGCAAAGATACCGCACTTGCATGCGTAAATGTAATTTTCTCTGTCGCTGTTATTGCATATATATACATAAATACCACACTATCCACGGCAAACGTGAGTACCTCACTCTCCGAAGTCCACCTTACGCGATTTCACTTAACCGCTGTTAACTAAATAAGACGAGGAGAATCCCTCAATAGCCTTGTGCCAAGATGAGTAAAAATAAAATATCAGTGCGTCCCTTAGCTGTGGAGAAAAAGTTATTTCTTCTTTTATAGGCAATGACCCTTCAGAATGTGCACATTCATGGTCCTCGACAACTTCCTTAATAACAAGCTCATACTGTATACTGTACTGAAGCTGTGGTTACTGAACTGACTGAGTTTGCTCCTCAATAGGAACCACACACTTGGGAGTATCCAGTTACATCCTGCTACCTGCGCAATTGTCAACTATGACTTCATTTGTCCGATATATATATATATATATATATATATATATATATAGTTAGATAGATAGATAGATAGATAAATAGATAGATAGATAAACTGTTTTTAGAAACAAGCGTGGAAACCACGGTAGCAGAAAAACCCAGAATTCGTCGGATAATTTCGCACAAATTTCATATAGATTCCATAATGTAGGTTTTACTTACTTAGCTATTATGTTTCTCTAACCCTTCAAATGTTGAATGTATAACTAATTCTAATTTCTATTTTCCCATCTTTACACTATATTAATTTTATCTTATAAATTGTCCCCTGTTCTGTCACCCATGAAATGAAAATAATTGTTTATACGGAAAATAAGGATCTACGTACATCAAATCGTATTTAAATTAAGCGACAGCAAAAGAATTACGTTGAACTTTTAAAAGGTAAGCTTAAACATTAATTCAATACTTAAATACAGCGATCAATTTTGAGTTCTTCTGTAGTTTATTGTTGTCTATCGCATCTACTCCTCCCTAGCTATTATGATGATGGCCCAAACCAGGAGTCCTCCACAGGAGCTAGCTTAAATGGCATTTAGGGCGGCATTTAAGCTAGTTTATAATAAGACTTGCACTGCAATTTTGGATACAAAAGGAAAATAAGAGTTACTCCCCTTGAACCATGGAAGCAACGATAATGACTAGTATAATATATTAATATATATATTTCAACCTCGCATAATCTGGCAACCCTGAATCTGAGCCCAACGAAAATCGTTCCCTGCCCTTAACTTTTCTCGGGCTTTTGAATTAACTATGAATCATTGAAATCGAACCAGTAGGAGCGGAGATGTTGCTTGGACACATACACACGCACAAACGATAATGACTAGTATAATATATTAATATATATATTTCAACCTCGCATAATCTGGCAACCCTGAATCTGAGCCCAACGAAAATCGTTCCCTGCCCTTAACTTTTCTCGGGCTTTTGAATTAACTATGAATCATTGAAATCGAACCAGTAGGAGCGGAGATGTTGCTTGGACACATACACACGCACAAACACACATACACTGTGCTTTATATATAAGATTTTGCTATGGTTAATGAAGATTCGTCTTATTTCGGGAGGATTTAAATCTGTTACTAGTGGTGCAGTGTGTTGTTATAAGATTTTTTATGGCGCTGGTATCATTAAAGTGGTATGTGAGTCTACGTGAGAGAGTTGTGGTTGTGTGTCCGATGGATGTGCTAGTGTTATTATGCGAGAAACGGGCATGTAAACCTGTACATTACACTGCTTTTATTGATGAACGGTTTGGTGCGGGTCGTATTATAAAGATAATTAGGTTTGAGGTTTTAAATTTGGTGTAGTATATTTTAAATTTTATTTGTTTATGTTGTTGGACGCGTTTAGTGTATCTGTGGATGCTGTTAGTTATTGCTAGTTCATCGAGTTTATAGTTGCTGTGCATTTGATTTTTATAGAAAAGCTTAACAGTGTTATTGTTGACTATCTTTCTTTGTTATTATTATGAAGATTTGAATGGTAGTGTTTCATATATTGGTCAATTAATTTATTGGGGAAATTTTTGTTTATGATGGTATTATATTGGTAAGTTCTTTTATTTACGATAAATATAAAATAACCCTAGCTAAAATGATGATCCCTCTTTCTGTTGTGACCTCTGGATCCAGTTTTCCGAAATTATTCACCGTTCTCTTGATAGTTCTTGAATGGTCTTTGAAGATGGAAGCCAGATTATGAATCTTGGTACCATTACTGAAGGCCTGAATGATCATTTTCCTCTCACCAATGCTCACTTGCGAAGACATATTGGGTCTGACACGAAACCATTTTAACTCAAATGGTTTTTCAGTGATTCTTAAAACAAATGGTGTCAAGATGGCTAAATGTCTTATTTGAAAACCCGTTCAAAAGAAACTCAATTTAGTTGTTTTTGAGACATTAAAATTTCTGTGGGATAACCAATTATGCTGTTATACCAGGTACACACACACACACACACACACACACACACACACACACACACACACAGCATCTATCTATCTATCTATCTATCTATCTATCTATCTCAGGCTGTTCGTTATCTATCTATCTATCTATCTATCTATCTATCTATCTCAGGCTGTTCGTTATCTATCTATCTCAGGCTGTTCGTTATTTATCTATCTATCTATCTATCTATCTATCTATCTATCTATCTCAGTCTATTCATTATCTATCTATCTATCTATCTATCTATCTATCTATCTATCTATCTATCTATCTATCTCAGGCTGTTCGTTATTTATCTATCTATCTATCTATCTATCTATCTATCTATCTATCTATCTATCTATCTATCTATCTCAGGCTGTTCGTTATCTATCTATCTATCTATCTATCTATCTATCTATCTATCTATCTATCTCTTCAACCATATCTCTTATACTGTTCACATTTATTATTCATACCTTTCATACTTTATATCGCTTTCTATTTAAATTTCTTTATATCTATATTGTCTCATTTCTCAGTCGCTTAACATATGTGCCTAGTCGTACGTCTCTCTCTCTCCACACACACACACACACACACATATATATATCAATATATATATCAATATATATATATATATATATATATATATATATATATATATATATATATATATATATATATATATATATATATACAAATGGAAGACACGTTTAAAAGTCTAACATGTATAGCTTTCATTAAAGCTTCATTAGATCACCAGAGAATGAAATATGAAAGAGAAGAAAAATGCTTTTTATTGAATTGGTTAAGACTTGATATTTGTTAATTATCCTATCATTCTGTCGGATCGTAATCTATATTTCATGCTAATTCACACACGCACACACACTCATATATATATATATATATATATATATATATATATATATATATATATATATATATATATATATGTATATATGCATGTTTCATTAAAAACGACAGACAAGTTACTACGGTTAAGCTTTTTATTTAATTTTTCTTGTGTTCTAACAACTGCTTTCTTTTCTGGACAAAGAGTGCGTAAGAACTGTCCAAATGTTTTATATTTCCGAGCGCTTTCGGCTATACCTTTAGCCATTATCAAGGATGATTCGATTTATCAGCTTAATTGAGTGTGCGTGTTATGTGTATGTTTTAGTGTGTAGTGTTTTAATTTCCGAATACGGTTAGCACATCGTGGCCTTGTTCATAGTTAATATTGTTAAGATTTGGCTTTTTCTTTTTTATTACACACTAAAACATACACATAATGCACAGAGTCAATTAAGCTGAAAAATCGAACCATTCTTGATAATGGCTAAAGCCGAAAGGCGCTCGGAATTATAAAAACATTTGGACTTTTATTTTTTATTGCTCTAGTTTTCGTTTTATTTCCATCTTGACAAAATTCTGTTCACCTTGACATACCCTAAATTATATATATATATATATATATATATATATATGTGTGTGTATGTGTGTGCGTGCGTGTGTGTGTATATGTGTGCGTATGCATACATGTATGTTTGTACGCTGGTGTTTTGGGGTGTGTAAGCGTGTCCTTGTATGCATCGATGCATATATGTATGTATGTATGTATGTATGTATGTATGTATGTTTGTTCGTGTACTGGTGCTTGTGCCTTTTCCATATATGGAGAAAAGAGAAAGAGCATTGAAAAAAAAAGAGAAGAAAAGAAGAAGAAAAAGAAGCCGAAAGAAGAATAAAGAGAAAAAAAAAAAAGGAAAAAAAAAGCGACGTTAATTTTGAGTTTTCTTCCGACACGATTCATCAGTGTAAGAATCCAAATCGAGGCTTGAATTGAAATTCAAATTTTTGCGACAGGTCAACATTTGGAGAACAAGAATTGAGGTAGAGAGTCCTAATGCTGGTTGTTTTTGGTGCGTCGTTAAGATGATAATACCTAAGCGTTGGCACGTGCGACTCTGGGAGCTACAGATGGGCGTGAGTGAATGTGGGTCGGGATTTTTAAGTACTGAACTAACTAAACCTAATAATTTGGGATCTCTTTTTAATTAGAGCTCACGGGGGTGCCGAGTGTGGGCAGGGGATGGAAACATTTGGAAGACGGAAAGAGGATTTGTGGAAAGAATAATAGAAAATTTAGGAACGAAAGATAAGTAAAGATTATAAAAGTGAATAGGTATTGTCGGCAGTGGAGATTAAAAAAATAACAAGGAAGGAAGGAAGGAAGGAAGGAAGGAAGGGAGGAAAGGAGGAAGCAAGGAAGGAAATAAAAAAAAAAAAGATTGTAAACCAAGAATAAGATTCAGTGGAATGAAACATTAAATGAAGAGTTGAAAGAACAAAACAATGGCAGAGAACGAGAAAAATAATTTAAGAATTGGCAGGCAGAATTTACAGGAAATAAAAAAAAAACATGAAAAGAAAGAAGCTGGAAAAGATAGTAAAAATAGGAAGAAAAACTTAAGATCGATAAAAGAAAGAAAGAAACAGAATAAAGGAACAAAGAAAGAAAAAAACGGAAGAAAGAAAGAAAGGAAAAAGAAAGTAAGAAACGAAAGAAAGAAAGAAAAAAGAATGAAAGAAACGAAAGAAAGAAAGATAGAAAGAAAAACGAAAGAAAGAAAGAGAATAAACAAAGAAAGAAAGAAAGAAAGAAAAAGAAAGAAAGATAGAAATCAAAGAAAGAAAGAAAGAGATTAAAGAAAGAAAGATAGAAAGGAAGAAGCAAAAGTAAGAAAGATAGAAACGGAATAAAGAAAGAATCGAAAGAAACAAAGAAAGAAACGGAAGAAAGGAAGAAACAACAAAAAGTAAAACGAGAAAAACGCGAGAGAATTAAAGAAAGGAAGAAAGGAAGAAAGGAAGGAATGAATTAAGTAAATGAAGAGAAGAAAAAACGAATGAGAATAGGCGGAGGAATGAAAGAAATAAGGAAGGAAGGAAGGAATTAAGTAAATGAAGAGAGGAAAAAGCGAATGAGAATAGGCGGAGGAATGAAAGAAATAAGGAAGGAAGGAAGGAATGAATTAAGTAAATGAAGAGAGGAAAAAGCGAATGAGAATAGGCGGAGGAATGAAAGAAATAAGGAAGGAAGGAAGGAAGGAAGGAAGGAAGGAATTAAGTAAATGAAGAGAGGAAAAAGCGAATGAGAATAGGCGGAAGAATGAAAGAAATAAGGAAGGAAGGAATGAATTAAGTAAATGAAGAGAGGAAAAAGCGAATGAGAATAGGCGGAGGAATGAAAGAAATAAGGAAGGAAGGAAGGAATGAATTAAGTAAATGAAGAGAGGAAAAAGCGAATGAGAATAGGCGGAGGAATGAAAGAAATAAGGAAGGAAGGAATGAATTAAGTAAATGAAGAGAGGAAAAAGCGAATGAGAATAGGCGGAGGAATGAAAGAAATAAGGAAGGAAGGAAGGAATGAATTAAGTAAATGAAGAGAAGAAAAAGCGAATGAGAATAGGCGGAGGAATGAAAGAAATAAGGAAGGAAGGAAGGAAGGAATGAATTAAGTAAATGAAGAGAGGAAAAAGCGAATGAGAATAGGCGGAGGAATGAAAGAAATAAGGAAGGAATGAATGAATTAAGTAAATGAAGAGAGGAAAAAGCGAATGAGAATAGGCGGAGGAATGAAAGAAATAAGGAAGGAAGGAAGGAATGAATTAAGTAAATGAAGAGAGGAAAAAGCGAATGAGAATAGGCGGAGGAATGAAAGAAATAAGGAAGGAAGGAATGAATTAAGTAAATGAAGAGAGGAAAAAGCGAATGAGAATAGGCGGAGGAATGAAAGAAATAAGGAAGGAAGGAAGGAATGAATTAAGTAAATGAAGAGAAGAAAAAGCGAATGAGAATAGGCGGAGGAATGAAAGAAATAAGGAAGGAATGAATGAATTAAGTAAATGAAGAGAGGAAAAAGCGAATGAGAATAGGCGGAGGAATGAAAGAAATAAGGAAGGAATGAATGAATTAAGTAAATGAAGAGAGGAAAAAGCGAATGAGAATAGGCGGAGGAATGAAAGAAATAAGGAAGGAAGGAAGGAATGAATTAAGTAAATGAAGAGAGGAAAAAGCGAATGAGAATAGGCGGAGGAATGAAAGAAATAAGGAAGGAAGGAATGAATTAAGTAAATGAAGAGAGGAAAAAGCGAATGAGAATAGGCGGAGGAATGAAAGAAATAAGGAAGGAAGGAAGGAATGAATTAAGTAAATGAAGAGAAGAAAAAGCGAATGAGAATAGGCGGAGGAATGAAAGAAATAAGGAAGGAAGGAAGGAAGGAATGAATTAAGTAAATGAAGAGAGGAAAAAGCGAATGAGAATAGGCGGAGGAATGAAAGAAATAAGGAAGGAAGGAAGGAAGGAATGAATTAAGTAAATGAAGAGAGGAAAAAGCGAATGAGAATAGGCGGAGGAATGAAAGAAATAAGGAAGGAAGGAAGGAAGGAAGGAATGAATTAAGTAAATGAAGAGAGGAAAAAGCGAATGAGAATAGGCGGAGGAATGAAAGAAATAAGGAAGGAAGGAATGAATTAAGTAAATGAAGAGAGGAAAAAGCGAATGAGAATAGGCGGAGGAATGAAAGAAATAAGGAAGGAAGGAATGAATTAAGTAAATGAAGAGAGGAAAAAGCGAATGAGAATAGGCGGAGGAATGAAAGAAATAAGGAAGGAAGGAATGAATTAAGTAAATGAAGAGAGGAAAAAGCGAATGAGAATAGGCGGAGGAATGAAAGAAATAAGGAAGGAAGGAATGAATTAAGTAAATGAAGAGAGGAAAAAGCGAATGAGAATAGGCGGAGGAATGAAAGAAATAAGGAAGGAAGGAAGGAAGGAATGAATTAAGTAAATGAAGAGAGGAAAAAGCGAATGAGAATAGGCGGAGGAATGAAAGAAATAAGGAAGGAAGGAAGGAAGGAATGAATTAAGTAAATGAAGAGAGGAAAAAGCGAATGAGAATAGGCGGAGGAATGAAAGAAATAAGGAAGGAATGAATTAAGTAAATGAAGAGAGGAAAAAGCGAATGAGAATAGGCGGAGGAATGAAAGAAATAAGGAAGGAAGGAATGAATTAAGTAAATGAAGAGAGGAAAAAGCGAATGAGAATAGGCGGAGGAATGAAAGAAATAAGGAAGGAAGGAAGGAAGGAATGAATTAAGTAAATGAAGAGAAGAAAAAGCGAATGAGAATAGGCGGAGGAATGAAAGAAATAAGGAAGGAAGGAATGAATTAAGTAAATGAAGAGAGGAAAAAGCGAATGAGAATAGGCGGAGGAATGAAAGAAATAAGGAAGGAAGGAAGGAATGAATTAAGTAAATGAAGAGAGGAAAAAGCGAATGAGAATAGGCGGAGGAATGAAAGAAATAAGGAAGGAAGGAAGGAAGGAATGAATTAAGTAAATGAAGAGAGGAAAAAGCGAATGAGAATAGGCGGAGGAATGAAAGAAATAAGGAAGGAAGGAATGAATTAAGTAAATGAAGAGAGGAAAAAGCGAATGAGAATAGGCGGAGGAATGAAAGAAATAAGGAAGGAAGGAAGGAAGGAATGAATTAAGTAAATGAAGAGAGGAAAAAGCGAATGAGAATAGGCGGAGGAATGAAAGAAATAAGGAAGGAAGGAAGGAAGGAATGAATTAAGTAAATGAAGAGAGGAAAAAGCGAATGAGAATAGGCGGAGGAATGAAAGAAATAAGGAAGGAAGGAAGGAAGGAAGGAATGAATTAAGTAAATGAAGAGAGGAAAAAGCGAATGAGAATAGGCGGAGGAATGAAAGAAATAAGGAAGGAAGGAAGGAAGGAATGAATTAAGTAAATGAAGAGAGGAAAAAGCGAATGAGAATAGGCGGAGGAATGAAAGAAATAAGGAAGGAAGGAAGGAAGGAAGGAATGAATTAAGTAAATGAAGAGAGGAAAAAGCGAATGAGAATAGGCGGAGGAATGAAAGAAATAAGGAAGGAAGGAAGGAATGAATTAAGTAAATGAAGAGAGGAAAAAGCGAATGAGAATAGGCGGAGGAATGAAAGAAATAAGGAAGGAAGGAAGGAATGAATGAATTAAGTAAATGAAGAGAGGAAAAAGCGAATGAGAATAGGCGGAGGAATGAAAGAAATAAGGAAGGAAGGAAGGAAGGAAGGAATGAATTAAGTAAATGAAGAGAGGAAAAAGCGAATGAGAATAGGCGGAGGAATGAAAGAAATAAGGAAGGAAGGAATGAATTAAGTAAATGAAGAGAGGAAAAAGCGAATGAGAATAGACGGAGGAATGAAAGAAATAAGGAAGGAAGGAATGAATTAAGTAAATGAAGTGAGGAAAAAGCGAATGAGAATAGGCGGAGGAATGAAAGAAATAAGGAAGGAAGGAATGAATTAAGTAAATGAAGAGAGGAAAAAGCGAATGAGAATAGGCGGAGGAATGAAAGAAATAAGGAAGGAAGGAAGGAATGAATTAAGTAAATGAAGAGAGGAAAAAGCGAATGAGAATAGGCGGAGGAATGAAAGAAATAAGGAAGGAAGGAAGGAAGGAAGGAATTAAGTAAATGAAGAGAGGAAAAAGCGAATGAGAATAGGCGGAGGAATGAAAGAAATAAGGAAGGAAGGAATGAATTAAGTAAATGAAGAGAGGAAAAAGCGAATGAGAATAGGCGGAGGAATGAAAGAAATAAGGAAGGAAGGAAGGAAGGAATGAATTAAGTAAATGAAGAGAGGAAAAAGCGAATGAGAATAGGCGGAGGAATGAAAGAAATAAGGAAGGAAGGAATGAATTAAGTAAATGAAGAGAGGAAAAAGCGAATGAGAATAGGCGGAGGAATGAAAGAAATAAGGAAGGAAGGAATGAATTAAGTAAATGAAGAGAAGAAAAAGCGAATGAGAATAGGCGGAGGAATGAAAGAAATAAGGAAGGAAGGAAGGAATGAATTAAGTAAATGAAGAGAGGAAAAAGCGAATGAGAATAGGCGGAGGAATGAAAGAAATAAGGAAGGAATGAATGAATTAAGTAAATGAAGAGAGGAAAAAGCGAATGAGAATAGGCGGAGGAATGAAAGAAATAAGGAAGGAAGGAAGGAATGAATTAAGTAAATGAAGAGAGGAAAAAGCGAATGAGAATAGGCGGAGGAATGAAAGAAATAAGGAAGGAAGGAATGAATTAAGTAAATGAAGAGAGGAAAAAGCGAATGAGAATAGGCGGAGGAATGAAAGAAATAAGGAAGGAAGGAAGGAATGAATTAAGTAAATGAAGAGAAGAAAAAGCGAATGAGAATAGGCGGAGGAATGAAAGAAATAAGGAAGGAAGGAAGGAAGGAATGAATTAAGTAAATGAAGAGAGGAAAAAGCGAATGAGAATAGGCGGAGGAATGAAAGAAATAAGGAAGGAATGAATGAATTAAGTAAATGAAGAGAGGAAAAAGCGAATGAGAATAGGCGGAGGAATGAAAGAAATAAGGAAGGAATGAATGAATTAAGTAAATGAAGAGAGGAAAAAGCGAATGAGAATAGGCGGAGGAATGAAAGAAATAAGGAAGGAAGGAAGGAATGAATTAAGTAAATGAAGAGAGGAAAAAGCGAATGAGAATAGGCGGAGGAATGAAAGAAATAAGGAAGGAAGGAATGAATTAAGTAAATGAAGAGAGGAAAAAGCGAATGAGAATAGGCGGAGGAATGAAAGAAATAAGGAAGGAAGGAAGGAATGAATTAAGTAAATGAAGAGAAGAAAAAGCGAATGAGAATAGGCGGAGGAATGAAAGAAATAAGGAAGGAAGGAAGGAAGGAATGAATTAAGTAAATGAAGAGAGGAAAAAGCGAATGAGAATAGGCGGAGGAATGAAAGAAATAAGGAAGGAAGGAAGGAAGGAATGAATTAAGTAAATGAAGAGAGGAAAAAGCGAATGAGAATAGGCGGAGGAATGAAAGAAATAAGGAAGGAAGGAAGGAAGGAAGGAATGAATTAAGTAAATGAAGAGAGGAAAAAGCGAATGAGAATAGGCGGAGGAATGAAAGAAATAAGGAAGGAAGGAATGAATTAAGTAAATGAAGAGAGGAAAAAGCGAATGAGAATAGGCGGAGGAATGAAAGAAATAAGGAAGGAAGGAATGAATTAAGTAAATGAAGAGAGGAAAAAGCGAATGAGAATAGGCGGAGGAATGAAAGAAATAAGGAAGGAAGGAATGAATTAAGTAAATGAAGAGAGGAAAAAGCGAATGAGAATAGGCGGAGGAATGAAAGAAATAAGGAAGGAAGGAATGAATTAAGTAAATGAAGAGAGGAAAAAGCGAATGAGAATAGGCGGAGGAATGAAAGAAATAAGGAAGGAAGGAAGGAAGGAATGAATTAAGTAAATGAAGAGAGGAAAAAGCGAATGAGAATAGGCGGAGGAATGAAAGAAATAAGGAAGGAAGGAAGGAAGGAATGAATTAAGTAAATGAAGAGAGGAAAAAGCGAATGAGAATAGGCGGAGGAATGAAAGAAATAAGGAAGGAATGAATTAAGTAAATGAAGAGAGGAAAAAGCGAATGAGAATAGGCGGAGGAATGAAAGAAATAAGGAAGGAAGGAATGAATTAAGTAAATGAAGAGAGGAAAAAGCGAATGAGAATAGGCGGAGGAATGAAAGAAATAAGGAAGGAAGGAAGGAAGGAATGAATTAAGTAAATGAAGAGAAGAAAAAGCGAATGAGAATAGGCGGAGGAATGAAAGAAATAAGGAAGGAAGGAATGAATTAAGTAAATGAAGAGAGGAAAAAGCGAATGAGAATAGGCGGAGGAATGAAAGAAATAAGGAAGGAAGGAAGGAAGGAATGAATTAAGTAAATGAAGAGAGGAAAAAGCGAATGAGAATAGGCGGAGGAATGAAAGAAATAAGGAAGGAAGGAAGGAAGGAATGAATTAAGTAAATGAAGAGAGGAAAAAGCGAATGAGAATAGGCGGAGGAATGAAAGAAATAAGGAAGGAAGGAATGAATTAAGTAAATGAAGAGAGGAAAAAGCGAATGAGAATAGGCGGAGGAATGAAAGAAATAAGGAAGGAAGGAAGGAAGGAATGAATTAAGTAAATGAAGAGAGGAAAAAGCGAATGAGAATAGGCGGAGGAATGAAAGAAATAAGGAAGGAAGGAAGGAAGGAATGAATTAAGTAAATGAAGAGAGGAAAAAGCGAATGAGAATAGGCGGAGGAATGAAAGAAATAAGGAAGGAAGGAAGGAAGGAAGGAAGGAATGAATTAAGTAAATGAAGAGAGGAAAAAGCGAATGAGAATAGGCGGAGGAATGAAAGAAATAAGGAAGGAAGAAGGAAGGAATGAATTAAGTAAATGAAGAGAGGAAAAAGCGAATGAGAATAGGCGGAGGAATGAAAGAAATAAGGAAGGAAGGAAGGAAGGAAGGAATGAATTAAGTAAATGAAGAGAGGAAAAAGCGAATGAGAATAGGCGGAGGAATGAAAGAAATAAGGAAGGAAGGAAGGAATTAAGTAAATGAAGAGAGGAAAAAGCGAATGAGAATAGGCGGAGGAATGAAAGAAATAAGGAAGGAAGGAAGGAAGGAATGAATTAAGTAAATGAAGAGAGGAAAAAGCGAATGAGAATAGGCGGAGGAATGAAAGAAATAAGGAAGGAAGGAAGGAAGGAATGAATTAAGTAAATGAAGAGAGGAAAAAGCGAATGAGAATAGGCGGAGGAATGAAAGAAATAAGGAAGGAAGGAAGGAAGGAAGGAATGAATTAAGTAAATGAAGAGAGGAAAAAGCGAATGAGAATAGGCGGAGGAATGAAAGAAATAAGGAAGGAAGGAAGGAAGGAATGAATTAAGTAAATGAAGAGAGGAAAAAGCGAATGAGAATAGGCGGAGGAATGAAAGAAATAAGGAAGGAAGGAAGGAAGGAATGAATTAAGTAAATGAAGAGAGGAAAAAGCGAATGAGAATAGGCGGAGGAATGAAAGAAATAAGGAAGGAAGGAAGGAAGGAATGAATTAAGTAAATGAAGAGAAGAAAAAGCGAATGAGAATAGGCGGAGGAATGAAAGAAATAAGGAAGGAAGGAAGGAAGGAAAGAATGAATTAAGTAAATGAAGAGAGGGAAAAGCGAATGAGAATAGGCGGAGGAATGAAAGAAATAAGGAAGGAAGGAAGGAAGGAAGGAATTAAGTAAATGAAGAGAGGAAAAAGCGAATGAGAATAGGCGGAGGAATGAAAGAAATAAGGAAGGAAGGAAGGAAGGAATGAATTAAGTAAATGAAGAGAGGAAAAAGCGAATGAGAATAGGCGGAGGAATGAAAGAAATAAGGAAGGAAGGAAGGAAGGAATGAATTAAGTAAATGAAGAGAGGAAAAAGCGAATGAGAATAGGCGGAGGAATGAAAGAAATAAGGAAAGAAGGAAGGAAGGAATGAATTAAGTAAATGAAGAGAAGAAAAAGCGAATGAGAATAGGCGGAGGAATGAAAGAAATAAGGAAGGAAGGAAGGAAGGAAGGAATGAATTAAGTAAATGAATAGAGGAAAAAGCGAATGAGAATAGGCGGAGGAATGAAAGAAATAAGGAAGGAAGGAAGGAATGAATGAATTAAGTAAATGAAGAGAGGAAAAAACGAATGAGAATAGGCGGAGGAATGAAAGAAATAAGGAAGGAAGGAAGGAAGGAAGGAATGAATTAAGTAAATGAAGAGAGGAAAAAGCGAATGAGAATAGGCGGAGGAATGAAAGAAATAAGGAAGGAAGGAAGGAAGGAAGGAATGAATTAAGTAAATGAAGAGAGGAAAAAACGAATGAGAATAGGCGGAGGAATGAAAGAAATAAGGAAGGAAGGAAGGAAGGAATGAATTAAGTAAATGAAGAGAGGAAAAAGCGAATGAGAATAGGCGGAGGAATGAAAGAAATAAGGAAGGAAGGAAGGAAGGAATGAATTAAGTAAATGAAGAGAAGAAAAAGCGAATGAGAATAGGCGGAGGAATGAAAGAAATAAGGAAGGAAGGAAGGAAGGAATGAATTAAGTAAATGAAGAGAGGAAAAAGCGAATGAGAATAGGCGGAGGAATGAAAGAAATAAGGAAGGAATGAATTAAGTAAATGAAGAGAGGAAAAAGCGAATGAGAATAGGCGGAGGAATGAAAGAAATAAGGAAGGAAGGAAGGAAGGAATGAATTAAGTAAATGAAGAGAGGAAAAAGCGAATGAGAATAGGCGGAGGAATGAAAGAAATAAGGAAGGAAGGAAGGAAGGAATGAATTAAGTAAATGAAGAGAGGAAAAAGCGAATGAGAATAGGCGGAGGAATGAAAGAAATAAGGAAGGAATGAATTAAGTAAATGAAGAGAGGAAAAAGCGAATGAGAATAGGCGGAGGAATGAAAGAAATAAGGAAGGAAGGAAGGAATTAAGTAAATGAAGAGAGGAAAAAGCGAATGAGAATAGGCGGAGGAATGAAAGAAATAAGGAAGGAAGGAATGAATTAAGTAAATGAAGAGAGGAAAAAGCGAATGAGAATAGGCGGAGGAATGAAAGAAATTAGGAAGGACGGAAGGAAGGAATGAATTAAGTAAATGAAGAGAGGAAAAAGCGAATGAGAATAGGCGGAGGAATGAAAGAAATAAGGAAGGAAGGAAGGAAGGAATGAATTAAGTAAATGAAGAGAAGAAAAAACGAATGAGAATAGGCGGAGGAATGAAAGAAATAAGGAAGGAAGAATGAAAAAGCGAATAAGAATCGGTCTGGAAATGGGCGGGAGGAAAGAAATGGGAAAAGGAGGAAAAAGAAAAAGTTAAGAAAGAAGAAAACTAGTGATTGAAAAAGGGCGGAAAGAATCAGTGAGGGGGGGGGAAATAAATAATATTAAGAATGAAAAAATTAAAGGAAGAAGGAAAATGCATATTAAAAAGTTGACTAAGAATTGCTTTGGCGGAAGAAGGAAGACAAAAAGGATGTGATTTGAAAAAGCAAGTGAGAACTAACATTGAAGAAAGAAATAAAGAATGAAAGAAATTCAGGAAGGAAAAGATTGTAAAATTTAATTGCTGAGTAGAGAATTAAATATTAGTTTGGTGCAAAAATAACGTCGTTTTCTCACATATGTTACTTTTATATATGATTTCTGAATTAATTCATTCATATGTATATAGCCATGTTATATATCATTTTGAAGCGCGTTTTTCGCTCTATCGAATCGTGTTATTTGTTACCGTTCTCAATCCCTTCATTGATTTTTTGCAGGCTTTTCGACAGCATGGACAAAATTCAAATCCGCACGATTTTCTTGTTCCAGTTGAAACTAGGCCGAAAAGCTGCCGAGACAGCTCGTGATATCAATGATGCGTTTGGCCCAGGAACCACTAACGAACGTGTGGCACAACGGTGGTTCAAGAAATTTCGCAATGGTGACGAGTGCCTCGAAGATGAAGACGGTCGCGGCCGGCCGACTGCGGTTGATAACGAACATTTGAAAGCCTTAATTGAAGCCGATCCTCACAAAACCACACGAGAAGTTGCTGTTGAACTCGAGGTCGACCACGCAACAGTCGTTCGCCATTTAAAGCAAATAGGGAAGTCAAAAAAGTTGGATAAATGGGTGGACGATAATAAAAAAAATCGTCAAAAAACGACATTATTTTTGCACCAACCTAATATATTCAAACGGAATGAATGAATGAAGGAAGGAAGGAAGGAAGGAAGGAAGGAAGGAAGGAAGGAAGGAAGGAAGGAAGGAAGTGATGAAGAAAGAAAGGAAATAGTGAAAAAAAAACGAATAACAATTACTGCTGGGGGATGAAAGAAATTCAGAAGGAAAGACGTTAAGAAAGGCGGAAAGAATGAAGACAGGAAATAAAAAGTAAGAATTGAATAAGGAAAACAGTATTAATGGCGGGAAGAATAAAAATAATAGACGGAAAGGAAAAAAAAAAATAATGCAAGACAAAAGGTTGATGAAGACGGATAAGTATTGGTGGGAGGTTAATGAAAGAAAATTAGAAGGAATGAAGGAATGAAGGATGGATGGAAAGAAGAAAAAAAAATGAAGGAAGCAAAGTCAAATTTGAATAAGTGGACAGGTATTAACAGGCGGAAAAATGAAGGAAATGAAAAAGAAAGGAAGAGAAATCCTGATTGATTATGGCTGATAAAAGCTACACCCGCGTGCAGAGTAATTGAAACAAAACGAATAATTCCGTTATTATTTATATTTTTTTTCGTATTTTCCCAATGAAACCTGATGCAGTGCATATGTTAGTACTTTGCATGTGCATTCCGCTGGGTGACCAAGATGAAGACAACAGTTCGAACATAACTGGAAATCACTGAAATATCCATTAAGGGGTCGATGTTCTAAAAATTTGGGGGGGGGGGGTCTCTGTTTTAAACAATATAAATGTCCCAAAAGACGACAAAAAATTAACTAACCTAAATTTCAGCATTTTTTCTTTATTATTAATTTATTTTGACACCATCTTTATTTGATGAATTGTTTTTGGCATACGCCGGATTAATGCCCTTAAGTTAACCATGTTAAAAATGTATTCGGTATGCATCCTTGTGCAAATTAATTGAAACAAAACGAATAATTCCGTTACTATTTAATTTTTTCCGTATTTTTCCAATTAAAAATGACCCAGTGTACATGCTAATACTTTGTATGTGCATTCCAGGCCCTCGGTTGGATTTCTGGGGCAGTCTATAGGACTTTGATTTGCTCACTGGTAAGGTTTGTCATTGTGTTCGTGCACAGTTACAGTTTTCGTCCGCTTCCTTGGAATAACGTCCATCACAGTCAATGGTCATAGGACAACCAATCGACAGTCGGGAAATTGGTGTCTGGGTGTGATGAAAAAATCCGACACAATCACGTATGGCGCAATGTTTTTCAAGGCCAAATAAATTTCATCAAACACCCCGAAAATAGATTCATATTAGTGCGCACCACTGCAAATGACCTAATCTGAGAAAAAATAGATATCGATTACAGCCTGTTACTCCAGTAGGTGTAAAATTGACCGTTTGATGAAAGAAAGGAAAATAAAACGTTTTTTTTCACTTAATTTGCCCAAAGGTGTAGGATTATGAAAAAGAACTGGAAAGAAGGCATAAAAAAATGTCAAAACTGAGAAAGGCTGGTGAACATAACGGTAAGTTAGAAAAGGACAATAAAAGAACGAATAATTCGTGGACTTGCTGTCACTTAATACCCCCACAGTCTGCAGTGGCACTAATGTTTTGAACACGCAGTAAGTGCATAACCGTGACAATAGATAAGAAAACAAAATCAGTTCCTTAATTGTTTTAATGTTTTTCATACTACACTAATTATACAGGTGTTAACTAATTGTTGTTCCACTTCTTTGTTAATTAATTAACTCTGTTTAATTCTGCAGTGCAATGATAGGGTATTAGTTAAAGTGATGTTAACCAGGGCGTTGCATGTGTAGTGTTTCGTACTGACGAGGTCGGGCGTGACAGAGAATGTAAGTAAGGAGGAAGTTTTAAGAGAAGCCGAAAATTACAAGAAAACTTAGATTTGCCACCAAAAAGAAACAGCCGGAATTACTTGACCAAATAACGAGGAAAGAAGCTTCGGAAAATTTAACACCGACAAGACGTGGATGCAAAGACGAAGAGGCGACTTGAAGCAAGAGAAATGTGGTTCTACAGAAGGATACTGAGGACACCGTGAGCCGAACATGTGGATAACGACAAAGTTCTGGAGAAAATGGAATCGAAAAGAATACTAATACTTAACAACAGGAAGGGACAGTTGAAATTTCTAGAGCATATAATGAGGAGAGAGTGCTTAGAGAATATGATACTCACGCGACAGATAGAGGGCAAGAGGGACAGAGTGAGCTTCAGAAAATAGACGACGGAACAGGTTTTAAGAGAAATAACAGAAAGACAAAGTTTATTAAGAGCTACAAGGGACAGGAAGTTGTGAAGTGCCATGATCGCCTACGTCCTGAGGGGGACACATCACATAAAGAAGAAGAATGAGTAGCGCACATCGTTGTGTTGTGGTGTAATGGAGAATGTGTCGGAGAGCCGTGTTTCAATTCCAGTTGGGTTCGTTACATTCACTGACGCATTAAATATCATTGGGAAAAGTATATGAAACTATCTATTCTCCCCAGATATGCTGAATAGCAGGATAAACCGGGTCATGTAGCCTTGGTTAGCAACCAGTCTACCGCAGAAAGAAATGGCAACCTACTGCGGGAATATCTTCTGCCTAGTCAGTCATAAACCGAAAGAGACATGGTCGCCCAAGCGTGTATCACTCTCGCAATGTAATATGTTCAATAACTTTCAAAGAAAAACTTCCTTTAACTCAGGTAAATGACTTACTAAAAGATTGTATCAAACAGTAAATCAGAAGACTATAATAATAATAATAATAATAATAATAATAATAATAATAATAATAATATGTACCATTTTGTGCTTTTTGAGATTCCAATAATAATACGAGCACTAGGAATAATTAAAAAGAATACTGGCACATGAAACAAGAAACTCCAGGAAACACCTCACTAGTTGAGATACAAAAGACTGTGGCCATAAATATACACAATAACTTTCGTGGAAAAACCTTCCTTTACCAGAAGTCTCTGGTAAATAACTTGGTAAATAATTGTGTTGTATAAAAAATGTAAATCAGGAAAACTTGGAATAATAATAATAATAATAATAATAATAATAATAATAATAATAATACATTTTTTCAAAAATGATCATTGAAAAATGTCATGAAGCCATTTCTTACCTTGGGTCTCTGGTTGGGACCCGAGAGGAACAGTAAATCAGGAAAACAAGGGGAAATAATAATAATAATAATAATAATAATAATAATAATAATAATAATAATAATAACAACAATAACACTCAAACCATATAATAATTACCAATGTGTATATATTTATAAATGTCCTGCCCCATCCATAGTGAGAATGGAGGTAAATGAACTTGTTAGTAAATTTGTGAGGATTTATTTCCCTTAGTTGTTTTAATAATCTATACAAATAAAATATTCCTTTGCATTTAGACAAAATTACTTGCTGAACAAAATGAACTGTTTAATCAATCAGTTCCTTTACTCCTACCTTTTTTTTTTTAAAAATTGCAGTCTTATTTTTTCAAGTGAGACACTCAGATACCTTAGTCTATTAAGTAATCGTCTTGCTCCAACTTGTTCTTGAAATAGGCTTTTTCGTCGCCGTCTTTGTCGTTCTGCTGCTAATATTTTTCTTCCAAGCGATATTTTCATTTCACTGTTATGCTAAAGACATGGAATTTTTTTTTACCATGAAAGGATATTCAGCAAAAAAGCGATTTATATAATTCCAGGAGTAATCAATTAATCATTGATACATTTGAAAGTCTAAAAAAAAACAAAAAAACAATTCGAAATGGCTTCTTATTTTAACTGTGAATACTGGATTTTCGCTTTATCGAATCTCAATACATCGTTTCAAAACTTTTGTTTCACTGCATCTCACTATCTAAACTGTCTAACAACGACCGTCATTTTTGATGGCACGAATACACTAATAATAATAATAATAAATAAATATAATAATTGCAATAATAATAATAATAATAACAATAATAATAATAAGTTGGAGCCCTCGGATTGATCGGAAAAAATTCCCATAGACACATTGAAGGGATTTCTGGTGGCCCAAGCCTTAAAGGAGTACAAACAATTTTACAACACAAGTACAGCCCACAATTTACGAAGGGATTTATCTATGTAAAATATGTATGATCTTAGGTTATTTCTTGCTCAAAAATGCTCAGTGGAAAATGCCATGATGCCATTTTTTGGACTCAGGTCTCTGGTTGGGACTCGGAAAGAAATGAGTATACACCAGAAATCAAAGCAAATAATAATAATAATGATCAAAAGAACAATAATCATAGCATAAATAATAATAGCAACAGTAATGATAGCAATAATAATAATAATAATATAAACAATAATAATAATGATCGAAAAATGCATGACACTGGATATTTGAGTTTTTGCTCGTAACAAATAAATGAATGAGAATTATAAATATGGCAGACGATTTCCATTGACCAATAAGAACAAGCATTTTTCACCTTTCACACTAAAAGCAGGCGACATTGTCTTGCAAACGCTTCATTGCCCAGCAAAGAAAAAGGCTTAAATCAAAGAAAAATAATAAAGAAAAAAAAAAAAAAAAAAACTATGGGCAAGTCAGACCAACAGGCGGGCCTTTTTAAATACATCTCGGGGCATATTTTAATGGGATGGTCCGGGGGACTTAACGGAGTGACGGCAGACACGTGGCTGGATGGATGCCAACCTCATCATATGAGAGGTCAGTGTGGAGGGAAACTTGCCCATAGCTCTTTTCCCTCACTTTCCTTACAAACCGGCGATTATTAATTATCTATTTGACCAGTGTCCACCCTCTGGGATGTTTGACCACACACGTGCAGGTTTGCCCACCTTAAATCACACACAGATATACGCTGAGTAACATTCATGCGTACACAGAAAGGTATGTGTGCGCAGGATGGAGAGGGGGAGTAAACATGAGTCTTGTTACTTTCATGACCCCCATTAAGTACTCTATATTTGTGTACTTGTGACAAGCTAGGTTAAACACTTCGTGAATAGTGTGTCTAAAGATTTTAATTTTTTAATATTTTTTATTGTTCAAT
Source organism: Acanthosepion lycidas (assembly GCA_963932145.1). Lineage (NCBI taxonomy): Eukaryota > Metazoa > Mollusca > Cephalopoda > Sepiida > Sepiidae > Acanthosepion > Acanthosepion lycidas. The sequence continues at coordinate 79,851,571 of OZ010601.1, forward strand.
ATATATATATATATATATATATATATATATATATATATATATATAGTTCGTAAACACACTCACACAAACACACACAAACACACACACACACACACACACACACACACACACATATATATATATATATATATATATATATATATTTATTTACAGCTGTATGCCTGTCCTCATTCACAATTTAGGAAAATTCTTATTAAAATACATTTATACTTTTTCATGAAAACAAAACATAAACTAAAAATTCTTGAAGCTATCGATATTATAAATTTAAACCAATCCTTAATAAAATTATTTAGCAATACTGCACATATGTTTTATAATATTTACAGTAGATAGTTTAAAATATCTGCGTTTTTACTAATAGTTGTAAACATTAAAAAGAAAAAAAAAAGATTTAGACATTTCAATAACTTAGTTACCTCCCTTGACATTTGCACAAGTGTCCGCGTGATAAAATTTAAAATCGTACATTATAAAACCTTAGCATTTATCAATTCACACGTAAAAATATAATTTTCAGGTGAACACAAGAATTTTGTCTTAGAAAAATGATGAACATAATAATTTTTTGTCCCTGACATTATTCGGAATAA
>OZ010601.1:79854663-79859663 GCA_963932145.1 Acanthosepion lycidas
AAGATCATTGAACAGCCTGTTCAAACCTCGCTTTTTTGACAAGAGTTTCTGAAACCTGGCCGATATGAAGCCACTGATTTCTGGTTTATTAAGATTTATTAAGATTATGAAAATAGATCCATTTTTCATCCCCAGTTACAATTCGACGCCCAAAACGGGCTTCTTGAGGATTTGCCAGCAGTTATTTGCAAATGATCATACGTTGATGAGCCTGCCCATTGGTCAGTTCACGAGGAAATTCTTGTCAGCGTCTGTTCACAAGGCCAATCATATGGAGGTGTCGAATGATGATGCTTTGTGAAGGACCAAGTTCTGCCGACAATTTACGGGTGCTTGCGCTTGGCTGTTCGACAAGTTCGAGCAAGGCCTCCTCCTCTGCAATAGATGATCTCCCTGATCACGTTTTGTCTTTGGGGGCAGTATCACCTTCTACATCTGAACCAGTTTTGTACCACACATTTGTTGACACATCCTGGGCCACCCACCCAATTAATTACTTTTGCTATTGACCTTGCACTAAAATGGCTCTAACTGTAATATTTTAACACTCAGTATCAAAACTGTAAAATAAGTAAAGGCAATTAATGTTCGTATGTTATATAAGAAAATAAAGAATAAACAATTCAGCAATGATTGGACAACAAATTGTATCAAATTGACGATAGAACATGGATATATAATATCTGTTTATATTTCTGAAAAGAGTTATTGTAATTATTTACATTGTTTGAACTGTTGAACTCTTCTCTTATTAGGATTACGGAACTGGATCCACTTTTCGACCCCAGTTACATTCTGACCCCAAATGCGGGCAACTTGAGTATTTGCCAGTAGTTATTTGCAAATGTTTACACGGTGTCGATCCTGGTTATTGATCAGTTTATGAGGAACTTCCCGACAGAGTCCGTTCACATTCGAAGTGTCGTTTGATGATGCATTGTGAAGAAACAAGTCCTGTCGACAATGGACGAGTGCTTGTGCTCGGCTGTTGTTCAACCATTTCTACAAAAGAAGAACTCCCTGACCTTGGTTCGTCTTCAAATCTGGTGTCACCTTCATTAAAATATCTGAACTCGTCTTGGGTCACACGTTCGCTGAGAGTGCCTTGGCCATATTTTATTTTGAGTTCAGTCCTTTTCCCCCATAGATAGCGATAAATGGCTCTCACCGTAAATTTTTTCACTACTCATCAAAGCTTTAAAATAAAGAGTAAACAAGCATTATATGTTAGATATAAAAATAAAGAATAAGCAATTCAGGTTTGTTATGAAAATAAAGAATAAACAATTAAGCTTTATATGTTATATACGAAAATAAAGAATAAACAATTAAGCTTTATATGTTATATATGAAATTAAATAATAAACAATTCAGCAATGATTGAACAAATTAATGACTTAAAATGGCGATACAAATTCGGAAAAATATAATTAGTGAAATTCTGAAAAACTTGATCCTACCTGGTATATATAAGGTTGGTGCAAAAATAATGACGTAATAATGTCGTTTTTTGACGTTAAAAAAATAAGTAAAAAAAACGACATTATTATGTCATTATTTTTGCACCAACCTAATATAAATAAGAATCAGAATAAACTATACATACAACTATATATTTCGAGATTTTTGATAAAATCTAAAGAATAATCTCTAATGTTATTTGTCCTGACTTCGTATCTTGGCTTCAGTCTTCTTCCATCATCGTAACGTAACTTCCCTGTGCCTTTTCTATAAAGACTTTCATGGTAATTGTTTTGAGGTACTTTTGTGATGAAACTTAGACTTTATGAATCTAAACGGAATACTAGACTGCGGGCAAGGTCTCATGTTTTTTTGACTTGAAATGGATACATTTAACTGTTAAAAGTTCTATGTTAACCGTTTCCTCTATCGCATTTCTCGCCCGTGGAACTTTTTTTCCGACGTGTTGCTTTCCACTCAACTTTGATCTTCAAGAAGTTAAATGCAAAGTCAATTGTTATCTTCTGTTTTCTTAATTCCTGTTTTTGTATTTTTTTCTCTTAATAGTGTTTATTTCTCTCATATTATCTAGCACTCAGTAACCCCTTTATTGCCTTGCTTGGGGTAAAATGTTTAAGCAACATTACGATTTGAATGGAATGTACAAAAAAAAAGACCATATAAATGAAAAGTCTGATAAAAATAAAAAGCAACTTCTCTTGAGAAATTTGAACAGTGCCCAATGTCTGTAAAATTAAGAAGCGCCAAAATGGAAAGCTAAATAAAGAACGGAACTGCAACAATAACAACTAAAGGTATTAACATTGAATTGAATTCACACTCTTTGGGTTCTGTCACTGGATCTAACTAACGCCTTTAACGCCGCGTTCATTACCCGACTAAGGCGGTGGAGAACTTTCAGAGGGAAATTAACAGGAGATAACTGATAACTGACATCCATTAAACATGGCACATGGAACTAGAACAGTCTACCCCAATGAGCGAAACAAAGGGTTCAGTTCGACATTCCATCCACCTGAAGAAGGCCGGAGCGTACAACGGCCGAAATGTTGTAATAAATATAGCGACAAAGATGAGGACAATAGTCCGAATAATGTAAATAGTGTATATAATACCTCATCTCAGAAATATAGACATATATATATATATATATATATATATATATATATATATATATATATATATATATATATATCCTCTCGTACGTTGAACACTTTAGAAGAAAAGGAATTTCTTGAAAATAATGTCAATCAGCCTATATACAGAAGTCCTACTAAGGAAAAAAAATACCTTCTGGTCATGAACCGAATCTGTATTCCCCTTTTCCATCAAGGAAACCACTCCTATAGCTAGCAGATGTGTATTCAAAGAAGATTAAGCACTTCGCCATGGTGTAATGTTTAAGAAGCTTGTCTTGCTGAATTAATTACGACAGATTAGTGAATGCGATCCTCACTGGGTACACAATACTGTCTTGTGCTACATCTAAGCTAAGCTTATAAAATCTTTATATTCGAAAAAGTCCCAACGAGAGGTGTACATTCCTTAAGTGGGTAACAGTGTCTTTCCTTCTCATTACGGCTTCTTCTGGCTTAACTGATAAGGGCGCGCTTCGGCTGACATATCAGCTAAGTTGGAAAGAGCGCCTAGAAAATTAAACACTTACAGGACATATTGACGGTAAGAGTTACGGTGTGTGTGGGGGGGGGAACACGAGTAAAGAAGCAAAGGTTATTTCTTGTGTTTCAGTCAGTTATGTGCCATGCGTGATACAAGCTTAGGCGATCATGTATCGAAAGATACATGACTGACGAGGCAGATTTTTTTCCCGCAGTAGGTTGCCATTTCTTTCTGCGGTAGACCAGTTGCCATACAAGGCTATAGAACCCGGTCTGTCTGGCTATTTACCCATAGCTTGGTGGGGGCTGGTTAGAAGAAGAGAATTCATACCGTTCCCAAGGATATTAGCACGGAAGTGAATGCAATGGATATCTGCTATTTTCTTTCAGATAGTAGTCGATCTTAGTGCTACGGAACTTATCTTTCTTTTTTTTTTATCTTAGATAAAGAGAGAAAAGAATTAGCAACACATACGAGGAACTGTTTTATGGAAGAGCAAGGTGAAATAGAAAGCGCAGAGCAATAAATCGAAGCAGGCATTCGTAGAAATAAATCTGATGCGAAAGGCGCATGTGCGGTGGTTTGTAGCTGTCATGATTTCTTCGTGTTGGTATTAAGAGTTTTCAAATATTCAGTGTAATCTAATTCAAGATGTTAAATATTTACGAGTAAACAAATAAATAAATGTTATTTCTAATCTAACGTCTGGGCTTGAACATATTATTTTTGCAAAATAACCGTTCTAGAAAATAGTTCCTGGCAAACGGTAAAGAGATTTTAATTACATATTTGATGTTGTGTAATGAAGCATTCATTTTCTAGAATTTTACATTCATCGTGATTCCTTTTCATTCTTTCACATTAAAGCATCATATTTCCTTCCTTCCTTCCTTTCTTTCTTTCTTTCTTTCTTTCTTTCTTCCTTCCTTCCTTCCTTCCTTCCTTCCTTCCTTCCTTCCTTCCTTCCTTCCCTTTACCTTAAGTCTGATTCTATTAGCCTCCTTTTATATATAGTTTTCCTTCCTCATTCGTCCCTTCCTGTCTTCCTTTCTTTCTTTCTTTCTTTCTTTCTTTCTTTCTTTCTTTCTTTCTTCCCGCCAACCCCTCTTCATTCTGATTTCTTAGCATTCATTCATATGTAGTTCCTTCCTTCCTTCTTTCCTTCCTTCCTTCCTTCCTTCCTTAATTCTAATTTCTTAGAATTCTTTCATATGTTGTTCCTTTCTTTCTTTCTTTCTTTCTTTCTTTCTTTCTTTCTTTCTTTCTTTCTAATTCTGATTTTTTAGCATTCTTTCATAAAGTTTACCTTCTTTCTGTTTTCCTTCCTCCCTTCCATCCTTTCTTCCTTCATTTCTTCCTTTCTTTCTTTCTTTCTTTCTTTCTTCTTCCTCCCTTAATTCTGATTTCTTAGCATTCTTTCATATATAGTTCGTTCTTTCTTTCTTTCTTTTTCTTTCTTTCTTTTTCTTTCTTTCTTTCTTTCTTTCTTTCTTTCTTTCTTTCTTCATTCTGATTTCTTAGTGTTCTTTCACATATATTCCTTCCTTCCTTCCTTTTTCCTTCCTTCCTGACGTCCGCCCGTCTTTTCATTCTTCCTTCTTTTCTACCTTTCTTCTTCTTAGTTCTAATTCCTTAGCCTTTAATCATATAATATCCTTCTTCTCATCCTTCCTTTTCCTTATTTCTGATCCGTTAACATTCTTTCACCTCTCATATCTATCTATCTATCTATCTATCTATCTATCTATCTATCTATCTATCTATCTATCTATCTATCTATCTCAAGCTGTTCATATCTATCTATCTATCTATCTATCTATCTATCTATCTATCTATCTATCTATCTATCATTTATTCGTTTAAACGTCATTTATGAAATCGATACGAGTATTAGGTTG
>OZ010601.1:79862163-79864663 GCA_963932145.1 Acanthosepion lycidas
CTTTCAGCAATTCATTAATCTTTTTCTTTCTTTCTTTCTTTCTTTCTTTCTTTCTTTCTTTCTTTCTTTCTTTCTAATTTTAAACCGTTTTTTTTCTTTAAATTTCTCAGAAATCTTTCGCCCATCATTTATTTTCCTTCCTAAATATTCGGCTTCCGCTTCACATCCTTTTTCTCAGGCTCCCTCCTCCTCTTCCAAAGTTTTTGCTCTTCTTTTCTTTGATCCCTACTCTCTCCACTCCAGCAGACTCTCCCAAATTTAGGCGTATCACGTGAAGTAAATTGACAAACAAGAATGGCGGCGGGCGTCCTGTGGTTTAGAATTATTCTGAGCAGCTGTTCTTCGAACCAAATGTGTAGAAAACATCAGTTTAAAAAGAACAGTATTAGAAAGAAAGAAAGAAAGAAAGAAAGAAAGAAAGAAAGAAAGAAAGAAATAAAGTAAGAAAGAAAGAAAGAATTTGATTTGATTTGATTTGATGGGTTTTCTGGCATATCAACCCTGTGGGTTATTTAAGAAAGAAAAGAAAGAAAGAAAGAAAGAAAGAAGGGCTGAAAAATTAGAAAGGAAGGAAGGAAAGGTTAAGAGAAGAGCATAAGGAAAGAAGTGAGAAATCAAGAAAGATAGAAAAATGAAAAAGTAATAAAAGAAAAGAATGAAAAAAGGAAAAAAAAAGAATAGGTTTATAATGATAAACAACGGAAAGAAAGAAAAAAAGAGAGGACGAAAGAAAGAAAGAAAGAAAGAAAGAAAGAAAGAAAGAAAGAAAGAAAGAAAGATTAAAATATCGCAAAAGAGAGGGTAAACAATGAAGGGAGAAATAAAGATAGAAAATAAAAGACAGAAAGAAATAAATGACAAAAGAAAAACGGAAAAAGAAAGCAACAAAGACAGAAAGTAAAGAGAAGAAATGCAGGAAGCAGAAAGTTAGAATAAGAAAGAAAGAAAGAAAGAAAAGAAAGAAAAGAAAGAAAGAAAGAAAAGAAAGAAAAGAAAAGAAAGAAAGAGAGAAAGAAAAGAAAAGAAAGAAAGAGAGAAAGAAAAGAAAAGAAAGAAAGAGAGAAAGAAAAGAAAAGAAAGAAAGAAAGAAAGAAAGAAAAGAAAAGAAAGAAAAGAAAGAAAGAATGAAAGAAAAGAAAAGAAAGAAAGAAAGAAAGAAAAGAAAAGAAAAAAGAAAGAAAGAAAGAAAGAAAGAAAAGAAAGAAAGAAAAGAAAAGAAAGAAAAGAAAGAAAGAAGGTCAAAAGAAGGAAGGCTAAAAGAAGGGAAGGATGATCAAAATAATGGGAGAAAGAAGAGTGTGGCGAGAAAAAAATGACGTGAAAGAAAGAAAGAAAGAATGAAGGAAAGAAAGAAATAGAATTATAGATAATGTAAAGAAAGAAAGAAAGAAAGAAAGAAAATAGAACTATAGATTATGTAAAGAAAAAGAGAATTATAGACAATATAAAGAAAGAAAGAATTATAGGTAATGTAAATAAATAAAGAAAGAAAGAGAGTAAAATTATAGGCAATGTAAAGAAAAAAAGAAAGAAAAGAAAATTAGAGAAAATGTAAAGAAAGAAAAAGAAAATTATAGACAATGCAAAGAAAAAAGGTAAGGAAGAAAGATTGAAAGCAGCATGAAATATGAAAGCTCAAAAATGGAAAAAAAGTTTAAAATATCCGAAAGACAAAAAACAAAAAAAAAAGGAGGAAAACAGACAGAAAGAGAGAAGTGAATTTAATCGGCGTATCCATGACCATTCCATTGATATTTACATGACGTGTCGTCATCCATCTGTCGTTGACACATGACATTGTTTGTTTGTAAACAAATTCTAATGAATGACATCACCAAAAGCCGATGACGACACAGCAAACTCTTCTGCTAGTATTTTCACTCCAGACCATGTTTCTTTAAAAAATAGTCATACAAAGAAAATGTGAAGAATCGTGTATATAAAATAATATATAAATTAGTATATCGAAATAATAATATTAAATAATAATTTAAAAATAATAACTTTCGCACAAAAAACAAAAACAAAAAACAAAACTATATCGCGATTAGGTAGACCAATACGTACATTTTCTAAAAAAAAAAGAGCCTACCGTAATGAAAAATAGGGCGCGAACTTGATAAAAATAATTTAATGTTTCGTATTATTAAGAGGAATAACCAATATCTTGTTTTTCTTGCGTCCAAATACTATTGAAAATTTTAGCGTCTTTTTTTGGTGTTAAAAACACATTGTTTTGGAAATTCTTGCAAAAATAAAATAATTGTGGGATTTTAATAAAATTTTCAGAACTTATTCACAAGTGAATTAAATTATTTTTGAAATTTTGTTTCAGAAAATCTTGGTAAAATATTTTTTTACATCCCTTATCCCCACTTACATCATTTTATAAAATTTCGAAAAATTAAAATTCCATTCTCTTCATATTTACGTTACTTAAAAGCAAGACACCTTGGAGAATTTAAATCCTCAATTTGTTTTTGTCAAACTGAAACAACAT
>OZ010601.1:79869663-79894663 GCA_963932145.1 Acanthosepion lycidas
CCCAAGCAGCTTGCTGAGCGTTGTCTTTCTGAAAATAAACTCTTTGCTGGTCTTCAAGATGTACAGCAAGTCTGTAGACATTGTGATATGTTTCATGTAGCTTGAACTTTTAGTCTCCACATAGCTTCCGGTGGAGAAACATACCGGAAGTAAGGAAGATAATTTGTAATTTCATCGTGAGCTTGATTCTGCTCACGATCTGCCGTTAGGTTGTCTCTTAATTCAACAGAAGCAGAGTTATATCCCTTGTACATGTACTTGAAGATATATTTAATGCTTTTAACTGATGAACAAATTTCTGCGTTAATGTGAGCTTTGTACTTTTTCAGCTTGTAGACATTGTGCGGTACAATGTTCCTATTGTCAACTGAGTGACGTTCACTTTAAACTGTGGCTCCAGTATTGCCTCTTCTGGACAAGCCATTCAAATTCAGAATCATTTCCTCTCTGTAGTTCTTTGAGAATTTCTTTTGGCATGAGCCATTTCCCTTGGATGAAGGGTTATCTGTTCTGCAAGGACCATGTGTTATGCATTTTTTTTACTAAATCATTCAAGACTGGATCATCATTGACAGGAATTTCAGCTGTTATGATCCTATGTCATCGCTGCCTTATGTAGAGCCTCATTCTCATGCAGGCAGATTCCAGTTTTTGTTGCCGGTTCATAATGGATGCAGTTTATAAGCCCCAAAGTAGGAACCTTCACTTTTCCGCAATACGTAAGGTTTAAAATGATTTTTTATAAATAGAAAAGCTTTCTTGAAGCTTTCATTTTATTTTTAATTGAAAGCTAAAGGATTAAATTTAAATTTCCAGAAAACATAATATTCTGGTGTATTTCAAATAGAACATAGAGATTTGAATTGATTTTTTGGTCGCTCGTAAAATTGGCCATTATTTTACATATCGACAGATTTGTACACAAAAGTTAATTCTCGGTTTTAAAAAACTTGAAAAAAATATTACTAAAATTGAGAACACACGGTGTTAAAACCATTGTCAACTAAAATGAGAAAACTAATTTCAAATGCGAATGAAATAAAGTGTAAAAATAATTAAATTAAACATTAGATTTAAAATTAAATTCAAGGTTTCAAAACAACTCTAACAAAAAAATTAATAAAAAAAGAAAATTAAAAACTAAAAAGAATTATGAAATAGGAGTTTAATATAAAAATAATTTAAAAGGAAATTGCAAAATGACATGCAAATCAAAAATAAAGAAATTCAAATAGAAATTTAATTAGAAAGATAAGTTAAAGTAACAATTATTTTTTCTACTAAACTAAAAGCATAAAATAAAAATACTAAGTGAAACAGGAATTCAAAAAAGTAAACTTACTTTAAAATTTTGATACGATGATTTTCAAAGTTTGTTGAAATTCGATGAAACACAGAAATGAAACGGAATGAATTCCAATCCCAAAAAGTCGAGTGAGTTTTCCCAGTAAGGAAATTCAAGGTTTCAAAACAACATTTTTTTTTCTAGAATTAGGTTCTAATTAGGAAGGGAAAGACAACCTTTAAACATGTGACCTTTTAACAATAGTCTCATTTAGAGGCCACCCTAAAAAATTTTCTGAGGACTATTTAATTTTTCGAAATTTTATGGTTTGTTATGTTTCTTTAAAAATCGCCGGCATTTGTTGACAGCAAGAGTAAGGTGGAGTGGGTGAGGGTGTTTATTGGAAAATGGCCGCCAGTGAGACGCCGAATGCGGATCAGTAATAGGCATGTGGCCGAGTGGTTAGAACGTTGGCATTCTGACAATGAGACCCGGTTTCGAATTTCACCATGGTCGATTTGTTAGGGAGGAGACTTCCTGATGTTATCGGGGTGGAGAGATCGATGTGCCTGAAAACCATACCACGGGTTGACTCAAGCCTTTTGGGTGAAATTAGGTAGACGGAACCCTTAGGTGCCGTCGATTGCTGTGCGGACACGAAGTCACAAGTCATCGTGGCTTGAGCATGCTGGCCTTGTTCAAATTGTTGATCACATTAGATAACACGTTATTTCACAGAAACTGCAACTAACGTTTACTCAGCATAATTGTAGTATAAATCACAGGTTAGCTCTGTCGGTATTGAATAAACACAAATACACCTGAGCTACCCTAGTAGACAGGTATCTGCGAATACGAATGGCCAGATGTACATATATACACAGTGGTCGGAGAAGCATCCTTTAGGGAGTTTTTTCCACAGAGACACACCAACTGTCCAAATATATCCAAATTTAAAATATTATATACAAATTATTTTATTTATTATTCTATTATTATTATTATTATTATTGTTGTTGTTATTATATTATTATTATTATTAAAATATAATTAAATTATTATTATATTATTCTAATTATATCTTATTATAATTGTGCTTGTTTCCTATTTAATTCCTTACTTCGTTCGTCGGTTAAACTCTTTAGTACTCCTCTGTATTCGACATTTCACTGGCGGTGGTTTTCAAAGAAACCTCCCCCGATTCCATCTCACTTTTGCTATCAACAAATGCCGGCCATTTTTAAAGAAATGCCCTCACCCCACTTCCAAACCAGTCAGAGGAGCGGCAATGGAGGATGCCTAGAACAGTCCATTTTTATCAATGTTTTTCTTCGTTTTTTTCACTGGTGGCCGTTTTCAGAGAAACGCTCTCCCCACTCCATCTCACTTTTGCTGTCAACAAATGCCGGCCATTTTTAAAGAAATGTAACAGTCCGTAAAATTTCGAAAATTAAAATTAATTTTACTATGGCCATTCGCATTGATCTACTTTAGGAGCTTGACAATCCTATGATATAAGAAACGTTTAATTTCATCATTACTAATAATTTTACCATTACCATTCGCACTGGTCTACTTTAGACCTTTGATAATCCTGTTATATACGAAACGCTTAATTTTACTATTACCATTAATTTTATCATTGCCATTCGAATTGGTCTACTTTAGGAGCTTGGCAATCCTCTTATATACGAAACGCTTAATTTTACCATTACTATTAATTTTACAATTACCAATAATTTTAACATTACCATTCGCATTGATGTACTTTAGAAGCTCGACAATCTTCTTATATAAGAAACGTTTACTTTTACGATTACTATTAATTTTACCATTAACATTAATTTTACCATTGCCATTAATTTTACCATTGCCATTAATTTTACCATTACCATTAATTTTACCATTGCCATTAATTTTACCATTACCATTAATTTTACCATTGCCATTCGCATTGGTCTACTTTAGGCACTTTACAATCCTATGATATAAGAATTTGCCAAACGTAGCTATGTAAGGCTCTAAGCTAAATTGAAGCTAGAACGATAATCAATATGCCCGCCTAGAAAATCTGCAACCAAAGCACGAGGTATTGCGTAGGCTCGAACAACGACCTTCTGTGAGAAAGACAAAACTATTTCAGGCTGGTGAAATTTAAACTTAGCCACTTGCCACGTGCGTTACGTCATCGTCACGCATGAACGCCGCGTAAACCGAAAACTTCAAAGTCAAATTAAAAAGAGAGAAATAAAAAAGAAACGTCTCTAATTACAGTTTCTTTACCTCAAGCATCAATGTTGTGGGATCATAAAAATTGCCAAACGAATAGCTGAAGTTACAGCAACATTCGATATAGCGTCCGTCCGACCATTAAAAAAAAAAAAATCTCTGATGAAATGGGGGCGTGTGAGGAGATTATATATCATTAAATCTATTAAAGAAATTAAAAAAAAAAAAAAAAAAATAGGGTATCTAAGGAGTTTTGACCTCACTCGACTGGCGAATTACTCTTCAGCAGGCGTCTTATATACCCACACCTATAAAAATAATTACCGTAATTCCCCATGCATAATATATCTTCATCCCTAATAATAATAATGAAAGTTTTTGAAAATTCATCTACTCATGCATAATACGCACCCCTTGTTTGGTAATCAAACCCTATAAATTGTACATATCTATTTTCATTACGGCCATCTTATCAAAAAATGGTTTTAAACATAGAATAATATTATTCTAATTTAGTTTTATGATAATTCTTATTTTATTTTACATTTGTAAATATTGTTAGGTACATATGATTGTATTTGACATCCGTATGGGGTCGCAATTGCCGAATGTTAGTGTCAAATTTTCATGTTTGTGGTGAGTAGTCATTTCGCAACTGAAATCGAACGATGAAACGGCATTTTTTAAAAGATTTTTGTAGCTCTGCATAATACGCACCCCTAATATTGCTTATTATCTTTTAGAAAAAAATGCGTATTATACATAGGGAATTACGGTAAGTTAAAATAGCGTTCGACTTTAGCAGTAGGTCTCTCTTGCTTGCGTTTGGGGGTGAAGCTTCAGAACGTGGGTGATCATGGCTCGCCACAGCTTTCTGTCTTTTGTTGATCGAAATATCTTTACCTCCCTTCTTTCTCCCTGTTCTGATGTTCATTCACACAAACTCCTTAAGTTATCCTTTGTTTCTCTTGCCTTCAATATGTCCTCTGAGTGAGAAGATTGCAATTGACATTGCATTTACATTTTGAAGATCATACGTTGCAAGGATGAAAGAAATTGGAAGAGAGTTCCACCGGTGAGAAGTGTGAGATAAAGAAACTTTTAGAATGGTTACAGCTATCGATTTCAACAGTTAAACGATGAGACCTCGTAGTTAATCAAGTGGAACGCTTAAATTCACGAGGTCGATGTACCACTGAGGAGAGCTCACTAAAACAACTGCTATGAAAATATTTATAGAAAAGACAGAGTGAGGTCACGTCACGGCGGTGGGAAAGTCGAGATGCCAGGTCAGGATCGATTAAATTACAGACTCGTCTTTTAATTTTGTCAAAAATTTCGAGATATACAGGAGGAACACGACACCAGATATAGCAACAGTATTCAATGCACGACAAGAAAATAAACCTTCTGTCACAACGCAGGGAACACACATTAGATTGTAATTAATTTAGAAGAAGAGTACGTCAGAATGTATGAGAATCCTATCTTTATTATTATTTTTCAAATAATTTGAGAAAGTCAGCAGATGGAGATCAGAATCGTTTAAACGCGTTGAAGATGAACGCTTCGTATGTTTGGTAGTGGTAAGGCACGGCTGGCTTGGAATTGGTTTCTCATATGAACACATTGAGTGCCAACGATAAGATAACTTATGCTTGACAGATTTTATTATGACGCCCACTAAGAGTTATCGCATGACAACAAAGAGTTTTTTTCGAAGTGATAATTTTAGTGTGAAAACAATGTTATAGCTTCAGTTGAATTTATAAATCAACTTATGAAAATCATTTATAGCCTAAGTTGGTATTGAAATCTGACATGTTAAACATTTGGCACAGGAACATAGGAAAGCGAAACACACACACACACACACACACACACACACACACACACACACACATATATATATATATATATATATATATATATATATATATATGAGTTCAAATGTTGGGCCAACGCCTTAGGAAACACACTGTTGTCGCTAGATGTTGACCTCAGTATATATATATATATATATATATATATATATATATATATATATATATATATATATGAATGATAAAATATAGTTTTACGGTATGCTCCATATCGGGGATAGAGCGTATGTAAATATAAAAGTAGATATTCATGTCAACACCCAGAGGAGACAGGATTAAACGAAAATAAGTCAAGAAATAAATAAACAAAAACAAGTAAAATAAATTAATACAAACAAATAAATAAGTAAATAAACTAAGTAAGTAATAAACAAATTAAAAAACCACGTACGTACATATAAAAACAAGAAAACGTAGTAATAACAACGAAAAATAAAATAATTGATAATAAATAAAATGTTTACAAACAACACTACAAATAGCCCAAAAATTGCATACCGATCCACAATTATTCCCACTCAATAGAGCCTGGAATAAGACGAAACACAACTGTTACCATCCAGCAAAGTAACCGTAAAAATAAAATAACAGACTACCCACAATAGAATATCCCCAATGCATCTTGATATAAATACATAAATAGTCGTATACTTCGCACATGGCCTGACAATTGCGTTTATCATGAAACAGACTGCCATCTCTGGGTGTTGATTTCAATCTTCATATATATATATATATATATATATATATATATATATATATATATTACAATATGGTAATCCGTATGGAATTTCCAGGAGAATACAATATATATATATATATATATATATGGTGCATGGGACACATTTTAAATGTAAACATCTTAGTTTATAAAATGACATAGAGTCCCTAATATATTTCTTATATAACTGATATACAAGAGTTCAACATATTATCTAAGACTTTTTTTATTTCTTATAAATATCTGATATCGTTTTTTCTGACGGTGGACCCTCATAATGTCACCAGCTAAAGATCCATCGTTGCAAACCAAAGGCAACATTCTGGTAAGCGACATGCACCACCCAGAAAAGTGTTCCAGCGTCCTGTTACAAACTTCCTTTAGACAGTCAATGCCACCAGTGAGCTCTTGAATGTTCTTATCCTGGTTTTGACCATCTCAGGGATGTAATATTCAATTCTTAGATAATATGCTGAACTCCTTTATATCAGTTATGTAATAAACATATTGCTAATTCTATGTCATTTTTATAATCCAAGATGCGTGTAATTATATCATGTAAATTATATATATTTTATTTTAATGGTATATATATATATATATATATATATATATATATATATATATTACATGAATCATTCATGCAAAAAACATAGAAGTTAATGATATAAATGGCGAGAATACATCGAAAACAAATTTAACAAGTACATTAACTCCGAACCTGTAGATGAATATTATGATCCCTGTTTATAAATTCATAACATTCATCTACAGGTTCGGGGTTAATGTACTTTATTAAATTTGTTTGCGAAGATGTATTCTCGCCATTTATATCATTAACTTGTATATCTGTTTTTTGTATAAATGATCATGTAATGTAAATTGAACTGCACCACATACTTGAGATATATATATATATATATATATATATATATATATATATATATATATATATAGATAGATAGATAGATAGATAGATAGGTAATATATACAAAAGGAAAACATATATTATTAGTTTGGTGCAAAAATAATGTCGTTTTATCACATAGTAACATGTGTTAGAAAACGACATTATTTTTGCACCAAACTAATACTTAACGTGTTTCATCCACTGAGGTACTTTATCAAGAAAAATGTGAGGATTTTGTAAAAAGTATTTATATATAAGAGCGGAAATATTTAAAAAAATCCCAACCAAAAATAATTTAAATACTAATTTACACTCTCTCTCTCTTTCTCTCTCTCTCTCTCACACACACACATACATACATACATACATACATACATACATACATATATATACATATATATATATATATATATATATATATATATATATATATATATATACAGAAATAAAGAAGAAAAATGAAACACTCACTTCAGTTTATTTAGAATTGAGCTATCCCCTGACGTCCATGAACTTGCCTGAGTTTTCCGCTAACCTGATCAATGTAAAGTTAACCGTTATATTTCCTTCCTAGCCGTATAAAATAGCCCTTAACGTAACCCTCAACCTCAAATCGCCCCCGGGCTATGTACAGGTTGAATATTAATGCAAAAACTTTTTTTGATGAAACCAGGCTGATATACTATTCCTAGTTGCTCAAGGAAGTCACACAGTTTTAATAGGATTGATCCCAATGCACAATAATATGACATTTCTTGGTCCCTCTATTAAGCACAGTAATAACCGGACAGCGATGATCTTTCACTCTGTCTGTCACAGCCACAGAAATATTGTAAGCTTTTATGCTTCGTCAATTCTTCTGCAGGACACATGCATTATTATTATTATTATTATTATTATTATTATTATTATTATTATTATTATTATTATTTTATTTCCGGTGTGTACTCATTTCTTTCCGGGTCTCGAACAGAGACCGAAGGTTAGAAATGGCATCATGACATTTTTCAATGACCAATAAAATAAAAAAAAAAAAACACACACACACACATATATTTTCCATAGACAAAGCCTTTCGTAAGGTGTGGTCTGTACTCGTGAGAACAATTTTTTGTATTTCTTTAAGGCATGAGCAAACAAGAATTCCTTCAATAAGTCAACTGTAATCTTTTCCAATCAATCCGAGGGCTCCAACTACAACAGGGATTGTTGATGATCTCATGCGCCACATTTTTGAGATTTTGATTTCAAGGTCCTTGTATTTTGATAGCTTTTTGAATATTTTCAAAGATACATTGCAGTCTGTATGGACTGCCATATCAATAAGTACGCAATTTTTTGTTTGCGATCTCTAATAATAATGTCCGGGCGATTAGATTTGTTGTTCTGTCTGTGTTTATTGCGTAATTGCATAACACTGTAACAGGTCCTATCTCCGTAACCCGGTCTGAGTTGTGCTCATACCAACTTCTTTCAGTTTCCTTCCCATGCAGATTTTCAAGTGCAGATATTGGCCAACTCTGTCATGCTGGGTTTTATATTCAGTGGGTGCCAATACCTTGCAACCTGATACAAGATGGTCAATTTTTTCATTATTTTGGGCTAACACAATATTTTAGTATGTGTGCTTGATAATTTCTAGTTAGCAAGCATTGGTCCTGTGCAGCAAGAATAAAACTTTCGGTTTCAGCTTTTAACTCTGCACTACGTAGCGACTGATGGGTACGGGGTTTGTCTACATCAGCTTGTTTGGTAGGGGCAGAGTATTGGCCATGAAGCGGTTTATCTTTATTTTTTAAGTATTTTGCAGATTCAGTCGGTGTATTGTGCCTCATTTGTATTTCTGCACCCATTTGAAACTCCATTATGAATTTGTTGGCTTCCTTTATTACGGAATAAAAACGCTTACTACTTTCATGTTCTTTGACACATATCGACATCCTGTCTTCTGTAGTTTGCAGATGTCTTTGAAGTCCAATTGTTGTAGTTTTGTAAGACAGTTCTAGTTGAACTAATCCTCTGCCTCTTTCGGATCTGGGCAACACCAGCTTTTGGATGATGCATGCAGTAGCAAGTGAGAAACTTTCTCGTTTTGGTGTCGATTCGCTTCATGTCATCTATGGTCCGGTAAAGGGTGTTAAAACTGTATTGCACCACAGCCAAGGCGTTTATGGCTGAAATTCTGTTTTTTCTTACCTTCTTCATTTGTGTATGCTGTATATCATCTTAGCTAATTCTTAGGTACTTATATGCTTCATCTTGTTCTAGTTTTCTAATCTTTGTGACAAAGTCTAAATCTATTGAGAATGTTTCTGTAATTCTCCCTTTCTTGAATATTACTTTTGCACATTTATCTAATCCGAAGTCCTTACCTATGTCGTCACTGAAACATTTTATAATATTGAGGAGGCCCTTGAACTCATTATCGTCTTTGGCAAAGAGTTTGAGATGATCCATGTAGAGTAGGTGATTGAATATTTTCTTATTTATTTTGTAACCATAGCTACTATCATAGTTCTCCATTTTTGGTATGTCTGATTCGCAGTGTTCTTTGCTAGATTTCCACGTGCAGTGAACAATGATGTCATGACTTGTTGATACTCTTTGCGAGACCATTTCGTTCGTTTTCTTTTTATTAGTTGATTTGGTATTGAGTCACTTGGTCCAAGGTTGGGAAATGTTCAGGTTTGGTGACCTAGTGTCTCTACGTTTTTGGAAGAATTTGTTCCAATGACAGATTTTTCGGTCCCAGACTCGTTTCTCTCTGAAGTACGCGACCCTTGTTGACTCGGGTGACGGCATGAAAATTTATTCGCAATCATTGAAATTCGTAGAATTTTGCGTTTTAATTTTGACCGCCAAAGGGTAATTTTGTTCAAGTTACCAGCTTTAAACGACAATCGAAGAAGACCAGAGAATTCATCCAACCCATTAAATAGTAGCGATGGGGATTATATTCAGATATCCTCGGTTAAAGAGTTCATAATTGAGTATTGTATTCAGTGGGGTAGCATATGCGTATAGACATGTCACTGACTTATACTTAACTTAGTATAAGTCGGAGTGACCATTACCAGGTGGAATATCAGACTTTAATATTGAGGGTTATTCCACAAAGAAAAAAAAAGGAGGGAGAGGAAAGAAATAAAATTGAAATGAAAGGATTAAAGTTAAATAAAATCAAAGGGACTTAAAATGAAATTAAAGAAAAGGAAAAATTTAATTTAAAATGGTATAAAATGTACGATTCCTTTCATGTTGAGAGGATGGCACAAGGTGTCATTCCACAAATGTTCAACTTTCATTATTATTATTATTTGAATATTTATGATTATCATTATTATTATTATTATTTGAATATTATTAGCATTGTTATTATTATTATTTGAATATTATTGTTATTATTATTATTATTATTATTATTATTGTCATTATTATTATTTGAATTTTATTATTATTGTCGTTATTATTATTATTATTTGAATATTGTTATTATTATTATTAGTAGTAGTATTATTATTTGAATACTGTTGTTATTATTATTGTCATTATTATTATTATTTGAATACTGTTATTATTATTATTATTGTCATTATTATTATTATTATTTGAATACTGTTGTTATTATTATCATTATTGTTATTATTGTCATTATTATTATTATTATTATTTGAATACTGTTGTTATTATTATTATTATTATTATCATTATTATTATTGTCATTATTATTATTTTTATTGCAGTTTAAAATCGTGCTTTCATATTTTCCCTTTCATCAAATGACGACAAAGTGCTTACTTCTGTGAATGAAAGAACAATTGTATTGTATATTAAAGCTGGTTGTTGTTGGCAGATAAAGACGCTTTCAAATGTTTACTCTAATGAATTAGAAAGATTCCTGAAAATACTTTTCTAGTTGCAGGACAAAACCTCATTGTATCCCGAAGAGTGACTTTTATTCCTTAATATTAATAGGGTGCCTTGTTAAATATGGTAAAAGTTTATGTTACTTTTTTTTTTCATTCTTTACGACTGGAAACATCTTGTCAGACAATAATAGGCGCTGCTTGAAAGGAAGGAGATTTCAAATCAGCAAAGATAAAAACAAACTGAAACACACAAACCTTGTTGAGTGTGCGGCAAAATTTACGATAAAACAACTAACACATATGATAAAGCTAACTGAAAAGTGTTGGGAATAAGACAGGCGCCAGTGACTTTTTATTACAACCAGCTATTCATTGATATTTGCTGAGTTTAATCTAGTAAGGCAAAAGGCCAGAGGAATTAGGTGTCCCTTATCATACGAGGTAGAATATTAATGCTGTTGTTTACCAATGCTTTGCGGTTGAGCCTGAGTTCAATTTGATGTCTTAGTCATTCGCTACTGATGTTGATGCAGCACCTGAGAAGCTGCAGTTTGAGTTAATAGACATACAAGCTGATCAGATACTGAAAGAAATATATAATGCTGGGACATTAATTGAGTTTTATAAATCATTGTCTGTTGATAAATTTCCAAGTATGAAGAGATTTTGTTGCGGAAATGTTCTGTATATTTGGATAGATCCATGAAAAAAGTTTTTCTTGCATGAAAATTGACAAGAATAAATATAGATGCTGTTTAACAGGCATAAATTTGCAGACAGTAATGAAGATCTCAACAAGAAACCTCACTGCAGATTTCAAAAGAATTGTTAAAAGCTATGATAGGATACACTTGTCCTATTACATAATCAAATGTGATGTAAGATTTGCTCATAAATGAATAAAACTACCTCAATTGTTTAAGTTTTATTCATTGAATTTTATGCTTGAAATTACATCTTTTCAGAAATAAAACTTCATGTTCATTAATGTATACATTCAGTGCGGCCCTCCGTCGCCCTCTGTCCCGACAATATGGCCCTCAAGCCAAAACAATTTCCCATCCCTGCTTTACGGCAAGGCGGCATCGTCTCTCCGGGGCCTCATTTAGAAAATTATGGTTGCGAGTGAATATTATAAAATGTATTTTGTCTAGAGGAGCTGCAGCTTGAGTTAACAGACGGTTTTTTCGGAGATACGCCCAAAGTTGTCAATATAGACCTTGGGATGGATGGGACTATCCAGTGGATTGATAAAAAATCATGGTGACTTACGACTAAAACTAATTTTTAACCAAATATCAATGTCCTTTCTGCTAAACATTTTGCATTAAACACATCTTTCCCATTAATTTAAACACCTCTTGCATTATACACATCTTTCCCATTAATAATTTCTCATTAATTTAAACACATCTTACATTAAACACGTCTTTCCCATTAATCATTTCCCATTAATTTAAACACGTCTTGCATTATACACGTTTTTCTCATTAATCATTTCCCATTAATTTAAACACATCTAGCATTATACACGTCTTTCCCATTAATCATTTCCCATTAATTTAAAAACATCTTGCATTATACACATCTTTCCCAATATTGACATCAACCAATTCAATAAACAATTTGTTTTTAATGTTTATGACCTAAATAAAGCATGAAGTTTTTGGCTATAATTATTATTATATAGCAAAAATGTTGAATGTTTGCATTACGACATTTTACTAAAAACGAAATGGCGTAAAGCGAAGAGAGGAGCTACCATTAATTTGTACGGGGAAATTTTTGAGTATTCACAAACCCCGAAATATACTTATATGCTTGCTTTCTTCGAAGCCAAAGGTCGAAGTTTTTCGGTAAGAAGGAATAATATTTTAGTTCTGAAAGATGGCAGATCGAGGTACTACACTATGATCCTAGATAAAAAGAAACGTAACAGTCAGACATTTTGTATACTACTGTGCATCCAATAGAAACCAGAAGAATCACTCAAGGTAGAGTGTTGCTGAATGTTGTTATTGTAAGGGCGTAAAGGGGGAGGGAGAAGTAAGTAGTACGTATTATGGGGATATGTAGGATAGATAACAGTTTGTCAAAGACTTGAAGAGGTTAAGAGTGTAGAAATCGAGACCCACAAAATAATAGAAAAAGCTGTTCTAAGTGAAACTTCCTCCTTACCAATGCAATACGAAGAGAATAAGCATGCGTCGACCTGTGAACAAGGCATGGCGGGTCCTAGCTGTAAACAGTCTGAACTGGTTGAACAAATGAATGTAGTTCGTCTGAACAATGGAATTAACAATAGAGTAGCAAGGAGTTTGCAATGTTTTGTCCGGGCGAAGAGGATTTGTTGGGTGGAAAATAATCCATCATCCACAAGGCCGTATAATCGCTTTTAAACTCTATTAAGGCTGAATAGTGAGGACCGAGCAACACCATCATATGATAGCAATATTCCATTATTTTTTCAACCTGATCTGATATTATAAAGACCAAGCGAATAGAAGGAACAGGCCATTTTTATTAGTGGTGTGAAACGAACATACGAGTTCCACTTTAGGTTTGAAGTGAGCTTTCGTCTCAATAGACGTACGAGGCAAAGGAGTCTCATTGAGAATACAACTGCTCATCAGGACGGCAGCAGATTCGGGGTCTGCTTAGTGGTGATTCTCTGAAACGGTATAAAATAAATATTTTCAAACCGGTTAATAACCCTTGCTTTCTCGTTTATGGTATTAAATTTCTACAACAACAACGCTTAAAAATACAGCGTTTCTCAAAGAGAATCAGTTTTAGTTGATTTTTAATTGTACCACTCGTGACCTGTTAAGCAAGACTTAACCAACAATGGACGCTCTTTATTTTAGCTTACAGCCACAGAATAATGTTATCACTGACTCTGAATAGCAGGCGAGCGAAAGCGTGTGAAAGGGTCATGTTCGTGGAAATAAGGAATGTAGCGCGTCAGAACATTTGCCGTGGAAATAGCGATAGAGTAGCGACAGACTAGTGACGTTTCGTCAGATGGAAGAGCCGTTGCGAGGCGGAAAATAATTCATCACTCACAAGGCCGCGCATTTTTTTATTTTATAACTCAAGTTAAGTCTTGACAGTGGGCACTGGGCAGCAGCAACCAAGATGTGGCAGCAATGATCCTATTTTTGGTCTGATCTGACCCTTGTAATGGCAGTATCATTCAGGTACATCCTAAAGCAATCAGTAGAAGGAACCGACAATTATTCCAGGATCTTTTAGCAAGGATGCGATCCTACTAATCCCACTTTAGGTTAGAAGAGAGCTTTCGTCCCAGGAAACGTACGAGGCAAGAAGCCTAATTGAGAGTACAACCGCTCATCAGAACCGGAACCGATTCGCGATCTGCTTAGTGGTGATGAAAAATAATAATGATGAAGCTATATGTACCATGGCAGGATAGAATCATAAACACTTATTGGGTTTTGTAATTACTACTGGTTATTTTATTTCAATATCGATAAACAAGTCATGCATGAAAATTGTCTACTTTTTACTTTAGTTGTCACAGGATTCGTTTTTATATCTGTTTATTTTCCCCTCTCTGTGTTTTTTTTCTTTTTTGTATTTTCTTGTTTTCTATTCTGTGATTTCTCTTTCTGTTCCAGATCATTTTTTTGTATATCCGTTGACATAAAACAAAATGTCATCATGCACCAAATTGCAGGAATAACCCTAACCCCTGCCTTTTTAAAACCTCATACAAATCGAGAAAGTCTATGTCCACACGTGTTTCACACATATGCACAAAATATGACTTAAACGAACTCGCAAGCTGGGACAGTGGAAGAGACATACATTACTACATGCGTTAATTTTATAGAAAAAGGAAAAAAAAATCGGATCGCCTACATTTATGGAAGCAGGCAATAGACATAATTGCTTTTAATCGTCTGTTGAGTGAATTTGGCTTGAAATATATATGAAGCACTAAACAAATTTCATCAGAATGGACAATTTGAGGCTATGCAGTAAAGGATGTGACATGATGTGAAATCATTGTGAAGCCATACAGCAAGGAGAAGTCATTACGAAGCCATACAGTAGAGATGTGACGTCATACAGTAAAGATGTGAAGTTCTTGTGAAGCCATGCAGTAAAGATGTGAAGTCATTATGAAGCCATACACAAAAGTTGTGAATTCATTGTGAAGCCATTCATTAAATATGTGAAGTCATGTGAAATCATTGTAAATCAATACGATAAAGATGTGAAGTCATTGTGAAGCAATGCAGAAAAGATGTTAAGTGATGTAAAGTCATTGTGAAATCATACAGTAAAGATGTGAAGGCATTATGAAGCCATACAAAAAAGATGTGATGACAATGCGGAGCCATACAATAAAGATGTGAAGACACTGTGACGCCATACAATAAAGATGTGAAGTCACCGTGAAGTCATATAGTAAAGATGTGAAGTCATTGTGAAGCTACGTAATAAGCATGGGAAGTGATGTGAAATCATTGTGAAGCAATACCGTAAAGATGTGAAATCTTTGTGAGGTCATACAGCAAAGAGGAGGAGTCATGAAACCATACACTAAAGATGTGACGTCATACAGTAAAGACGTTAGGTCCTTTTGAAGTAATGCAGTAAACATGTGAAGTAATGTCAAATCATTGTGAATCCATAAACTAAAGATGAGGTCACGTGAAGTCATTGTGAATCCATGCAGAAATATATGAAGTCATCTGGAGTCATTGTGAAGCAAATTCATTATGAAGCACTAAACAATTTTCATCAGAATGCACAATTTGAGGCTATGCAGTAAAGGATGTGATGTGAAGTCTTTGTGAAGCCATACAGTAAAGATGTGACGTCATACAGTAAAGATGCAAAGTTATTGGAAAGCCATGCAGTAAAGATGTGAAGTCATTATGGATTTTGCAAATTCACTGTGAAGCCATACAACAAAGATGTGGAATCATTTTGAAGCCATACTGTAATGATGTAACATCATTGGGAGGCCATATAGTACAGATGTGAAGTAATACAATGAAGATGTGAAATCTCTGTGAAGCCATACATTAAAGATATGTGGAGTCATTGCGAAGCCATACAGTCAAGATGTAAAGTCGTTCTGAAGCCATACAGTAAAGATGTGGACTCATTGTGAAGTCATGCGGTAAAGATGTGGAGTCATTTTAAAACCATACAGTAAAGATGTAAATTAATACAATGAAGATCTGAAGTAATTGTAAAGCCATACGGTAAAGATGTGAAGACATTATGAAGCCATGCAGTAAAGATATCAAGTAATACAGTAAAGAGGTGAAGTCATACAGTAATCAGTCGTGTAATCAGTGATTGCATGTTATCAAATTATAATGTCTTTCACGGATAAACTATTCGAATGTTGTGGATAGACTTTTAGACGGTTTGATTTCTATTCGATTTTCTATAATTAAATATTTACAACATATTTCTATAGTAAATACTGTAATTCTTATTATCTCAACACTTTATAATGAATATGACCTAAAATTTGGTAAGGAATATTTAAAAAAGTTATTCATAATATTCTAATTATACATTTTAGTTATATATTTTTTTATTTATATTTCAACAACAGTTTTATTTGTAATCAGAATTAAACCACATAATAATTATCAATGTTTATTTATTCATACATTTTTTGACTCTTCTGTAGCAGGAAGGTAGATAAATCAACGTAAGTTAATCAATTTATATTACTTGTTTTAATCGATAGAAATAAAATAGTTATAAAAAAATATATATATACATTTAGACAGAATTAGTTCCCGAGTAAAATGAACAGTTTAATTGATCATTTCCTTTAATTCTACACTTCTTAAATTGCAGTCATATTTGTTTAAGCCTTTCATGTGAAGCACTGAGAAAATCACTTAATAAAGTGATCGTCTTGCTACAACTTGGTCTTGAAATACGCTTGCTCGTTTCCGTCTTTGTCATTTTATTGATATTCTTTTTCTTCCGAGATATATTTCCATTTTGCTGTTATATTAAACACGTAACAGTTTTACCATGAAAATACATTAAGCAAAAAAGGGATTTATATAATACTATGAGTAATCATAAATACCTTTTGACGTCTAAACATATAAAGGGGGAACGGATTAATTACCGCAATTCCCCATGTATAATATACATTTTTTTTCTAAAAAATAATAAGCAAATTAGGGGTGCGTATTATGCAGAGCTATAAACATCTTCAAAAGATTGCAATTTCATAGGTCGATTTCAGTTGCGAAATGACTACTCACCACAAACATACGACAATTTGACACTAACATTCGGCGATTGCGTCCCCATAAGGATGTTAAATGCAATCATATGTACCTAACACTACTTACAAATGTAAAATAAAATAAGAATTATCATAAAACTAAATTAGAATAATAATATTCTATGTTTAAAACCATTTTTTTGTGAAAAACTACATACAGATCCGGTAGATTGCACATTTTATCGAACAAAAACAGGTTAATGAGTCTGCGCATTAGGCACAATGTAGGTATTTCCGTTTCCTTTTAGAATCGTGATGATCGGAAATTTTGATAAATATTTTCAATTACAGCTTGAAAAAGAGTAGCAAACGCTGGCCGTAATGAAATTGGTGAGGTACAATTTATAGGGTTTGATTACCAGCACAGTTTTAGGGGTGCGTATTATGGATGAAGGTATATTATACATAGAGAATTACTGTAATCAGTTCATTGTACGCGATTTTAGTTGTGAATTCGTTATCTTCGCTTAATTGTATTTCAATACATTTTTTGAAGATTTGGTTTAATTGCATCTCACCGTTGAAACTTTGGAACAATTACCGACATTTTTGACAGAACGGGTAAACTAGCAATTTATAATCATATAGATTTTTATGACTTTAAACGCTAATTTTTTAATGGATACTCATATCTGAGTAGACACTCCGTTTATTTATTAAGCATTGTATTTAATTATTTTCGTCTACCGGCCTGAATATTCGAGAAATCTTATTAAAGAAAAACATGTATTTTCTGGCAGGATTCAAACCTGCGTCGCCCTGGCCAGAGGGAAATCGTCGTTATATCCGACGTACCTTGACCAACACGGCCACAAAGAAGCACTGCCGATCAAGCAAGTTCTGAACAGTGCCCTTAAGCGAAATCCTTCTCGTCATAGATTCCTCGAAATTAGCATATCTGCTCAACTCCGTATCTAAACGTACACAAAGTAATTTTCTAAAGAAGTAATGGATATTTTTATTTACAAATCCGACATACATCAATCGCTTTAAACGTTATTTTTTAGTAAATACTTATATTTGAGTATAGTCCTGGGTATGACGATAAACTACATCAGGCAGCAAGGCCTTTGCTCGGGGTATTGAAGGTTTTGAGGAGCATCGAACCATGTCTAAATTGCTACTGTTCCCTGGTTCACCCTGACCTGCGGTGGTAGCACCTTTTAGGGTCCCATTTATGGTCAAATAGTGAACACTTCAAAGAATGCATATTTATATTAAAATTACCAATAGTACATATTTATAGTAAAATTACCAACAATGCATTTTTATAGTTGAATTACAAACAATACATTTTTATAATATATATTTAACTGAATGCATAAAATAGTGTTCTAAATATTAAGATTTCGACATTAAATAACACATAGAAGTTGATACGCCGCTAAAGAAAAACCAAACCAAACCAATCTAAATATTTAGATTTCGGCATTAAATAACCCATAGAGATGTTGATATGCCGCTAAACAAAAACAACCAAACCAAAAATAGGTGAGCAGATGCTCCATTTATTTATAAAGTTATAAAAATCTGTTGGATTAAGAAATAAAAGAGACATTTTTTCTTCAGATAATCCTATATATATTTAATTCTGTAGTCAACAGGAGATTAACTTTCAGGTGTTATCCACGTTTTAGTCGATGTTACCCAAGCAGTAAAAAGACGTGAGGGTGATGATTGTAGGGTTCATTTTTTTAAAGTTGGGGTTTATATGGCGGAAAATACAATGTATTTATCTGTTTAATTAGAAGCATGAACATAGCCCTATTCTCCAAATATTTGCCAACTGATTGAATCGTCCAGCTTGAAGCGCATCAGGCTCGTGATATAACCGCTATATCATCTTTCTTCTGCTTGATCAAAACGGAAAAAAATAACTTGCAAATGCTAAGTAGGCACACTGTGAAAATTCTACACTGTTCCGAGGTATCGTGACAAAAAAAGACATTTCTTGATCTCATTCGCCCAGACTACTGGGCGAATGAGTGGTGTTTTGATCTTGAGACGAGCGCATAGATTTTTTTTTTAATAATCTTACCCCAAGTAAGGCACTAATGCCACTAAGATGCAGAGATTTACAGGGGGGGGGGGCGGAATAAAATAAGAAGAATTTAGTGAGGAAAGGACAATAAAGAAACAGGGTTGAGGAAGACAGAATATGCTGATTTGGGTTTGGAATTAAATCTTTGAAGATACGCGATTTTAGGTGTGAAAAGGTTTTAGGTTTAAAAGATCGTTAGAGACATATTGATCAAGGAGAGAGTGCACAGATGCTACACTAGTTTTCCTTTGATATACCAGGTGTAACTGCAAAAACGTCCAGATGGTGTAACAACGAAATTGTCCAATTGTTAGATTAAGCTTTAAACCGTTGTATCTTAGAAATAATTAAAGGTATGTTAAAAGAATTCTCCGAGGTTTTTATAACTCTATTGGACTCTACTTTGAGCAATAAAAATGTATGTAAGGAAGCAAGAAATCGGAAGAGAATTCCACAGATGAGAAGTGCGAGAAAAGAAATTGTTAGAATATAAGTGACGATTGTATCTAGCTAGTTCAACAGTAAAACAGCGAGACCGAGTTGCTTATCTAGTAGCACGCTTAAATTCATGTAGTCGGGATATTAGGGGAAAAAAAACTCATCGTAAAAATATTTGTAGAAAAGAGAGAGAGGGAAGCCACTTTATGGGGGTGGGAGAGTGACTGAAGCCGAGGTGCCAAGTCAGGATCGATGATATTACAGACCCTTCTTTGAATTTTGTAAAAGATGTCGAACTATCCAGCAGGAACACCATACCAGATATAGTAGCAGTATTCCTACCCCCTCCTATTTTTTAAAGACCGTTATAGCCATATTGATGTTGGTAAAAATGTAGAGATAATACCCTGTAGCTAGACAGAGTGACAGGAATAAACATTCTGATCTCGGGCCAGACGCACAGATACTACACTGTTCCTGGACTGAAAGTCCGTTAGAAATAAATACGGGCTTGTGGCACAGACACTACACTGATCCTAGGCAGTGGGACAGGAGAGGAAATTTTAATTCCAGCCCGAATGCACAGATACTACACTGGTGTTAGATTGAAAGACCGTTAGAGACATATTGATCTAGAGTAGAGTGCACAGATACAACACTGGTCTTAGTTTAAAAGATCGTTATGGACATATTCATCAAGGAGAGAGTGCACAGATACGACACTTGTCTTCCTTTGAAATACCGATATACGAGTTGTAACAGCAAAATTGTCCAGATGGTGTAACAGCAAAATTGTCCAATTGTTAGATTAAGCTTTAAATCATTGTATCTTAGAAATAATTAAAGATATATAACTAAAATTCTCCGGGGTTTTTATAAGACTATTGAACTCTACGTTGAGCAATAAGAATGTATAATTACTCTCCAAGCTTAACAGAAGAATCGGGATGAAATTGATCATAGACGAAGATGACATGTTCATCATTAATTAATCATAGCTAAGGGTCGGAAGCGCATGAAGGATTGAAATAAAGTTCATATATATATATATATATATATATATATATATATATATATATATATATATATATATATATATATATATACTAGCAGCATTGCCCGGCGTTGCCCGTGCTTGATTCAAAAATCGTACGACTCATACAGCAATCGCTATCACTTGACTTAAAATATTTTTGCCCTTCCTTGCCTTTAAAGGAGTGTCCTTTGTCGTGCTGATGTTGCTACATGCCTTACTTCTTGCCTATCTCACACTGCGAATTTTTTCTAAGCTCTATACTAAACATTAAATCTGTTACGAAAAAAGAACTAAACAAAATGAACACAAAACGATCAGCTTTAAAAAAGGACTCGTAACTGGAAAAACCGAATGAAAAAAGAATGTTAACAAGAAATACCTTTTCACACCCAACCCAGTTCTGTGGAATCAGAATCAACGTTGAGTTTAAGCAAGCGAATGAACCAATCGGAGTAAGGTGCCATGCAGATTTAAATTTCTCCCACTTGTGACGAATGCAGCTATCGATTTTTTTGCATGCTAGCATGCTAGTTAATATTCGTGTCAGTCAGCTGTTGGCTCTCACGCTGACCAATAGAATCTTCCTGCCATTTCGTGGTAGAAAATGGCCGCAAACTACATGAAAACTGCCGTAGAAGCATGAAAAAATCGATTATTTCCACTATTGATGGAAGTTGGGAAATGCAAAGTCGGCCTTGGCCTTCCCGCTAACTTGGAGCATGTGCATGTAAATTTTGGTGCAAATCCGTCGAAAATTGCAGCCGTGCATTTATTACACACACACACATCCTGCCTTATATATATATATATATATATATAACCTTTCTGTCCTGGAATAACAAGGTGCCTCACCGGTTCCACGTACAATTTCATTTTCCACTCTTTTTTTTCACTGCAACTTGAACTTTAAACGTTTTCTCACATGCCAAATGTCTTAGGAATTGAGTTGGATCTTTTCTAATTGATCTCTTTAGCTCTAAGTTGAAATGATGATCCCCATTCCTATTGTGACCTCTTGATCCATTTTTCCTCTCTACTTTTCCCTCTTTTTTAAACTTATTCACCGCCCTCTTGATGGTTCTTGAATGGTCTTTGAAGATGGAAGTCAGAGTATGAATATTGTTACCATTACTGAAGCCTTGAATGATCTTTTTCCTTTCACCATTGCTCATTTGGGAAGACAGTGGTGCTGATACAAAACAATTCTAACCTGTTCTATTTCTAGTTGAATAACAAAGGTTTTTCAGTGATTCTTATGACAAATGGTGTCAAGATCGCTAAACGTCTTATCTGAAAAAAAAAACACAATTAGTTTATTTTATTTTTTTTTTTTTTAGATATTAAACATTTTTTGGAATTGAAAATAATGCTGTTACATGATTTGGACAGTTTTGCTGTTACACCCGGTATATATTGATCAAGGTCAGAGCCCACAGATACAACAATAGTCTTAGCTGGAAAGACTGATAAATATATTTATCTGGGGCAGATAATACAATGTTATTCTTTTGTCTTCTTAATTCCTGTTCTTTTTTGTTCTCGCGCCTTAATATTTTTTTTCGTTTATCTTTTATTCTTTCACAGTAACCCTCTGCCTCTTAGTGGTTAGTGGTTTTGTTGCATGACATAAAATGATTATATATATATATATATATATATATATATATATATATATATATATATATATTGCATGAATCATTCATACAAAAAGTAGATTAGTAAAGTTAATGATATAAATGGCGAAAAACGTCTTCACAAGCAAATTTATTAAATTTGTATTAACCTACGAACCACTCGATGAATGTTAAGATCCTTGTTTTTAATAGCTTCAAGTTGTATAAGGTCTTTTCTTATTCTGCTAGTACTTTCGGCTGTACATTCAGCCATCCTCAGGCATGGAAATTTTTTTTTTAGTAGATCCTGGTCATAGCGGACTCGAAAAATTAAATGCGAATCGAAATATGTTTTTGTTAGAAATGTATTATTGTTAACGAATAGAAACTTAGCAAGCAGTGTGGTCGTCACGGAGATTTCATCAGTGACCATGGTAGAGGAAATTGAGCAGAGAATCTGCTTCAATTTCTGTTAAAGGCTTGGCTGCACAGAGAGATATGCAATATTGCAGAAAGAATACAGAGAGGAGTGTATGAGCCGGTCAAGATTGTACGAATGGTTGAAACGTTACTGAAATGTGACGCCTGAGTATGAAACATGTAGAAAACTTAAAAAGTTTATAGTGAATTTTTTCTACTATTTGTCAAGAAGTTATGTAGAAAATTATCTTTAAAATGAATCTAAATTATGCACAACAAATTATTCCACATCAACGCACAGTAGTGCAATTCTAAGTAAAAAAA
Source organism: Acanthosepion lycidas (assembly GCA_963932145.1). NCBI lineage: Eukaryota > Metazoa > Mollusca > Cephalopoda > Sepiida > Sepiidae > Acanthosepion > Acanthosepion lycidas. Next base: position 79,892,734 of record OZ010601.1, read on the forward strand.
AAGTATATCATTTTTAAGGTGTTTATGTCTATGTCAAGACAACAGAAGATTTGAAGGGCCACTTTTATCTTGGAAAGTTGGCCAAGACCCTAAGTGTATATTTGCAGAGTAAATTACTGAGCATGAGACAGATTGAGTTAGCGAGGGACAGCGAGAAAATTCTTTCTTTTTCTTTTTCTACGGATTAGATTAATTATTATCCATCTAAAGGATTATTAAAATGATTAATTAGGTACAAGTACAGGGAAATATTGGTTGAATAGTCTTCCTTCTACAAAACTGACTATTTTTGTACACGATCAGTCGCCGAATTTATACTGATGAACAACAAGATAAACCCCTCACAGGCCACACTGAATTGTCTTCTGATCATATTTTGCGCAGGCCCCCGATCCATGCATTCGTTTTCCCTCTCTCTGTCATCTCCCTCATTTATCGTTTGGCATAAGCGGAATTAAGCGGTAATATAAACGATTTCTGTTGCAGTTATTTTTTCGATATTTCTTGTCTGGCCAAATCGCGACAAAACACACACACACACACAGACACGCACATACACACACCCGCACACACACACGAACAACACAAACACCCCACACACACACGCACGCACGCACGCACGCACACACCATTAGAACCATTTTTACGCTCGGACAGATATCTTCCGCCAGACTTACTCTGTTTTTTTTTATTTTTAACTCACTGAACCTTATAATGACTAAAAATATGAATTCAAAGTTAAACTTTACAGCTAATGAAATTGATATAAAGACGTGTTGTTAGTATTAATCCGAGGAATGAGCGCAAAACACTTGCTCTTCCACGATTTATAGGCAGAAACACACAAATGCATGCTGGGATTTCTTCCTAGCCAATAAAATAAGCCTGTTCTCGGTTTCATCTGATTCAGTCCCGATCTGTCTTGTCTCGAAGTCAGAACGCTACGTTCACTTGTCCGAACTTGCTTTTGCGTGTCAACAACCAATTTGTGAACTTTTTTGCCTTATTACTGTTGCTTTGCCTTATTACCGTTTATTTGTCTTGCTTGCTTTATATTATTTTTATCCTGTTCTTTTCTTTTTCACGTTATTGCTTATTGCAAACTTTGTCAATTCTCTTTGTTGGATAATTTTGTTATTTATTTTGGATTTGATCATGGCTACTCACTCCACAAGTATTTGTTGAAAAACAATTAAAACCTTTTGAGATTTGTAAAGATTATTTTCAACGTTCCTCTAGTAATCTGTTTGCCTGAGTCGTGATATTAGAAGTATTTCTTTTTGACCCTATGAAGCTAGCATTTTTAGACCCTTGTAATCAATCTTCTTAATTTCTAGTCCCATTATTTTTTTTGTATGACATTCTTGTGAATACTTTAGCAAAATTTAGTTAAGTCAATATTTTAAAGTATGAAGTTAAAATAAAACTATAAAAGAAATGGTAAATTAAAACAATTCGAGATTATTTTATTCTTGATGGTGCGCGTCACGACTTTGGATCAAACCAAAGTCGAGGACTAATGTCGTGTTCTTAGAGATTTTTATTGCTTTGAAATCGATATGCCTTTGGTAGTTGGTCGATTAGATCTCAGCTTGATTAGCCCAACCCCTGCAGTCGCCATTGATAGATTTATATCTATATAACTTTGAACGTTATTTTTAATGGATACTCGTATTTGTGTAGACGTTCCGTTTATTTTTTTTTTTTTAAGCGGCATATTTATTTTCGTCCTCCGATCTGAATTTTCCAGAAATCTTATTAAATATTTTTTTTTGCTCTCTGGCAGGAATCGAACTTGCATCACCCAGGGGAGAGGAAGCTACTGCTTAGACCGGCAGTCCGGGAGACAAAAACAAATAAACAACCCCTGAAGTCACCATTAATAGCTCTATATCTATATAACTTTAAACATTAGTTTTAGTGGATGTTC
>OZ010601.1:79897163-79904663 GCA_963932145.1 Acanthosepion lycidas
AAAAAAGCTGATTGAATACTGAATATACTCGTTTATAACGCTACATAAAATATAGTGTAACAACTGAAATTTTGTGAAAAACCTGATATTTTCATATAGCACGTGTATACTGCGACCCCAGTTTCCAAGCAATACTTGTAGGGCTACCGTATTAAAATATTGCAATACTGGACAAGCTCCTGAATATATTTTATAGCAAATAAATAGTCTTCATTATTGCTGGACAAAGCTACCAAAAAATAGCGAGAAAAAACACTTAGCGTAAAATATCAGATACGAAGACTTGCATACCGTATTTTTTTCGTTTATGCCTGAAAATGATAACTCCTTTATCCTCAGCCTGCCACCTACGTAGCTTAGGTTTCATCCCTTCTGTCCATACACGAAGTGAAAAACTCTATCCACTACGTATGCCATTTAAAATCAAGAAATCCCGTATATGAGTGTAGAATAAATAGATTTTCTCCAATCTCAAATTTGTATTCATCTTACTTTCGCAAGTATTTACATCACTGAGGTATTGCCTTTCCAATGACAACCTTTTCGCTAGGATTACGGGTACACAATGAAGTGTGTTCCACAATTTGAGGTACATATTTCGGGTTATAATAATTCAAGTCATTCTAAGTGAAATCCTATCTGAAAGGTACGCAAAGGTACCGTGAGTATCTAGGCCTGCCTGGTAGGTTACGGTGACCGAAAATGCATGAATTTTAATCTGTTAAAAAAAATGCACTTATGTAGTGATTTTCCAAGCGTAGCTTGGATAAAGCACAAGGCCGAGTGTATGGGGCACCCAGTGAGGAACGAAATCACTACTCAGTCGTAATTGATCGAGCGAGACAAGCTTGCTAACCATTATTCCCCGTCGAGGTGCCCACGGAACTCTCAGAGTGATTTTCCAAGCGTAGCTAAGATGTGGCACAAGACCGAAAGTATGGGGCACCCAGTGAGGACAGAACTCACAACTCAGTTGTAATTGTTCTACTGAGAAAAGCTTGCTAACCATTACACCACGTCGAGGTGCCCAAAATGTATTTATACATAGTACAACCGGTTACCTAAATAGCATAATTCTGAAGATCTTCAAAAAAGTTACCTGTGTAAAGTGCCACAGCCTGTTTCCATTTTTTTTTGTAGGTGAAAAATAAAACAAAACAGAAACAAACCCCCAAACTCGCAATCTGTTCAATTATATAGGGTTTAGGGTTAGAGCCCTGGATTCCCGAACAATTTTAGCTCTTCTGCCTGAGCTTCTGAATCAAAATTCGCAAATAATCGGTATCTACTATTTCACGGTAGATATGAAAATAGTTACAAGAGTTTGCCCACCGTTCAACCGGCGGCTAGGTATTAAATCATTTTCCTCTACCACTGTTCAACCGGTGGCTGGGCATTACGTCATTTTTGTCTACCACAGGTAAAGCGGTAGTCAGGTTTAAAAGGGTTAATATATATGTCGTTATAGCTGACACTTTTCTAAATTTCCTATAGGTGTGATGACATGTGTTCCAAAATTCGGGTAACATTTAAATCTGTTCACATCACAGGTATATTGGGTATACTCTTCGGCTGCCAACACATAGCACACTCAATAATATTCTACCTTGAGCGGCTATTGGGCACTTGTATTGGGTGAAAAAAATGAAAGAATAAAATGGCAAATGTTCACTTGAGTTACATTCATTAGTTCAACAGATTCAGACCTTTACAGCTCGGACATTTACACAGTCCTGTGAAGGAAGGCTTATTCTGCAATCTGCAGCTTCTTTCCCACAGACTCAACATTGCAAGCCCACCACTACTCAATCGCTATTTCCATGGCAAATGTTCAGATGCTCTCTATTCTTTAGTTCCACCCTGTTCAGACCTTTACAGCTTGGACATTTATAGTCATGTGAGGGAAGGCTTATTCTGCACTCTGCAGCTTCTTCCCACAGTCTCAACATTGAAAGCCCATCATTATTCTATGGCTATTACCATGGCAAATGTTCAGATGCTCTCTATTCTATACTTCCACCAGTTCAGACCTTTACAGCTCGGACATTTACACAGTCCTGCGAGGGAAGGCTTATTCTCCACTCTGCAGCTTCTTTCGCACAGACTCAACATTGCAAGCCTATCACTACTCTATCGCTATTTCCATGGCAAATGTTCAGATACACTCCATTCTTTAGTTCCACCAGTTCAGACCTTTACAGCTCGAACATTTACACAGTCCTGTCAAGGAAGGCTTATTCTCTACTCTGCAGCTTCTTTCCCACAGACTCAATATAGCAAACTCATCCCTACTCTATCACTATTTCCATGGCAAATGTTCAGATGTTCTCCTTTGTTTAGTTCCACCAGTTCAGACCTTTACAGCTCGGACATTTATAGTCCTGTGAGGGAAGGCTTATTCTCTACTCTGCAGCTTCTTTCCCACAGTCTCAAAATTGCAAGCCTATCACTACTCAATCGCTATTTCCATGGCAAATGTTCAGATGCTGTGTATTCTTTAGTTCCACTAGTTCAGACCTTTACAGCTTGGACATTTACACAGTCCTGTGAGGGAAGGCTTACACTCCACTCTGCAGCTTCTTTCCCACAGATACAACATTGCAAGTGCCTGAAGAGTCTATCGCTATTTCCATGGCAAATGTTAGGATGGGCTCCATTCTTAAGTTCCACCAGTTCAGACCTTTACAGCTTGGACATTTGCACAGTCCTGTGAGGGAAGGCTGATTCTCCACTCTGCAGCTTCTTTCCCACAGATTCAACATTGCAAGCCCACCACTACTCTATCGCTATTTCCATGGCAAATGTTCAGATGTTCTCCTTTGTTTAGTTCCACCAGTTCAGACCTTTAGAGCTTGGACATTTACACAGTCCTGTGAGGGAAGGCTTATTCTCCACTCAGCAACTTCTTTCCCACAGTCTCAACATTGCAAGCTAATCACTACTCTATCGCTATTTCCATGGCAAATGTTCAGATGTTCTCTATTCTTTAGTTCCACTAGTTCAGACCTTTAGAGCTTGGACATTTACACAGTCCTTTGAGGGAAGGCTTATTCTCCACTCTGCAGCTTATTTCCCACAGACTCAACATTGCAAGCCCATCACTACTGTATCGCTATTTCCATGGCAAATGTTCAGATACACCCCATTCTTTAGTTCCACCAGTTCAGACCTTTTCAGCTTGGACATTTGCACAGTCCTGTGAGGGAAGGCTTATTCTCCACTCAGCAGCTTCTTTTCCACAGTCTCAACATTGCAAGCCCATCACTACTGTATCGCTATTTCCATGGCAAATGTTCAGATACACTCCATTCTTTAGTTCCACCAGTTCAGACCTTTACAGCTCGGACATTTAAAGACCTGTCAGGGAAGGCTTATTCTCCACTCTGCAGCTTCTTTCCCACAGTCTCAACATTGCAAGCCCCTAAATAGCCTATCGCTATTTCCATGGCAAATGTTCAGATGTTCTCTATTCTTTAGTTCCACTAGTTCAGACCTTTAGAGCTTGGACATTTACACAGTCCTGTGAGGGAAGGCTTATTCTCCACTCAGCAACTTCTTTCCCACAGTCTCAACATTGCAAGCTAATCACTACTCTATCGCTATTTCCATGGCAAATGTTCAGATGTTCTCTATTCTTTAGTTCCACTAGTTCAGACCTTTAGAGCTTGGACATTTACACAGTCCTTTGAGGGAAGGCTTATTCTCCACTCTGCAGCTTATTTCCCACAGACTCAACATTGCAAGCCCATCACTACTGTATCGCTATTTCCATGGCAAATGTTCAGATACACACCATTCTTTAGTTCCACCAGTTCAGACCTTTTCAGCTTGGACATTTGCACAGTCCTGTGAGGGAAGGCTTATTCTCCACTCAGCAGCTTCTTTTCCACAGTCTCAACATTGCAAGCCCATCACTACCGTATCGCTATTTCCATGGCAAATGTTCAGATACACTCCATTCTTTAGTTCCACCAGTTCAGACCTTTACAGCTCGGACATTTAAAGACCTGTCAGGGAAGGCTTATTCTCCACTCTGCAGCTTCTTTCCCACAGTCTCAACATTGCAAGCCCCTAAATAGCCTATCGCTATTTCCATGGCAAATGTTCAGATGCTCTCTATTCTTTAGTTCCACCAGTTCAGACCGTTACAGCTTGGACATTTACACAGTCCTGTGAGGGAAGGCTTATTCTCCACTCAGCAGCTTCTTTCCCACAGTCTCAACATTGCAAGCCCATCACTACTCTATCGCTATTTCCATGGCAAATGTTCAGATGCTCTCTATTCTTTAGTTTCACGAGTTCAGACATTTACAGCTCGGACATTTATAGTCCTGTGAGGGAAGGCTTATTCTCCACTCTGCAGCTTCTTTCCCACAGATTCAACATTGCAAGCCCCTAAATAGTCTATCGCTATTTCCATGGCAAATGTTCAGATGCTCTTTATTCTTTAGCTCCACCAGTTCAGACCTTTACAGCTTGGACATTTACACAGTCCTGTAAGGGAAGGCTTATTCTCCACTCTGCAGCTTCTTTCTCACAGTCTCAACATTGCAAGCCCATTACTACCCTATCGCTATTTCCATGGCAAATGTTCAGATGTTCTCCTTTGTTTAGTTCCACCAGTTCAGACCGTTACAGCTTGGACATTTACACAGTCTTTTGGGGGAAGGCTTATTCTCCACTCTGCAGCTTCTTTCCCACAGTCTCAAGATTGCAAGCCCATCACTACTCTATCGCTATTTACATGGCAAATGTTCAGATACACTCTATTCTTTAGTTCCACCAGTTCAGACCTTTACAGTTCGGACATTTATAGTTCTGTAAGGGAAGGCTTATTCTCCACTCTGCAGCTTCTTTCCCACAGACTCAACATTGCAAGTCCCTGAATAGTCTATCGCTACTTCCATGGCAAATGTTCAGATCGGCTTCATTCTTAAGTTCCACCAGTTCAGACCTTTACACCTTGGACATTTACACAGTCCTGTGAGGGAAGGCTTATTCTCCACTCTGCAGCTTCTTTCCCACAGTCTCAACATTGCAAGCCCATCACTACTCTATCGCTATTTCCATGGTAAATGTTCAGATGCTCTCTATTCTTTAGTTCCACCAGTTCAGACCTTTACAGCTCGGACATTTATAGTCCTGTAAGGGAAGGCTTATTCTCCACTCTGCAGCTTCTTTCATACAGATTCAACATTGCAAGCCCCTAAATAGTCTATCGCTATTTCCATGGCAAATGTTCAGATGCTCTCTATTCTTTAGTTCCACCAGTTCAGACCTTTACAGCTTGGACATTTACACAGTCCTGTGAGGGTAGGCTTATTCTCCACTCTGCAGCTTCTTTTCCACAGTCTCAACATTGCAAGACCATCACTACTCCATCGCTATTTCCATGGCAAATGTTCAGATGAGCCCCATCGTATTTAATTTAATAGTAACACTCCACCATGACTGTTTCTCGTAACTTGTATTGTTTGAAATTTATTACAGCGAAATATACATGTATATATGTTTTCTGTGTCCATGCGATCACCCTTGCGCCTGTGTGTGTCTGTATGTGTGTGTTTGTTTGGTTTGATTTGTTTTGTTTTACGACCTATCAACCTCAATGAGTTATTTAAGGCCGACAAAATTTTTAATCCTTGTAATATTTTTTTTTTCAAAAATCTATTGCTGGAAATAATTTTTCTTCAAAAATCTATTTCTGGTAATATTTTTTTCCAAAAGGTGTTTAGCTGGTATTTTTTTTTCAGGCAATTTTTTTTCGTCTATAATGATGTATTACTGGTAATAATTTTTCCGTCAAATATTTATTGCTCTTAATATTTTTTTTACAAAATATTTCTGGTATTAAAATCTATGTTTACACTTTCATAGTGTTTTGACCCCAGTTTGGGGGGGGGGTTAATTTACCCATAGCTGGGGCCCTAACATGTGCTACCACCCCAAGTCAGGGTGGACCTGGGAAGACCAGTAATTAAGAGGACGTTCCAAGCTTCTCAAAACCTCCTGATCAGAGGCCTTGCTGCTGGACGTAGTTTATCGTCTTACCCAGGACGCAGATGCTGTTTATCTTCATACCCAGGATGTGTGTGTGTGTGCGTGTGTGTGTTTGTGTGTGTGTGTGTGTATGTGTGTGTGCGTGTGTGTGTGTGTGAATTCATGTAATTTATTCCTCTCTTTCTTTTGTCGGCCTCTCCCCACCCAACCTTTTATTTCTCTTTTCTAATTTATTTTTTCACTCTTTTCTTTCTATTTTCTTCTTTCTTTCAACTTCGCTCTCTTCCGCATCTTCTGTTCTTTACAAAGACCCAGGGTCAAGCCACGCCAGATGGATGATGGCGTGTCCTCTTTGCAGACATGTCTTGCTGACAAAAGGTCACACTTGCCAGTCGGGCTAATATCTGGGGACAGGTGTCGTTGGAAGCTGGCTTTTTTTGTTGTCGTTTTATTTCATTTATTCTCGGTTATTCTGCATAAATTTGCATATGGACTCACTGACCATTAGAACAGTAAATATTTTAGTTACTAACCCTGAACGAGTACAGGAGGAATATCGTTCAAATGCGATCAGAAACCTTATCTAACCAGTACCCGTGACAGTTCTTCAGGTGTTCTGGTCATTGCAGCTCACTATAATTATTCATACCCTGAGGGTAGAGTAGATTTTACAAGCATCACAATAATGACGTCAGTCTAATATATTTCACTTTTATTAGAGCTTCGTCAGCGATTGAGAGAAAACAGAAATTTGGTATTTGCAGTTTTATTTGTATCGATTAAGGCTGGAGTAATGGATAGCGGCTCGGAATCGGGAGAGCCGAGTTCGAATTCCAGTCGAATCCATTACATTCACTTACGTGCTAATACCATTGGGAAATGTATGAATCCTCTTCTTCTCCCCTTGGATGACATCTGGACTACCGCAGAATGAAATGGCAACCTACTGCAGGAAAAAAAAACTGCCTCGTCAGTCATGTATCGAGATATACATGATCGTCTAAGCGTGTATCACTGACTTAGTATTGTTGTTATTATTATTATTATTGCAGGTTGAGAATCCTTTATTTGAAATTCTTGGGACTGGAAGTATTTCAGTTTTCACATTTATTTTGATTTTGGAATACAGGCTATTTAATTTGGATATAGCATCTATAAAATGGAACAGCTTGGGACTGGGACCCAAACATAAACACGATATCCCTTTACATATCATAACAGAGGCTTATATATTGTAATAACAAAAGAGAGCAAGAGTCGGCTTAAGGAAGCTTTATTCTGTTTAGAATAATTGATACCAGTGTAGTGATTATTTATAGTCCTCTACAAACGAAAGAGTTCTCCAAAGGGAGGTAATCATAAAACAAGGAAGATTACTCCCTATTACTTTATCACACATATACCCTGAAGGTAGTTTTATATAAAATTTAATAAATTTTAGTTACATACAGAAACAGGTAATGACACTTGTCATGTAATGCTCACACGAATTTTCCAAAT
>OZ010601.1:79912163-79924663 GCA_963932145.1 Acanthosepion lycidas
TTTGCCTACTTGTGTGCTAAACCTCTGGCAAACTAGCTAATATTCAACATGGCGCTGTAGACAGGATTATCATCTAATTGAGATATTGATGTGAGGGCTGTCAATCTCATTGTTGCACAAGTCTCATCTGATTCATCAATTTCTATAAGGGAGGGTTCTATAGAGAATGTATCAAGTAGGCTTTGTACTGTAGTGACTGGATTGCGGGAAATAGCATCAGAGGCTCTGTGCCATTTTCCAGGGCAGTGTTGCATGGTGAAACGATATCTCAAGCTTTTCTCTTTGAGTCGGAATAGGCGAGGGTTGTGAATTTTGCTGAGATCTCGATCACCAAAAAGTCCTTTGAGTGGTTCATGGTCGGTCACGACTATAACGTTTGGGCAACCTAGTATGAACATGCGGCACTTTTCAAGTGCCCAGCTGATAGCTGCTGCTTCACCTTCTATGGGTGCATATCTTTGCTCAGCGTCAGTACAGAATCTGCTTCCAGCAAACACAAGATGCCAGCCTTCAGGGCAACAGACAGGGGCTCGTTCGATTGCACATGTGCAGTGTTTCTGAAGAAGTAAAAATCCCATGCCGTCTTTACTCCAGTCAGGAGCTAAGCAGGTAATTCTGTTGATGTCAAATGTTGAGACGCCCCGCTTTACTAGTTCAACAATGACCCGCTTTGATTCCTGAAATGCTTTCTCAAGGGTCTGGTTCCAGGTGAATTTTGAGTTTTTTTTGACACGGTCCCGAAAAGGTAGCATAATGGGACTTAATGAATATGCCCAGGCAAGTTGGTTTACCAGTCCAAACCAAGACCTTGCATCGGTGATGGTTTTCGGAACAGGGAAATTTAAAATAGCATTAAGCATAGATTCAGAGGGAGATACTCCCGATGAAGTTATTTGAAGGCCACCAAACTGAACAGTGTCCTTACAAAACTGGAATTTGTCTTTGCTGAGTACAATCCCATTTTGTGCACATCTCATTAGAAAATCAAAGGTATGATAGAATGCCTCTTTGATGCCGGTGTCGTAGAGCAAAGTATCATCAACCAATTTGATTTTCCTGGGAATATCTTTTATGACTTCATCATATCTACGGGTGTATGCATCACCAGATGCTAAGTAGCCTTGAGGCATCCTAAGGTACATAAACCTTCCCCACTCTGTGATAAAAGTTGTGAGCGGTTGGGACTCCTCATCTAATATAATAGAGTGGTAGCCATCGACAGCATCCAGTACTGTTTTCTTGGTATTGAGTGGCACTTGCATTGCCAGCTGGAAAGGTGAGGCAGTGTGGTGGGTTTCTCGCTTGCATTGCGAATTTAAATATTGATAATCGATGGTACGCCTCGGTCGACCATCCTTTTTTGTTGTAATGACCATCGTGCTACACCAATCTGTTGGAGTACCAATGGGCACTTGTTCTAATATGCCTCTTTCTATATCTTGCATAAGGGCTTGCCTCACTGGTTCTTTTAAATGGTATGGCACTGGTATTGGTCTGTGTCTTGCCTTAGGGATTGCCCCCTCTTTCAGGTGGATATGTGCTGGTTTACCAGACATGGCTGGGAATTGCCCATCAGTATTAAATGCTGAATCAGCAATTTGTTTCAGTAACCATTTTTTTAGGTTCTCCACATTTCCTTCGTTTGCTGGAAAGGGTGTTTCTTCAGGGCGATCTGGTAGCTGAAATCTTCTGAGTTGCTTTTGCTCGACAGCTGCTGTGTGATCGTTGGTTGTCCAAGGAACCCTGGTGTCCTGTGCAGTCTTTTATGAGTCTTTTTGCAGTCTTGACTGCCAATTCTGCACGTCCGTTAGACTGGGGATAGGCCACTGATGAAATTCTTTGCTTAACAGCCCAGGTTTTTAGGAATTGTTGGAATGAGTAAGCTGAGAATGGCGGTCCACCATCTGTACTAAGTTCCTCAGGTGCACCATATGTTTGGAATATTTCTCTGCAGATGGAAATCAACCTGGAAGCAACCGCTTGCCCTGGCTTGATGCGGTACAGAATGAGCCATCCAGTGAGCCTGTCTGCACAAGCAAGATATGTGAAGGATTTAACATAGAACAAATCCATTACAATCTGTTGAAATGGCCATTCAGGTGTAGGTGTCATTTGGATTGGTTCATGTGGTAGACTTGGGGCATTCCTTGAACATGTAATGCAATTATACCTGTAATTGCGAATTGAGGCATTCATTCCAGGCCAGTAAACTGAGTCATTGGCACGCGCTTTCATGCCAACTACTCCTTGATGAGCTGAATGTAGGCATTTTAATATGTTCTTGCGCTGGGAGGTTGGTATCACTACTCTCCTGTCAAGTAGTATTAGACCATTTTCATTGCTTAGGCGGTTACGAACTTCCCAGTATTCCCGGATTGTAGGTGGTGTTGCTTGACGACTGTTTGGAAAACCATTGTCTATGGTTTTCCGTAATAGGGTGTATAGTAAATTTAGTTAGTAAATTTTAAAAAAAAATGACTTTCAATTTTTTTTTTTTAACCTTACGATTGAAGAATAAATTTCTGCACTGAAAATAACATTTAAATTGTGAAAAAAAATCAAATTTTACAAGTAAAAATAAAACAGTAACAACATTTTTTAAATTGAGTTATACATATTTCGTTTATTAATAAAATTAATATTGAAATGCTATGCAATCGATTTCAAATTTTGCTTTGTTGTTAACTGAATGAATGCAAAGTAATTTCTGAAGTAAAAAGAACTTGCTTCTATCTAGGGAATCAACTCTACCTCACGTGACGTTATTTCAAAGCTGTGCATCCGTACTTTCGCTGCAGACGATTTTAAATACAATTATGGAATATTAAAAAATTATTTTAAAAATATCAACGGTTGTCAGATTTTAATAAGCTTTGAAATTTATGATCTATAAGAAGTAGAAAATATAATATGTCATTCCCATAAGGTTGCAAAAAGAAACTTAATTTTAAAATATATAACAACATTTTGTCATATTGTGTATTTAAAATAGAAAAAAAAGAAAAAATTATTGTAAAAATCCATTTTTCATCAAAATTTTCTTTTTTTTTCAGATAAGAATTACCTTAGTATAGGTTATTCAGTAAAGTCATAAAAAGCTTTTTAATTAAATATTGTCTTAGTTTTATTGGGTTTTGCATGTTTACAATTGAGGTAAAAGTTTGGACAATTTTGCACATATTTTTACAAAAAAATCGATGATTTAGAATCTTCAGAGTCTTGTGCATTTAATAAAAAAAAAAAAAAATTCTGGTTGCAAAAATAAATTTTTGAAGTTTTCATAAAATTAAGTTCGAGGGGTGTAACAGATATAAAAAACAATATTTATACCATGACTTTCAAAAAGACAAACATTTCTAAAAATAATTTCATTCATTTCTGAATAAGTTCTGAAAGTTTCATTAAAATCTAACAAGTACTTGATTTTTGCAAGATTTTCCAAATCAATGTGTTTTTTCAACTGAAAACAGTGAAAAAAAAACCAATGCTAATATTACCTAATTTTTGACCTAAAAAAAAACAAGATTTTCAACCTAAATTTAAAATATGCTGCAAATGAAAAAAAAAAAAAATTTTAAATAATTAAAAAATTCCTTGGTCTTCCCTCTTTAATTTTAACATAAACATTTACACGTTAAAATTTTTTTTATCAATTTGGGGACTTTTTTTTCCAGGGTATACCACTTTTTTAGCGTTACCTGGGACAGACCTAACCTAATATAAGCTACGAAACAAATGGTAATCTGAAGGAGCAAAATCGGGAGAATAAGGTAGATGAGGATTTTTCTCCCAACCAAGTTCTTCGATCTTTTGTGACGTGATTCTTGCTGTGTGGGGTCGCGCATTCTCCTGATGAAGCATCACCCATTTTCGATTCACTAGAACAGGTCTTTTTTTTCTTCAAAGCTTGGTTCAAACGCTCTAATTGGTGACAGTATATTTGAGCATTAATTGTTGCATTAGGTGTAAGAATTCAAAGTGGATTATTCCTTGGCGATCCCACCAGATTGAAAGAGGAACCTTTTGCCCATGAAGTTCCCTTTTCGGCTGTGACTGGGGTCCTTCCCCTTTATCAAGCAACTGTCTACGACGCTTAACATTTCGATAAAAGATCCATTTTTCGTCGCCAGTCACAAGTCTACCCAAAAACATGTGAAACAATTTGGCGAGAATGGAGAGAAGAGCAGATGATTTGTGGATGTTTTCAGACAATTCATGAGGCACCCATTTTATAAGTTTAGGAACTTTTTCAAGTTGTTGAAGATGACAATGAACAGTTGTATGGTTTGAATTGAGAACCACTGCCAATTCCTCAACTGATAAAGCAGGATTTTCTTCAAGGGCTGCTTCAAGAAGCTTTTCATCAAACTCAACTGGACGTCCGGTTCGATCATCATCTTCAAGGGTGAAATCTCCACCTCTGAATTTTGCAAACCATCTTCTGCAAGTTCTTTCATTCACACATTCCACTGCATAAACTGAGTGAATGTTTCCAGCTGGTTTGGCTGCCGAGTTTCCTTTCTTGAACTCATAAAGCATTATGTGCCTCAAATGATTCTTGGGTACTTCCATGTTAGCAGAGTTTTAATAAAAAAAAATTAAATTTTATTGTTCTCTGAAATAAAATTTGATCAGTTTAAATGCATCTAAACATAAAAATAATGTTCAGCTCCATCAGACATTATAAAATACTCTTTAAATTTCGTTCATTTTAACAAAAAGTTAAAATTCGGACAGAACTTATGGGATGACCTTATATATATAAAAGTGAACATTGAAGTCAACACTTAGAGGGGTCAGGCTGTTTCATGCTAGACGCAATCGTCAGGCCTGAGGATTGCGTCTAGCATGAAACACCCTCTCAATTCTAATTGTTGTCTTCAAATGTTCAATTTTATATTTACACACGCTCTATCTCTGATATTGAACACTTTATCCCATAAATATAGCACACCTTACGAGTATATTGCGTCATATATATATATATATATATATATATATATATATATATATATATATATATATATATTACAGTGCAAAAGTTTTAGGCCACCCCTAGTAATTATTTAAATTGGTCCCAAATCTAGTTATTTTGTACTCTAAATAACAGAAACTTAGTATAAATGGATAAAAAAAAAAGTGAGAATGTTTTTGTATTAGAAATTTTATTATGACAAAAAAGGAAAAAAACATTATGATTAAATTTTGCTCTCGTCAAAATATCCCCTTTTAGCCTTGATTACTGCAGCACAAAATTTTGGCATTCGTTGCAGAAGTTTCTCAAAGTATAAGTTTTGATAAATGACTCCATTCATTTTTCAATGTCTCTTAGAGTTCTTTTTCAATTTTTTTTTTTATTTTCACTCTTCTGTCAATTTCATCCAATTCTGATTATGGGGGTGGCTTCAGACTTTTGAACCGTAGATGTGTGTGCTCGTGTTTGTGTGTGTGTGTGTGTGTGTGTGGTGAAAGACAAACAGACAAAAATAGTAACTAGAAAAGGTACCTGGCGTTGTCCAGAATTTAAAAATTCTAAAATAAAAAGAATAACAAGAGAATGTTTGCCTTCTTTGTATCAATTGCTTTTAAAAGATGCTGACAGACATTTTGGTGGTCCAGGAATGTGGATTACATCGGAATTGTTGCAACTCAGAAAAGAATTCTGCTTTTTCTTTCTTAAATTCGCAACCACGTAGGCATAAATAAACAAATATAAGATTAAATAAAAACAATCAAATAAAAAAAAGAAAAAAAAAAGAACAATTCTCCATAAAAAACAGATATGTATAAAAATAAAGAATTATTACAAGAGGATTTTGGTATTTGTAAAAATCGTAGCTAATAACTACGGTAAATTAATCGGTACAATAAAAACTGGTCTAATATAAGATCGA
The DNA here is from genome assembly GCA_963932145.1 of Acanthosepion lycidas. NCBI lineage: Eukaryota > Metazoa > Mollusca > Cephalopoda > Sepiida > Sepiidae > Acanthosepion > Acanthosepion lycidas. The sequence continues at coordinate 79,918,058 of OZ010601.1, forward strand.
TTCGTTTTTATGGCTTACCAATCCTTTGCAAGTTATTTAAAGCCAGAAAATAGTTTTAGATTGTAAGAACATTTTTAGATAATAATTATTTAATAATACGACCGGATAGCTGCAGGGAGAAGATGTGAATTCATGCCTAATCAGAATTTGATAAGTAAACAAGAAATTATGATGTGGATATAAAGTGGGGGATCAATTCTATATTATAATCAATATACAAAATGAACCATCACTTTGTGACCATTGTAGTTTCTACACATTTAAAATCCAGAGAATGTAAATAAACCTAAAATATATACCTGTGTAGATAATCAGTATTTGATTGATTCGTTTTCTACGGCTAATCAACCCTTTGCAGGTTATTTAAAGCCAGAAGATATTTTTAGTCTGTAAGAAGTTCTTAGATAATAATGAATTACTGATATACATCTTATTAATTAACCGATACCTGGCGGTGAAAAGATAGATTCATAACTTTACGAAGGGTATTTGCGCGTAAGTGAATATAACGAACCCAACTGGAATTAGAACACGGCTCCCCGATTAGCAATTCCAAGTCATTATCAATTACATCATCCGCATATCCATTCTTACAGCACCTGGTATTAGGTTGGTGCAAAAATAATGTCGTGAGAAAACGACATTATTTTTGCACCAACTTAATATTTCAAGTGGTAACCCATTTAGGTACCGACTGGGCTGGAAGTTGCTTAACTTTGGCGATTGTACAGATGCCGGTATTTCATGGCTATGAGCACCTATATATTATAAGCAGGCACCCATTTATCTTGTGATAAAATGATATCACGCTGTTTGATCAAAATTCAATCCTTTGGTGTTGAAACTTGTGACCAACCAGGGTCGAGGTCTGGTTGATGATATATGGAGGCCATGCGCTGCCCAGATTATAAGCCTCCTCCTCTCGGTCGTACCGCAAAGATCCAAAGGAATTCATCCATCGCCAGACCAGATGCTAAGAAAATCGGTTCACTGTTTTCGTGCGAGACAATTTTTCTCTTCGGAATTTATCTTGCATATCTATAAGTCTATAATTCGTCGATGCTTAGAATATTGCTGTCATAATACAGTCCGATAACCCTGCTATCTTCCTGGGGATCCTTGATTAGATCCAAAGAAGAATCAGCAATATTATTGATCCTGATCTGGCAGCTCGGCTTCAGTCACTTGTTCCCCCACCCCGCTTCCGTTAGGTTGCTCCACTGTGCCTTTTTTTTAATAAATACTCACATAGTAATTGTGTTTAAACAGTCAATTTAAAAAAAAAATAAAAAGACTGCAATTAGTTATGGTTATATATATATATATATATATATATATATATATATATATATATATTTCATATCAGTTTTGCTGGTAATTTAGCAGCATGGCCTGGCATTGCTCGTGCTTAATTCAAAAATCGTACGACTCATACAACAGTCGCTATCACTTGACTTAAGATATTTTTGCCCTTCTTTGCCTTTAAAGGAATGACCTTTGCCGTGCTGATGTTGCTACATGCCTTACTTCTCACACTGCGAATTTTTTCTAAGCTCTATACTAAACATTAAATCTGTTAGGAAAAAAGAACTAAACAAAATGAACACAAAACGATCAGCTTTAAAAAAGGACTCGTAACTGGAAAAACCGAATGAAAAAAGAATTTTAACAACAAATACTTTTTCACACCCAACCCAGTTCTGCGGAACCAGAATCAACGTTGAGTTTAAGCAAGCGAATGAGCCAATTGGAGTAAAGTGCCATGCAGATTAAAATTTTTCCCCACTTGTGACGAATGCAGCTATCGATTTTTTTTTGCATGCTAGCATGCTAGTTAACATTCGTGTCAGTCAGCTGTTGGCTCTCACGCTGGCCACTAGAATATTCCTTCCTATTCGTGGCAGCCAGCTATAGGCTCCCACTCTGGCCAGTACAAAATGGCCGCAAACTACATGAAAACTACCGTAGAAGCATGAAAAAATCGATTATTTCCACTATCGATGGGAGTTGGGAAATGCAAAGTCGGTCTTGGCCTTCCCGCTAACTTGGAGCATGTGCATGTAAATTTGGTGCAAATCCGTCGAAAATTGCGGCCGGGCATTCGTTACACACACACACACACACACACACACACACACACATCCTCCTTTTTATAGATAGAGAAATGTATTGTTGTTAATTTTACTATTTAAAATGTATTGCTGGTATTTTGACCGTAAAAATGTATTTTTATACTTACATAGTTTTTGTTTTGTGGTTCACTATTAGCCCATATCTAGGACCGTAACAGGTGCCACCATATCGGATCAGGTTGGACCTGGGAAGAACAGTAATTAAGTCGTAGTTCCACACTCAGTCTTCCGATTAGAGGCCTTGCTGCCGGATATGGAAAATCCGACACCGAAATTTGAACGCATCTTGGAGTAGGGAAAGAATCGAGAAATTTTCGTTAGAAATATTGTAAAGAGCGTTGAACTCTTACCTAGTATTAATCCTTTTATATATGAGACAATTTCCTCAGATTAAAAAGAAAATAAGTAGAGATAACAGATATGTGGATCTACAGAAGGATGCTGAGAATATCAAGTTAAGTTTTTACGTAAAAATAGAAAGAGAGAACTGTAATTTATTGGATGTATAGTGAAGAACAGTGAAACCCTCAGGGGATATCGAGGGCATACGAAACAGTGTAAGGAAGCTACCTTCCTGACGGCCCACTTTTCGGTGTGATTGGTTGTTATGGCAAAGAGAAAAAGGATACTAAGTATAGGAGATTGTGGAAAGCTATGATCACCCAAGTCTTGAAGAAAAGTGGAACTCAATAATACGCCGTGTGAATAAATTAAATCTTTATAAATAATTAGTTTTGATAAAGAAAGTCTTAATGGCATAATAAAAGATTATAAGAATTGTGGCCGAAGAACTGGAATAACTCCTGGAATATAGAAACAAGATGTAGACGATAACTTTATCAAATAAAAACTAGAAACACAATGACAGATGTCATGCGAATATGCTGAGAATAGAATATATTCTGAATGTAGGTTTTGGGGCAATGGTGAAAAATGGAAGTTAATAAAATTGTTTGAAAAGAAAGTTTGAAAAGCATAAGCAGTAATGGCGAGAAGAAATGTTTGGGAGAAATCTAAGAGATAATAGGAGATTAACAGAAACGAAATATTGAGTTATTAAGATTAAAGATTCCTGCTTCCCTTTTTCTTTTTTTTTTATCTGGTCTCATAAAACTAATATTTTTTCGATATGTCAACTACAAATAGCTTTTTTTAATCTTAAATACCCAAAAATTAATTTTACCTTTCGCTTCTTATTTTCTGGAATAAGACACGGAATCTTTTTCCGTGTATAAAAAGTTTCAGAAGCTAATGATTCTGAAAAAAATGAAAATGAAGATTATTTATTGTGAACAAAAAAGGAAATTTATTTATTTTAAAAAAATATTGGCAGTAATGATTTTAGTCAAATCACAATAGTATTTTCATAGACTGTTGTGACCAAGTAAATAGTTAAGTTAAAACAAAAACCAAGTTTGCAGGTATATCGTATATTAAACATTAAGTACGTCAGTGAGAGTGTATTGAATGAACTAGCGCTCAGTCTATTCACAGTCCACTGTTCTCCGAATTCTTCTGTCCTACTAATCTTATAGTAGGCGAAAGAGTCTAACATAGATTCTTTAGAGGGAGGACACCGCAACATAGGGTGAGGCCAAGAAGTCGTTATCTTCGCTTCGTTCACAATTTCAATAAAATGTAGATAAGGAGCGGGTGAATCATGTTGCCATTGTTAACTCTGTGGATTTTATTACAGTTAGTGTCATCAAAACATTTCTTTTTTACTTCTAGATTGAAGCTAAGATTTTTCAGTTTCAGTAAAAAGTCCCCATCTTTTATAGGCAACGTGGATGAATTAGTTTTATTTAGCAAAGTACGATAGTTTTAAGACTAGGCATCTTTCCTAGTTGCTGGTAACAAGACACAAAAGAAGGGTTATTTTAAACAAATGACACAGCTCTGCTGGATAGAGAGAATAAATTTAGTCTTCTGTCAAGTTTTCAGTTTCAACAAAAAGGGGTAGGGACTGAAACCACGCCAGGCCCTCCAACATTCTTCAATATGTCGTGTCCCTTTAGAACGTTCGCGAACATGGTTCTCCACAATTTCGAGTCCTTTGTAGCTCTTAATAAATTTTGTCTTTTGGTCATCTCTCCCCAAACTTTCTTCGTCATCCATTTACACAATCTCGTCAGGTAGGTTATGCGTTGTTTTTCACTGTCCCTCATTCATTCAATCTTTCCTGTCGGTGTCAAATTGTGCAAGACCTCCTTCCTCATTATGGGTTCTAGACATTTCGTCTGTTTCTTCTTGATGTTAAGTATAAGTTTCCTTTTTATTTCCATTTTCTCAAGAACAAGCTGCTCATTTGTCCGCTCCATGGTATTCTCAGCATCCTCTGTAGAACTACATTTTTATTATTTCAAGTCTCTTCATCTGTGAGGAGATTGTTCAGCATTCACTGCTATATAGAAGAACTGATGCTATATAACAATTCACCACTCTTTTCTTTGTTTCAAGCGATATTTTTCTGTTTCTTAATACTTTGCTTAGCATTTGTAAGGCATATTTCGCTGTAACAATGCACCTTTCCGTATACCATTTTCCGTCATGTGTTTTAATTGTTGCACCTGGACGATTCTGGCATTTCCAATTTGTAATTTGCATGTTCGGCTGCACATTTTGGTAACAAACATTAGATGCAATAAATACCAGTTTTATTTACCTTTGCGAACTTGTTCTTATGTTAGGTCAACCTATGAGTCCTACTGGTATTATGTAACCTAGTATCGCCTGCTGTATTGTTGGCTTATCGGTAATTAAAGCGGTTCCCCGACAAGACTATCGGAAGAGGGTAGCTAGACCTCCAGCCGGAATAAAAGCAAATCCTGCCAAAGGGCAGATGATCGTTCTTGTAAACGCAATGGGGGTAGATGATGTAAACAGCCGTGATGGTGATGACACGACATCTCTGGGCGGAGGGCTTCCTCGACTAAAGTCAACAGCCAGGGCGGACGGTTTCCCCGACGGAATCAACGATTACGTTTCCCTGACCAAGGCGAGCCTTCCAACTGGAGGACATAGGCTTTGATATGACCTGGAGAGGGATGGGCTCCGCCAGGTCTACTTGCCCAAGACACGCTACGCATGAATCTGTCTCGCTTTCAACGGAGATATGTGGAGTGAACAGGTCAGGTGGTAAACGAGGGGTTTAACATGGGACAGAAAGAAAGCGATCGAGCGAGAGAGATAGAGAGAGAGAGAGAGAGAGAGTGAGAGAAAAAGAGAAAGAGATAGAAACAAAGAGTAAGGAAACAAGAAAAAAGCGGAAGAGAGAGAGAGAGAGGAAACAAGAAAAAGCCGAAGAGAAAGTGGGGGAGAGAGAAACAGGGAGACAGAGAGAGAAAGGAAACAAGAAAAAAGCTGAAGAGAGAGAGAGAGAGAGAAAGAGAAAGTGAGAAAGAAAGAGAAAGAGAGATAGAGTGGGGACGGGAGGAAATGGAAGAACGAGTAAAAGAACGAAAGAAAGAAAGACGAAATGAAAGAATGAGAAAAAGAGAAAGAGGAAAAGGAGTCTAAGTAGAGAGAAATAAAGAGGAGAGTGAAGACTGGAAGAATAAAAAAGTGAGAGGGAAAGAAGAAGAGCATAAAAGAGTGCGACTGAATGAAAGAATAAATGTGAGAAAAGAAAGCGGAGAAAGAGAGGAGAGAAGAATGAGTAAGAGGAAGGGGAGAAAAGGAGTGTAAAAGAAAGAAAGGGAAAGTATAAAAGAAGGAGTGAGAGGAAAGTAGGGAGAAAAGAGAAGAAATTAAGATGGTGAATGCGAGAAATAGAAGGAAAGAGAGAGGGTGGGATGTGAAAGAGAAGGAACGAGAGAGGGTGGGATGTGAAAGAGAAGGAAAGAGAGAGGGTGGGATGTGAAAGAGAACGAAAGAGAGAGGGTGGGATGTGAAAGAGAACGAAAGAGTGCATAAAATGATGAAGAGAGAATGTAAAGGGAAAGAGAAACGATAAGAGAAAAAGAATGAGCTTGAAAGAAAGAAAAAAGAAAGAAAGAAAGAAAGAAAGAAAGAAAGAATAGGTACATGGTGGGAGAGGGAGAGCATGGATGCGATAGATAGATAGATAGATAGATAGATAGATAGATAGATAGATAGATATGAACAGACTGAAATAGATATGAAAAAAACTGAGATAGATATTAAGAAAATTGAAATAGATAGATATGAAATTGCTTAAATAGTTATAAAAAAAAAGCTAGATATGAAATGACAGATATATATATATATATATATATATATATATATATATATATCGAGAGAGAGAGAGAGAGAGAGAGAGAGAGAGAGAGGGGGGGAGGGAGAGAGACAGAAAGATAGATATATAGATATGGAAAAATTAAGATAGAATGAATGAAAAGACTCAAATAGGTATGAAATGACTAAGATAGATATGAAAAAAATGAGATAGATATGAAATGACTTAGTTATAAAATAACTGAAATATTAGGTTGGTACAAAAATAATGACGTAA
>OZ010601.1:79929663-79962163 GCA_963932145.1 Acanthosepion lycidas
TGCCGAAATCATTCGTGTTCACAGGTCATTTCAACAGTTCTTATACACTATATCGAAAAAAGAAATCACTTGTACGAATGCAAGAAAAATGTAATGAAAAGCTCAATAGCAGTGTATTGTCAGTGGTCTTCTATGAAACACACACACACACACATATATATATATATATATATATAAAGTGTGTGTATTTTGACAGTATGTTTTTCAGACATGTCACATCAAACAATTAGACAAGTTTTGTCTACTTATTTTTAAAAGGTTCCTCTCGCAATTTAGGAAAATTCTAGTTGAAAATATATCTATACTTTGTCATGAAAATAATTAACATAAACTAAAATTTCTTGAAGCTATCGATATTAAAAATTGAAACCAACTCTTAATAAAATTAATTATGAATACTGCACAAATAGTTTAAAATATCTACGTTTGAACTAATAGTTTTAATTTATTCTTTTCATTTTAAAAAATATTTAGATATTACAAAAACCTAGTTACCTCTCTTGACATTTACACGTGAGCCTACATGATGAAATTTAAAAATAGTACAGTACATAACATCAACGTATTTTTATTTCACACGTAAAAATTTAATTTTCATTTGGACACAAAAAATTTGTCTTAGAAAAATGATGAACACAACAATTTTTTGTCTTTGAAACAAAACCCTGATGAGGACATTGTGCTAATGTCGAAAGTTCTCGGAATAAAATAAATATGCATCAACATGGCAATTTTCTTTCTCCGTTTAATAAGGAGACTAAGAAAATTATCCGTAATTATGGGAGGATCCGATTAAAAAGAAGTAGAGAAAACTTGTCTAAATTTATTTCATGAGACATGTCTTATTATATATATATATATATATATATATATATATATATAGGAGAGGCTGGGTTCTATATCCTTGGTTGGCAACTGGTATAGGATAAGTACGACTTATATAATATTTTTTGTTTAAAAATATGATTCCTTCGCTACATAAGAGTTGTCATGTTTCAAAAACGAGAGCCGAAACCATCCAAATAATTATTAAAAGTCCCATTTCATCTTCAAGCGAAATTTTAGGAAACGGAACTAAACACCTCAATTCAACTTAATTTTAATAATTATTTTCTGTATGGAGAACTGTCTTCTTAAAAATAAAAACAATATATATATATATATATATATATATATATATATATATATATATGTAAGATCTAAAATATTACAAACACTAAACTTTATATAATTTATATACTCAAGTATCGTGCGAGTTTTTATGATCAGATTTTAGTAAAAAAATTGGAGGTCACAATATACACGGGTCATTCTTTAAAGAGGTTGAAAATCATACATATTCGTGACTGGTCGCATTATACACAGGCAGAATTTTTCTAGAGGCGTTAAAATTCATGGATCGCTTTATACATGAAATCTGTTCATATACGATTGTATACGATATATATATATATATATATATATATATATATATATATATATATATATATTGTAAAATTAGATTAGATGTTTGTTCCATATTGTTCGCAAGTACTTTCGGTGAAAACATTCACCATCTTCAGGTATAGATGTTATTTAATTTAATCCATTGTACAATTAATAAAAAACAAAGATCGCGTCGTTCAGCGAGTGGTCATTAAGTTAATACCTTCTTAGTCTGTTAGTGAAGTGAATTCGCCATTAATTATGCTAACTTTATTGATTTATTCTTTGAATGACTATTTTACATTTTACAATATTAATTAAGCTGCATTATTTATTAACTTGAATATATATATTTCTATATTATATATATATATCTATACACACACACACACACACACACACACACACACACACACATATATATGTACACAATAAAAATGGTAAAACACTATATCCTACCGCGCTATATATATATATATATATATATATATATATGGTTGTCAGAAAACCAATGCAATAATTAGTTTAAAGTGGTGAAAGCTTGTGTCGGACAATCCACAGTTTTGGGATCTGCCGATAACAAAGTAACGGTGCAAAAGACTTCACTGCGAAATATGTGTTCCTGCTGCACTTGGATGGAATAATTTCTCCTGTACTGTTTGTGGTCTTTGGTGCAATTCTCGAGTCGGCCTTGAAAGTCATGCCCGTTACAGGCATGCAGATGATTAGTAGGGAGTCGTCTGAAACATATACGTCCAACTCGACTGGAGAATCCATTACACACACACATATTAGGTTGGTGCAAAAATAATGTCGTTTTCTCACATATATTACTATGTGAGAAAACGACATTATTTTTGCATCACCCTAATATATATATATATATATATATATATATATATATATATAACACGAAAATAGAACGAGACTTCCACATGGATTTTATTTATGACGCCAAACTCGTTAAGAAATCTATATACAGTAACTTGTATACAAACGCTTTCTTAGATCAGTGGTTAAAAATGACGTAAAGCGAATGAAACTCATAGTGAGGCTTGACACTTTTCTGAACCTCGTTAAATTGTGCTAGGGAATCACCAGGGACCGTATCAAATAACAGAAAGCGAAACACCTGAGTACCTTTCAACTTTAGCAACGATTAAATTTGTTGGCTCATGTTACTCGAAGAGAAAATGATAACATAATCAAGATGCTAACATTTGACACTATTTCTAATCAAATGTTAGGAAGGAAACCCTCATCAATGATGGAAAAGACGATAAAAGTTACTGGACAGGAAAAACTATTTTGCTCAAAAAATATTTTAGTAGAAAGATTTTTTAAGTTTAATCTATATTTTCTGTGATGTTAGCCGATAGGTCATCATTGGATCTCGTATCGGTCAATCGATTTCATTCTCTGTGATGTTAGCCGTTAGGGAATCCTTGAACCTCGTAACTGTCATCATTAGACCTCGTATCGGTCAATCGATTTCATTCTCTGTGATGTTAGCCGTTAGGGAATCCTTGAACCTCGTAACTGTCATCATTAGACCTCGTATCGGTCAATCGATTTCATTCTTCGTGATTTTAGCCGTTGGGCTATCATTGGACCTCGTTTGGGGCTGTCGATTTTATACTCTGTTATGTTAACCTTTAGGCCTTCAGTCAGTCGATTTCATTGTCTTTGATGTTAGCCGTTAGGCCATCATTGGGCATCACATCGGTCAGTCAATTTCATTCTCCGTGATGTTAGCTGATTGGCCGTCGTTGGAAATCATATCGGTCAGTCGATTTCATTGTCTTTGATGTTAGCTGTTATGTTAGGCAATCTCGTATGAGTCAGTCGATTTCATTCTCTGTGATGTTAGCCGTTAGGCCATCATTGAACATCGTATCGCTCAGTCGATTTCATTCTCCGTGATGTTAGCCGTTAGGCCATCCTTAGACCTCGTATCGGTTAGTTGATTTCATTCTTTGTTATGCTGGCCCTTAGGTCAACCTTCGACGACGTATGGATTGGTCAACTTCACTCTTTCTGATGTTAACAATTAGGCCACCCTTAGCCCTCTATTGAAAGCTCTTGGTGTCTTGGAGTATTGATATCCTTAAACATGAATTAGCATTACGATAAGCAGAGATTTTTGTATGAATTTCTGCGATGAGAAGTTTTCCTTTTTTATATATTTTACACACAGACAATTATCGCTATCGTTTTTTTTTTATTACAACGTTTCGGCATTATGTCTCAGGCCTTTTTCAGTTGATTGTCGATCCGTATAAAATTTAGTCAGTATTGAATTTAACCTTTTATTATTCTCGTTTGCTCTCTATATCCAGAAACATTGCGTTTGGTTCTTATTTAGTACTCATCAGTTTATTTCCGATGATACTGTCTAACCAAATTCCAGGAGCAAGGCGTTAATCCACTAGGCGATTGTACTGTGGGACAATCCTGAGTGGAAAATTTTGAGTTTTAAACCTAATCGGCTTGAAAACGAGGCGATAATAACAGCAGAACTAAATAAGAAGACGAGATATCGCTGGGCATGAACTGCGGAATGAGAACAATGCACATAAACCAAACCAAAACAAACTACTAAGTAAATGATCTGAACTCATCTCAAGTTTTTTACTACGTTACTTAAAAATGGAAAACTGAAAAGAATAAAAAAATAAATAAAATAAAAACAAATAAGAAAAAAGAAGTAAAATAAATTAATACAGATAAATAAATAAATTAAATAATAAACAAATTAAGAAACCACTCCCGCCAAAATAACCGTTAGAATAGACTACCCACAATGCATCACTGACCCGTATATATAAACAGTCGAGAAAAAGCACAGCGTATGTGGCCTGATGTTTACGCTTAGCATGAAACAGTCTGTTGCCTATGAGTGTTGACTTATATATACATAGTCGAACCCATTCCATTCGTGCTTACGAAAGGTATGGATGCTCTTCTCGAAGCTATGGGTAAATAGCAGGACAGACCGTGTTGGCAAGTGGTCTAGGACGACAACTCTGAATTCAAAACCTGATCATTCACGTTGGGGGTTGTGCAATAGGCTAACAAGCTACTCATTTTAAAAAATTGCTTGTTATAGAAACCACGGCGATGTCATGCGGTCCAATGTTCCTCAAAGAATTTAAAGGCATAATATAAAATATGTAGTAACACTCTTGAGTGCACAGGTCAGTAGACGTTGAATTACATTGTTTATAAAACTGGGATATCTATTGAAAGTATTTATCTATTAAATACAACATTTAAATACAATAACAAATAATGTTGAATTATACATCATTTTTTTACGACTTATCTACCCATTGCAGGTTATTTAAAGCCAGAAAATATTTAGATGTTTGTAAGATTGTTTTCAGGGCAAATAATAATGATTCAATGACACATGCATTACTAATTAACCCATGAATAGAAAGGAGAAGAGGTTGGTTCATGCCTTTCCTAAAAGGGATCGTTATGATCCCTGGAATTGGAAATTGGTTCTTCAATTAAAAATTCCAAGCCATTATCATTCACACCACCCGTACATCCAAGCTTAAAGAACCTGGTATTTCCAAGTGGTCACTTATCTTGGCGCTGATCAGACTCGACGTTGCTTAACGTCGCTGATCTTACGGGAAGTGGTGTTTCAACGATAAGGGCTTCGAGGGGTTCAAGTAAGAGATGTGCATTTATAAAAAATACGGTAACTGAACTTTTTCGGACAGTGGAATAATTCCGTGGATGATCGATCTAAAATTACGTCTGCCTGAGCGGCTGTTTTTCCCAAATGAGCAATGCAGTTTCTAATCGAAGTCCCATTTTCTGTACTAAATGTATCGGATACATAGGCCGGTAGACTTGACACGATTTTAAAGACAAACATGGGCATTCGATGAATATAGCGCTTAAAATAATAAACTATATAGTTTCGGTTGCAAGAACAACGGGGGTTATTTTTTACGATTTTTATTTAATTTTTCAAAACATTTTCCCGCCTTTCAAGGGGAATTTGAACGAATTGGTTAATGACCTTTGAACTTTCACACATCTTCAAATTATCCACTGATGAATAGATTTCAGGATCTACGATTGTTCTGCCTGTATATATTGTAAAGTACCATCAAATTCTTACAGGTCTTATCTCCGTAACCGGGTCTGAGTGATGTTTATACCAGTTTCTTGCAGATTCCTTCCCGTAAATGTTGCATATTTTCCAGTGCAGTTATTCACCCACTCTATGATGCCGTGTTTTATATTCAGTCGGTGCTAATATCGTGCAACCTGATACAAAATGGTAAATTCTTTCTGGATATTAATCACAGAATCTGCATTTCGGGTCAACACAATCTTTCAGTATGTCTGCTTGGTAATTTTTTCTTAGCAAGCAGTTGTGAAGCAAAAAAATAAAACCTTCGGCTTCAGTTTTTAAACCGGTACTACGTAAACACTGATGGGTATGGGGTCTGTCTACATCAACTTGTTTATTATTGCTATTTTATTTCCTTTGATTTCTGGTGTGTACACATTTCTTTCCGGGTCTTGCACAGAGACCTACGGTCAGAAATCGCATCATGATATTTTCCCTTGACCAATTAAAAAACAAAAACAAAAAAACAGACATATATATTACATAGATAAAGCCCTTTGTATGGTGTGAGCGGTACTCGTAAGAACATTATTATTATTATTATTATTATTATTATTATTATTATTATTATTATTAAAGGTATTGGCAACTAGATTGGCAGCTAGGTATATCTATTTTACTGTTGAACTAGCTAGATGAAACCGTCATTTCTACTGTAGCGGTTTTTTCTAGCACTTCCCATCCGTGAAACTCCCTTCCGATTTCTTGCTTCCCTGATAACTACAATATTCAAAAATTTAAATGCAACGTCAATCGTCATCTTCCGTCTTCTTGAAGTCTGTTCCATTTTTGCGCTTTGTGCAATCCTCCCCATTTTCAAACTTCTTATTCTTATTCACTTTCACTCCCTGTAAAAAGCGTTCTAGTGGCATTGTCGACTTGCTTGTGGTGAACAGATCGACCGTCTTATTTTTGCGTAACATATTACATGTTATGTCTAGCTCTCTCTGATTAACTATCTAAATACCAGGTCTGATAAAAAAAACAAAAAAAAACAACAAAACGTTATTGTTGCTATAGTAAAGGATGCAAAGTGAAGTTGTTTAGAACAGATTGACCTTGAGCTCTGCCGCGCATACATTCCTCGCTCATTTCCATTGTTTATAACAGTGCTTGGAATGAAAGTGCGTAGAGTGTGGTCGTTCATACCACACCACACCACAGAGGTTCCATCAGTGACCATGGCTTATGCAGCAGTTGTTGGCTAAGTGCAACATTACTCAGGCCAGACAAACACCATATTCCCAAGGTTATGATCCTTGCAATTTTTTCCTCGTCAAAAATCAAATCTAGGTTGAAAGGAACAAGATTTCAAGACGTCGCAGAAATCCTGCTAGCTGTCTCCAAAAAGAAGTTCCAGGAAAACTTCCATCAGTGGAAACAACACAGGATAAAATAAGTGGCTTCAGAAGGGGACTATTTCCAAGGGAATTAATTGCCGAATTGATATGTGTAGTAGTTTTTTTTCATAGCACCAGTCCTCGTCTATCTATCTATCTATATCTATATCTATATATCTATATCTATATCTATATATCTATCTATCTATCTCTCTCTCTCTCTCTCTATATATATATATATATATATATATATATATATATATGTGTGTGTGTGTGTGTGTGTGTGTGTATGTGTGTGTGTAGTTCGAATTCCAGTCGAATCCATTACATTCACCTACGTGCTAATACCCTTGGGAAAGGTATGAATCTTCTTCTTCTCCCTCCAGCTATGGATAAATAGCAGGACAGACTGGGTTCTATAGCCTTGGATGGCAACTGGTCTACGAGAAGGACAACTCTGAATTCAAAACCTGCGGAGGGTCGTTTGGGGACCTTGTGGCACGTAGTGTACCGGGTCTCTGTATTCGGCCCTTCAAAAGGTGTGGATGGTATAATCAAATCTCATGTGCTGTTGTCGGGCTGTCGGTTTCTTGGGAACTGATCTACTTGACCCTCATACGTCGAAGTCGACGGGGGAGAGTTGACGATATATATATATATATATATATATATATATATATATATATATATAATATGAATTAATGTTCCGTTTAAATGAATTATAATTTTTCATGAAATAGGTAGATGAAAAAAATTCCCACGTCTAACTATTTATATTCGAACTATTCTCCTCATTTTTGTTGTTTTTATCACAGCATTTTGGTCGATGTGTCCTCAGGCCTTCCTCGTGTGTATATTGATCTGGATAATCTATAAGAATTGTGAACTGAACCCTTTATTTAATCCACGGGGATAGACTGTTCTCGTTCCACTACCCATGTCTAGGGATATCTCGTCTAGTTCTTATTTTATTTAGTACTTTTCAGTTATTACTCGCCCGTTTCCACGCGGGGCAAGTAGACACTGCCCGAATAAAGGATTGAACTCAAAACCATTATGTCATCAATTTAAACAAAAAAACAAAACAAAAAAACAACAACAAAAAACAACGCTTTTATCCGCTAGGTCATTGTCCCGTAGATACCCGAGGAAGGCCGGAGAGCACAACTGCCGAGATGTTGTGATAATAACAACTATAGTCCGAAAATAAATAACGAAAACTCTTCATCCCAGGAATTCAAACAAACCATTCCAATTATTATCGAAAATGGCTAGAGCCAATTTTGATTCGAATTTTCGACTCGATCCGCTTCAACTGACTCACTGAGCCAAATTTAGCAGCCTAAAGACCAATAACTATGTTGTTAAAACAAGATATTGTTCCGTGTCGGCGTCTGGTTGAAAATGTAATCACTTTCATCATTATAAGACAAATATCGCTCTATCGTATTGATTGTGATAATAGCAAGGACTGGAGCCTAGCAACATGTTACTAATCGAAATATCAACAGTGTATTGTCTGGGTAGATGAAAATGTCACCCCAGTCTAACTGAATTGATTGTAATAGACAGAATTATGTAATATTTGTTCTTATTGTTCTGTCACTTTGGTCACACATAAACACACACACACAGTATATATATATATATATATATATATATATATATATATATATATTCAGTTGTATGGATATGAGTGTGTAAGCTTGGGTTTCACGCTTTTGCGATCATCAGACAAACTCCGATGATTGTCCGTTGATCGCAAAAGCGTGAATCTTCGGGTTACAAACTCATATCCATACGACTGAATATGTTAGTTCTATCACTGATATTAAGCGCTTCCCAATAAGTACCTCGCATATATAATATATATAGAAATTTTATTATATATATATATATATATATATATATATATATATATATATATATATATATATACATACATATATATATATATAATTGTGTATTTAGGCAGCAATCCCTCTTTTATACAAGTTTCGTTAAAAACGACAGGCAAGGTACTACGATTGCATTTTCTTTTATTTAATTTCACTTGTGTACGCATTATTTTTTTCTTTTCTGGACAGAATGCACGTAGAAATTGTCCGCATGTTCTGTATATATATATATATATATATATGTGTGTGTGTGTGTGTGTATGCATATGCTTAGATGTTCACATATATCGATACACACATGCGCAGAGATAGATATTAAATTGGTGCAAAAATAATGACGTAATAATGTCGTTTTTTGACGTTTAACGTCAAAAAACGACATTATTACGTCATTATTTTTGCACCAACCTAATAGATAGAGAGAGAGAGTGAGTGAGAGAGAGAGAGAGAGAGAAAAGAGTGTTAATGTGAGTGATAGTGCTGACATAATAATCAACACTGCATTGTGACTGTCCTTTCCACGCCTCAGACCAACATAATCATTTCCACTTGGTCTGAAGATGGCACGAAACCGTCAGTCATCATGAATTGTTAATTCCTTTGCTTTCTGTGTTTAATTTGTTCATATCTACAAGTAATAAATACATATATATATATATATATATATATATATATATATATATATGTATGTGTGTGTGTGTGTGTGTGTGTCATGGCAATTATACGTTTGGAAATTTCTAGAAACAATATATTTATAGATATAGACATATCGGTAGGGCAGAGCCATGCAATCATTTTTTTTATATTTAAAAAGAAAGAGCTTTGCTAAAATAACAAAGATGAAAACAAAAAAGAAGCCATGAAGAAAATGGCCGAATACAAATAAAAGCAGCTGAACTATCACAAGACCTGATCTTGTCTGCTTTCTTATTGGCTGTCAGCTGAAATCGATGTTGTGGACACAGAATTAATGGCAGATCGACATCCGGGTTTTTTTTTTGTTTTGTTTTTTTTCTTATTTTGTTTGTTTTTTTTCTTGTTTTGTTTGTTTTTTTGTTTTTTCTTGTTTTGTTTACGCGCTCGTCTTGCCACTTTATTTCATTTCTTTGCGGGAAAATCTTTCCGACATATTCCTTCTTTTTCTTGTTTTCTATTTCTTTCTAAGATTCAGTCCTATTTTTCAGTCTGAATTGGATATCTTTTCTCTGCATCTTTCGTCTCTTTATACTCACACACATATTTATATATTATGAAATGGATTAATTCCGACAGTTATTTTAATATATTTTCCATTTATACGTTATTTATACAGATATAATACATCTAAGTAAAAGCTCTGATATTTTCCCCAATTAAACAGTATTAATTACATTTACCGGTCTGAATGTTCTAGAAATTTCGTAGGAAAAAAATACCCTTCCCCGACAGGAACCGAACCTGTAACCCTTAATGGGAACCATCATTTGATCGGATGTGCTGTTAACCATTCAGCCACAAAGAAGCGTCTGGTTTGCAAATCCGAATTGTTGTTTATAAACATACACCGATAATTTTTCTGGTGCATACTGAACTGTTACGCAATATCAGTCCTCCTGTATGACAGTGAATGCTGGACAATCACCCAACAGATGAAGAAGAGACTTGAAACAACCGAAACAAAGAAAAATGTACTGAACTGTTATGTGATATCAGTCCTCCTATATGGCAGTGAATGCTGGACAATCTCACAGATGAAGAAGAGACTTGAAAAAACAGAAATATATTTATACAGAAGGATACTGAGAATATCATGGACGGAACTTGTGAGCAACCACGAGTTTAAGAGAAAATGGAAACAAAAAAATGCTTAAAATCAGGAAGAGACAGTTGAAATTTCTAGGACACATAATGAGGAAAGATGGATTGGAAAATCTGACACTCACAGGACAGATTGAAGGCAAGAGGGACAGAGAAAAACAACGTAAGACATACTTAGCGAGCTTGGATGGTGGAACAGGGGTTAGGATAAATAACATAAAAGACAAGATTTATTAAGAGCTACAAAGGACAGGAAAGCGAGGAGAGCTATAATTACCTATTTCCTGAGGTGAGACGGTACATAAAAGATTAGTGAGGGGTTGTTACTCAAATACATAAATATATATATTTATACGGGGTGAACGCAGTTACAACCGTGTGTTTAGAAAGATATGAAAAATGAGGAGGTCAGGATTCATATTTTTTCTTTCGTGTCATCCGCCATGGCTTACAAGCTCGTCTTAAAAATCGTTGATTTTGTCAATACTAAAAATTTTTGGTATGTTGGAATCCTCACAGTATTTAATATTGTTGAAGGAAAATGGAAAAATACTTTGACAATAATCCTACTTCGAGGATTAATAATTTGTTTAATTTAATTTAATTTTATAGGATTTTCTGGTCAACAATACTTTTATCTTCAATCTTATTTCTTTGATAGATTAAAATCTTTTTGCTACACCCCCTGTCCCATGTTGAAATTCTCACAGTGTTTAGTATTGCTGAAGTTATCGCTAACATTTTTGTCGAGATTTAAAAACTCTACATATCATTCAATTTTGCAAACCAATCGCTGAAATCTGAAGAAGCTGATTTGTTTTGAAAAATACATTGACAAAAACCCTACTTCGTGGTTTAATAATTTATTTAATTTAATCTAATTTCAAAGGAATTCATAGTAAATAATATTTTTAAGAAAATCTTTTTTTTCCTTTTTAACAGCTAAAAATAAATTCTTACCCTTGAGCATGCAACATACAACTGATGTTAAGATCATACATCAATGCTTACGGTGGATCCATTAAATATATACGTTTAGAAGAGATTAGAAGATTATTCATGCCAATTTATATTCAATTAAAGCTATTTCTTCATTATGTATGCGTCTTTTACTAAACTAGAATTTTTTTGCAACGTGCTGACGCGTGTTGAAATCCTCACAGTATTTAGTATTGTTGAAACTATCGTTAACATTTTTGTCAGGGTTTACAAACTCTACGTTTCATTCACTTTCGTACACCAATCGATGAAATGTGAATAAGCTGATTTGTTTTGAAAAATAATTTTTACGCATCCTAGTAAAACCAAATTAAATTTGTACCCCACCCCTTACCTATTTGCATTTCTCCCCCAAATTTGGTTTCGATCGGTCAATGTATGGCTATTTTAAAGGGTGTGACGGACGAAATAATAGATGACAGAATTTTATAGACTACAAATTTTTGCAACATATTAACCCGTCTTGATTGGTTTGGTTTGTTTTACGGCATATCAACACCTCAATGGGTTATTTAATGCCGATTACTTTTTTTCCCTGGTAATATTTTTGTTTTCTCAAAAATCTATTTCTGGTAATATTTTTCCTCAAAAATGTACAGCTGGTAATATTATTTAAAAAAATGTATTGCTGGTAATATTTTTCCTCAAAAATGTACAGCTAGTAATATAATTTTAAAAACTGTATTGCTGGTAATATTTTTTTTTTCAAAAACGTATTGCTGGTAATAGTTTTTCTTCAAAAATATGTTTCAGGTAATAATTTTTACAAAGTATTTCATTAAAACCTATTTTTACACTTTCATAATGCTTTTTACCTAAGTTGTGGGGTTAACTATTTGCCGATAGCTGAGACCCTAACTGGTGCTACCACCCCGGGTCAGGGGGGATCTGGGAACAACAGCGATTAAGAGGTGGTTTCACGCTCCTCAAAGCCTCCTTATCAGAGGCCTTGCTATTGGAGGTAGTTTATCGTTATACCCGGGACGCGGACGTAGTTTATCGTCATGCCCAGGACAGGTGAACCGTGTTTATATCCCCACAAGTATAAAATATTGTTGAAGTTATTTCGACCATCTTTCGCCGAGATTTACAAACTCTACGTTTCGTTCAGCTCCGAAAAAAACAAAACAAAAAAAAACAACAACAAAAAAAAAAATCGATGAAATATAAAAACTTACAGAAAAGGTATGCAAAAAGCAACATTGTATTTTTATTGAATAAGTATTTATTATTTTAATCATTAAATTGCTTTTTAAAATAGTGGGAGTATTTTGTATGTTAAATAATAAAACTTTTACGCACCCTAATAAAACGAACTGTACTTTATAGCCCTTTATCTGTCTGCAGAATTTTATATATAGATAGAAGATGCCAAACAAAATTTAGCAAAAGTAAATAAATAAAACATAGCATAGTTCCGAACCAGAAGTTATAGTTTATTTGTTGCATTCTTGTGTAAAATCTTCACGTTCGAATTCTTAAGCTAATAACTCTTTCTAGTGATTGTACGAAATCATTATCATCATCAGCACCTTCTTCTTCTTCTTCTTCTTCTTCTTCTTCTTCTTCTTCTTCTTCTCAATCTCCCACTCCCATCCACCGACTGCTTCTTCTTCTCATCCTCCCCCTCCCTTCCACGTTCTTCTTCTTCTTCTCCGTCTTCTTCTTCTTCTTGCTTTCTAGCGTTTTGGAATGTTCAGAAAGACCATTCCTTAACATGCGTACAGTTAACAACCTATGATTTAAGTCTCATGTTGTCAACGGTACCAAAAAAAAAAAACAAAAAAAAAAAACAGTTGGGGCAGCGTCACTGATCGCCGCCATCTTTCTTCATCCGCCATATTTATGAAAACGAAGCGGATACTGATCTGGTAAGTTCGCTGTCCGGTTGCTGGTGCCGACAAAAAGCGAAACGGGACGAATCGAAATTTCGGATGAAATCGGGGACGGTGGGACGCATGCAATATAAAAATAAAGAAATAAAAGATGACAAAAACATAAAATTTTAAATTCTTAAAATTTTTTTACAAAGACAAAAAGGAAAACAAAAGGAGACAAAAAAATCCCAGAAGCAAACGGGTTTTTTTTTTTTTAAATTGTCTTCCTCTGTAAGTTTGGGCAGACTATATAATCAGCAATTTATTTATTGCTGATATTCAGTTTTTTGTTTTGTCAGTCGTTTTTTGTACGCTGACTGTATTACTAATGACTACTGCGCCAGTTCCCGTTTTCGACACACCCAACGCTTTGGAACGTCAAAAACACGCGAGTTACGTGAAATTCTCTTATGAAAATAAAACCGCACCAAAGACATAGTGATTATCTTTATAATTTTCTTCATTGAGTTTTTTTGTATAAAAATATGTCAGGTAGTATTTGTTGCAGAATATTTGACAGAAGGCCTGCTCAAAAATGCGCCATCTTTCTTTTTCACTTTTCTTTTTTTTCTTTGGTTTCTGGAGACTTTAAATGATATACACTTTCTCTCCGTTGCCAGTGATGTTTATCAGACAATATTGTCGTGAACATGAAATCAGGCAATAAACAAATAACGCTATTCAATTAGAAATCAAGTGACAGCAAATCGATTCAACCTTAAGAAAGGTGATAATGCCAAAAGGACGCTAAGGTGTCCTGGGAAGGAAAGAAAATGAGAACGTGTAGCGACGTTCCATGAAAACAGAAATGGCGACAGATTTGAAAATCGTATCTGTCTATATTTCGGAGATGAGGTATTATGTACATTATTTGCATTATTCGGACTATTGTCCTCATCTTTGTCGCCATATTTATTACAACGTTTTAGCCGTTGTACGCTCCGGCCTTCTTCAGGTGGTTGGAATGTCGAACTGAACCCTTTATTTCGCTCACTGGGGTAGACTGTTCTAGTTCCACGTGCCATGTTTAATGGATGTCAGTTGTCAGTTATCTCCTGTTGATTTGTCCCCTGAAAGGTTCTCCGCTGCCATAACCGGATAAACAGTGGATAAAGGTGTTGGTTAGATCCAGTGACAGGACCCAAAGAGTGTGAGTTCAATACCCGGTTCTAGTTCTGTTCATGTTTAATCGATGCCAGTTATCTCATGTTAATTCCCCTCTGAAAGTTCTCCACTGCCTTAACCGGGTATTGAACTCACACGCTTGTTTTTAATTATTTTGGTTATTTTTAGTATATTTTTCATTGCATCATTCTTGTTAAGTAGGCCTAGATTTCTTGTAATTTCTGTAAATAGTTCTGGACTGTTCTCGCATGTTCAGACCGCATGCAAGAAGTTATCCGTTATTTTCTTGCGTTAATTTGGGTTTACGGACGAAAAATGACTAAATAAAATATATAAATAAGGAAAACCTACCCATAAATAAGTAGACCTTCACATCATGCACCTTGACGAGCATATATAAATAGTTGAACAAAAAGACAACGTTTATGCATGAAACAGACTCATCCGAGTGTTGACTTTATGTTTATCTACAATATATTCCTGATAATTAGCACTTTAATCCACAAATATAGCATACATCAAAACTATATTTTTATCATATATATATATATATATATATATATATATATATATATATATGAGGTTTGATTAAAATGTATCTTAACTGTTGCTATGGTAATGGATCTAAAGTATGAAAAGCGGGGCCGTTTAGTACAGAATGACTTTGAATTCTGTCGCGCATACACACTCTATAACACCTTCGCTCACTGCCATTGTTTATACTAGTACTTTGAAGGAAAGTGTGTAGAGTGTGGCCGTTTCACCTCACCATAGACGTTCCATCAGTGAACATGGCCTGTGCGGCAGTTTTTGGCCAAGTACAACATTTTTCCAGGTCCGACAAACACCATATTTTCCAGATCGCATCATTTGCCAATTTTTCCTCTTCAAAAATCAAATTCCACTTGAAAAGAAGAACATTTTGCAGAAATCCAAGAGAATGCATTTTCGGGCTAACGTTTTCCCCTGACATGAAGTGGAAATATTATATTGAATCAATTACTCGTTCTGCAGACAGAAAGTTGGTTCACTGTGTTGAAAAATCTTTCTCTCCAGAATCGATCTTACATATTTATAAGTCTACCATTCGTCCATGCTTTGAATATTGCTGCCAAATAAGTCCCGGTGCTCCTGTTATATATTTAGAGATCATTGATAAAATCCAAAGAAGAATCAGCCATTTTATTGGCCCTGACCTGGCATTACGGCCTCGGCTACTTTCCCACCGCCGTAACTGTGACTTTTCTATAAATCTGATGTACTTTCCACTATGGTATCTAGACTTTATGCATTTAAGCGCAGTACTAGATTGGCGGTAAGGTCTCCTTAATTTAGAGTTGAATTGGCAAGATGCAGCTGTAAATTCTATGCTAACAGTTTTTTTTTCTCGCCCTTATTTCTTGAAGGAACTCTCTACCGGTTTCTTGCTTTCCAGCCAATTATGATCTTAAAAAAATTAAATGCAATGTCAATCGTTATCTACTGTTCTCCTGGTTACAGTCTTATTGTTCTCGCTCCTTATTAATGGTCATCTTTTTTTAAATCTTTTAACACTCAGTAGCCTCTTGTGTCTCAGTGGCTTTCTTACCTTGATTGGGGTGAGATTATAAAAAAAGATAGAGATACAGAGTAATTTGAAATAATCGGTTGGAGTTTTACAGGGTGACAATCTGGACACATTTTCTATTCATCATTGTTTTTAATTACGAAGTTTGTAACTCAAATTCAGAAAAGTATTAGATTTGCGGTGGCGTTATGGAGAGCGGCTCGGATGGAGAGCCGATTTCGAATTCCACTCAAATCCATTATATTCACTTACGTGCTAATACCCGGGTTCAGGGCCGGTTTACCTCCCCGAAAGAGACTTCGCCCTTTCGCGTAGCCTCGTTCGGGTTCCTCTCCGCCCGAAGGCGTTAGTTCAACCGAACAGTTGGTCAGAAGGTGAGCGACTGACGATATTCAGTCACCCCACCAGGAGGGGTTCATGTGGAACAAGGCCTTTTTAACGTGGGCTCTCCTAGCCCGTGGGCTCGGCCAAAAATATGCCCATTGAACCCGTATAAACGGTTTCAGGGCCGGTCTACCTCCCCGAAGGAGAATCCTCTCGTCCGTAGGATGAGAGTATAACCGAGCAGTCGCTCAGAAAGTACTGACTATATTCAGTCACCTCCCCACGAGGGCGTCATGTGGCACAAGGCCTTTTTAACGTGGGCACTCAGAGCCCGTGGGCTTGGCCAAAAATATGCCCATTGAACCAGTATAAACGGGTTCAGGGTCGGTTGACCTCCCCGAAAGAGAATCCGCCCTTCGGCGTAGCCTCCTTCGGGTTCCTCCCGGCCCGAAGGGAGAGAGTTCAACCGATCTTTCGTTCAAGATTTGAGCGACTGATAATATTCAGTCACCCCCACCACGACTGCGTCATGTGGCACAAGGCCTTTTTAACGTGAGATCTCCGAGCCCGTGGGCTCGGCTAAAAATATGCCCATTGAACTCGTATAAACGGGTTCAGGGTCGGTTTACCTCCCCGCCCGAAGGCGGAGAGTTCAACCTAACAGCCGGTCAGGAGGTTAGTGACTGACGATATTCAGTCGCCCCCCACGAGTGTGTCATGTGGCACAAGGCCTTTTTAACGTGAGATCTCCGAGCCCGTGGGCTCGGCTAAAAATATGCCCATTGAACTCGTATAAACGGGTTCAGGGTCGGTTTACCTCCCCGCCCGAAGGCGGAGAGTTCAACCTAACAGCCGGTCAGGAGGTTAGTGACTGACGATATTCAGTCGCCCACCACGAGTGTGTCATGTGGCACAAGGCCTTTGTAACGCGGGCTTCCCGAGCCCGAGGGCTCGGCCAAAAATATGCCCATTGAACCCGTATAAACGGGTTCAGGGCCAGTCTACCTCTCCGAAGGAGACTCCGCCCTTCGGTGTAGCCTCCTTCGGGTTCCTCCCGTCCGTAGGATGAGAGTATAACCGAGCAGTCGCTCAGAAAGTACTGGGTCGACTGACTCCTTACCTACTCCTGAGGCGCAGTCTTTATTAAGTATGGAATAGTTCATTATTATTATTTTTATTATGGGTAAGATCCCATAACAGATGTAATCACGGATGACGTAATATTTTTCAAGTCCAAACAAATTTCATCATACACCCCGAAAATAGATTCCTATTACAGCACACCACTACAAATGACCTAATCTGAGGTAAAAATAGAATCGATTACACCCTGTCACTCCCGTGGGTCTAAAACTCACCGTATGGTGAAAGAAAGGAAACTAAATTTGTTGTGTCGATTTATTAGTCCTTGTTTGCGGAGATATGTATATATTATGTAAGAATTTTAACCAGTTATTCCAATTAAGTTTCTTGTTTTTCTCCATATAGTTTCTTTGAATCCCTCCTTTGATAAATTTTTAGGGTAGCATATGTTGAAATACATTTGTAATAATTAAAAATCTATATCGTCTAGCAAAATTTCCAGTCGCCTACCGTTTTCTGTTCAGTCGAATATCGCCCACCCAACAGTTGAAATCGTCCACCGTTGGCCAATATAACCCAATATTCTAAATCAAATAGATGGCGTATTTATATCTGGGATCATGAGTGAACACTTTACAAACAGTCACGAGCATTAGAATTACAATGACTAGACAAAACAAGAAAACATCAGTATCATCTGATAGTAAAAAAGGAAAAATTGATTTGCACTATACGGTTTATTTACAGTATTTTCGTGTGTATAATACGATTTGCGTATAATACGATACCGGGTTTGTGAAGCTAAGACAAGGAATGCATTACATCTTTGAATAGAATACGATCCCGTTGTACAGTCATCCGTATGTATTTTAAAATCTCAATGTCGTATCCACGTAAAATGTAGTAATATTTTGTGATTTAAAAATTGCAAGTGCCAGTGTAGACTTTTTATATAGATATATAATTATGTCGCAGTTGTTTACGTATCTATTTTGTATTGTTTTGTTTTCATCGAATCGTTTGAAGTTTTCAAATTGGTTACTTTGTGTCAACAAACGAGGGAATATGAAAGAGTAGGAAAATTATCGCCTCGATTTTCAAACGGATAAAACTCAAAAAAAGTACATAATTTATACAATAGTTAGGCCTTTGTTGTAACATTATTGTTATCAAAACATAACATGTTTTCCTTTTATCAATTGTAAAGAATTCCGATGAATTTCCTATATTTGAGAAAAAAGATTTTCAATTACGCTGATTTCCCAAAAAAAAAACGAACAAATATTGCTGATATATCAAATACCTTTTGTAAACAATTGTTATCAACATTTGCCGACTTTGTGTTTTATTATCTATGTGCAGACAGAGTGTATTTGCATACTTGCTGTTTCAAATAAGAGGTTTTAAAAAAAAATTCTGTAAACGTGTATACTCGTGTACAATACGATCCCAATTTTACCTTTAATTTTCGTTCAAAATTTCTCACATTATGCAAAAGGAAATATACGGTATATGATTTTGATAATTGTCGTAAGCTGGTGCAGTTTTTCTTATTTCCCATGTTAATTTCAGTGTGTTTTGTTTTCGAGTTGCCATATATGTTTTGACAGGGTTGTGCTGTTTGCATATTTTCTTTTGCTAACCTTTTGTGGTGTCAACGAACACTCGTCACCACTTTTGTGATGTCAACGAATACTCGTTGTCAATTTTGTAATGCTAGAGACTTTGTAATCGTAGATACAACTATAGTAACGCCGTTGAACAATACTGGTGTCAGACGCCTTCGAATAATATTCGCACTAACAGTGCTTGCTCGATAATACTCGCTTGAATAGTAATCTGTATAGTGATCCGAATACTAATCCGTATAGTGATCGGAATAGTAATCCGTGTAGTGGGAAATTCACTAACTGTCCCGCGCGGTCGGATGTGGCACAAGGCCGAGTTTATTGTGGGGTATCCGAGCCCATAGGCTCAGTCAAACATTCCCTGTAGACGCCGGAAAAACGGGGTTAGGCAGCTATCTACCACCGCAGACGAGACTCTGTCCTTTGGTATAGCCTCGTCTGGGTTCCTCTCTACACAGAGACAGAGAGTTTGATAAGTCCGCTTCCGAAGTGAGATATTCACTAACCGTCCCACGCGGCCGGATGTGGCACAAGGCCGAGTTTATTGTGGGCTATCCAAGCCCTTAGGCTTGGGGCAAAAATTACCCGTAGACTCCGTAAAAACTGGGTTGGG
Source organism: Acanthosepion lycidas (assembly GCA_963932145.1). Classification (NCBI taxonomy): domain Eukaryota; kingdom Metazoa; phylum Mollusca; class Cephalopoda; order Sepiida; family Sepiidae; genus Acanthosepion; species Acanthosepion lycidas. Next base: position 79,949,496 of record OZ010601.1, read on the forward strand.
TAGCTGTCTACCACCCCAGACAAGACTCTGCCCTTCGGCACAGTCTTGTCTGGGTTCCTTCTGGCCGGAGACAAAGAGTTCGACCAACACACTTCTGAAGTAATCCTGATAGTGATCGCTTAGACACCACGCTAATTCCCATATATACATTTCCTTTACCATCACGTGATTTACTTATTCAAAATGGGATCGCCAGTGTTTTCTCTCTGTTGATATGTGTTCAAACTATAGTGTTGGCAACGACACTTTATTCCTATGTAACACAAATGAAGAGCAACCTTTCCCCCTGTCTTCATTTTGCTCTCGTGGCTTATTTATAATACGACCGCAATTTTGCCTTTAATTTTCATTCAAAATGTCTCGCGTTATGCAAAAGGAAATATACGGTATATGATTTTGATTATTGTCGTAAGCTGGTGCGATTTTTCTTATTTCCTATGTTAATTTTGTTGTGTTTTTGTTTTCGAGTTGCCATATATATTTTGACAGGGTTGTGCTGTTTGCATGGTTTCTGTTGTTAACCCATATCTTGCATGAGTTAAAACTTTAGTCAAATTTCTTCAATAGCAAACAACACATCATCTAATTATTCCTAACCGGAAGAGGCTCTTTCCGTCTTTAACAATGGCGAAAGGTAATAAAGATACACTCTTTTCGTCCATATTACACTCATTCCAAGATGTTAATCTTTTTTCAGGTGTTACTAATGCACTGGGGATCAAGTGGCAGCACGTTTCGCGATATTTCCAGCAGTATTTTTCTGTATTAAGAAACGTTTTGGCTCATTAATTCCTGCAATTGTGTGATTGGCTGAGAGAAGTTCAATAATTTCGCTAACCAGATTCACTAATGCACTAAAAGACAGTGTAGCGGAAAAGGAAGGCTTCGAAAATCAGCGTTCGAACGTTCGAAATCCTGGTTTTATATTGGGCAAGTATTTATGTGCAAGAGGTAAACGCGCTAATAGCGCTGACACTAAAATAAACTGATAGATAGATAGAGTCCACCATATATATATATATATATATATATATATATATATATATATATATATATAGATAGATAGATAGATAGATAGATAGATAGATAGAGTCCACCATACATACATATATATATATATATATATATATATATATATATATATATAGATAGATAGATATATAGATAGATGGTAAACAGACTGGTCGATAATGAACATATTTATCTCTCTCTCTCTGTATATATATATATATATATATATATATATATATATATATATATATATATATATATATATATGTCTGTGTGCGCGCCCTTTTTGTTTAGAGAAAAAAAGAGTGCGGGTACATGGACTTGTTTAACGATAAATATCGAAAATATGATATTAATAAAAACACCTTAAAAAGACACAGAACAAAAAAATAATATAGAACATTTATTTGAATGAAAGATGTAAATTAATACATCTCAAAACTGAACGAACAGAAATCAATTAAAACCACACACACACACACACACACACATGAGAAAGAAATCAGAAACTTTTGCACAAATTTTCTTTTTGAACGAACAAAGCGCTGTCAAGACGAAAAAATAATCTATCAACAGGAAGTGACGTGTAAAGCATTTCCGCCCGCTTCTAAGACGAGAGACAGTAATTAATGGCAGTCATGGGAACGAAGCCAAAATTGTGAGGAAATGTGCTAAAATCTGCTAGTTTTAGAACATTTTATTATATATATATATATATATATATATATATATATATATATATATATATAGCGTTGTTTTTAGGTTAGGAATTAAAGCAAAAATTTAGCTGGGCAAACTGTTGATAAAAAGACTGAATATATGTTTGAATTCCATTGAATTTTTTCTTCGTTTTTTTTTTCCTTTTCTTCTTTTTTTTTTTTAAAAAAAAGCAGTAGTGTCAGTAATTATTAAGTGGATTGTCTTTGTAGATGTAGTAATAATAAAAAAAATGGAAGCGACTGGGAGACACGATTGGAATCATCTAGTTGATCAATCGAAATAATTTCGTTTTATTTTTATTTTATTTTATCAAAATATTTTTATTTATTTTATCAAAATGCTTCGGTCGTTGTACTCTTCGACAATTCCAGGGTGGGCGTTGTATTTTTTTTTTTTAATTTCAGAGCCCGGTCTTTCCCTTTTCTAAATAGCATACCTCTCCTCGTGGGTTCCTGGGACAGCCCTTCCTTGACACATATATTGAATTCCCGAGCATTTAGAGAATTCAAAGTATTTTTACCAGTACGCTATTTTTTTTTTTTAGATTCCGGTTCAAATGAATCTTGCGCAGCATATTTTGGTCTTGGAAGTGTTTTTTTTTTTCTTTTTCTTTCTTTTTTTTTTTTTTTTTTTTTAAATCACTTGGTACTCTTCAGCAGACCTCAGAGGAATCGAAAAAGAGTGATGACGATGGATTTGAAAGTATGTTTGCAACAAAAAGAGAAAGTAGATATTTTTTTTCTTTTACCTAGACTACTTTTAAGTTGCCGCACCATATAACACGCAGGAACGCTAGAGAGTGCATCGGCCTTAATAAGAAGACAAACCAGAGATCCTTTAACCATGTCATCTTCTACAAACGAGAAAATATGGCACAAGAAAAATAAGGAGACATTCCCAGAGAAGGCAATTTCTTTTTATGCAAAGAAGGACACAACTCAGCTGTAATAAGCAAAAAAATTGATGTAGCATAGTAGGCCGTGCAGATCAAATAAGACAACGAGACGAATATGAAGTGGACATTGACGAAGAAATATTCACAGATACCTCAAGTAATGATGATTCCAAACAAGAAATTAAACAAAGCCGATAATATCTATGATTTTCAGAAGAGTTCTTTTCATACAAATGTTGTTAGGTTTACCAATCAGATTCTTTGTGTTGAGAAATATGTCATGTTTAAACGAGATCAAAAAAGTAGACATACATTCGGTTACACTAAACTATCTAGATTTAGGTCTAGGATGCACTAATCTCCAAAATTTAGTCCAGTTTACATTACAGTCTAAAAATGTGTGCGTATTTCCTGTTTACTCTAGTATAGAAAAACACAGACATTTAAAAAAAAAAAAAGATTCCCCTTGTACAAGGACCGGAGTTCACTCGATGTAGAAGGTTATATACTGTATAGTGGCTGGCCACTCGTATCTGAGGATACTCGTCTACTTAGGCGGCTAGCTAATACCCGTTGCCTTCGCCTGCTCAGGCTCATGCGTGTTTGGACAACATCCACAGAGCCGACTTGTGGTTTATACTACAAGTATACTGGGCTGATCTTCATTACAGTTTCCAGGCGAAAGCGTGTTATCTAGCGTGACAACAGTCTGAACAAGGCCAGCACATTTAAACCCTCGGTCACAATGACTTGTGATTTCGTGAAGGTTATATTAAGCGGTAGTTCATATGGACAGGAGTGGAAGATAACGGTTGACTCTAGACTTGAACAGGTTATGGTTGTAGTGATCGGGGAAACATCCTCTTGGGAGTCTGTTCTATAGGGCAGTGGTTCGCAGGAAGAAGCTGTTCGAGTGGACCTTACTTCTAGCCGATTGAATACGCAGGGAAAGTGTGTGGTTTGGTACAATGTAAGTGACATGGCAGGTCCTAGCAAGGGAGGTTAGACTTGGCGGAAGTAAGTAATATTGTAAGGAGGTTGGAGGGTAGAAAATAAATTTTTTCTCCATCAAGGCTTTTGAACTCTATGAAAACTGGAAAGTGAAGACTGGGCAGCTTTTATCTTAGAGACATTTCTATCCTAACCTAAATACGTTACCTAATACAGTGAGTACTCGGGGTGGCCTTTCACTGACACTTATGTAATATACTGAATATTCACAGAATTCAAATAATTTTTATTAGTATTTTCAACAGACATGGACCCGAAAAAGGGTCAAAAACTTCTGTATCAGATTCCAACGTGAAAAATTATTTAACATAGTGAACTGACTATATTTCTGAGATGAGGTATTATGTACATTATTTACATTATTCGGACTATTGTCCTCATCTTTGTCGCCATATTTATTACAACGTTTCGGCCGTTGTACGCTCCGGCCTTCTTCTGGTGGTTGGAATTTATTTCGCTCACTGGGGTAGACAATTCTAGTTCCACGTGCCATGTTTAACAGATCACTGATAACTGACATCCATTAAACATGGCACGTGGAACTACAACAGTCTACCCCAGTGAGCGAAATAAAGGGTTAAGTTCGACATTCCAACCACCTGAAGAAGGCCGGAGCGTACAACGACCGAAACGTTGTAATAAATATGGCGACAAAGATGAGGACAATAGTCCGAATAATGTAAATAATGAATAGCGAAATGACTTTGCTAGCAACGGACTTAGTAATTTATTCAATATTATTGTATATTAGTACACAAAATCATAGTTGCATTTTAGTATACAAAACAATATTTGCATTTATATTTATTTGTACAGTATATATGTAGGTAGGTAATTAGGTAGATAGATATATGAATATAATATTCGATGTTGTTAATTGGTTATAAATTAATAAAGCTTCATTAGTATAGGAGAAATATATATTTTTAGGTGAAATATTTTGAGAGCGATCAATCTCTAGAAATTCCAAGAAAAGCCAGACTAAAACATTGCTAAATAGCGATCTCATCAGTAATCCAAATTTTTTCTATAAAACCATTGTTTAAGATTAAATATCCCCGCTTTCTAATACATATGAAAATGTTTATAATTATATTTACTAGAATTTTTTCCTCATGGTATTTAGTATTGTTGAAGTTATCGCTGAAATTTTTTGTCGAGATTCACTCGTTCAATTTCGCAAACCAATCGACGAAATTTCAATAACCTAATTTGTTTTCAAAATACTTTGACAAAAACCTTACTTCGCTGATTTATAATTTCTTTCATTTAATTTAATTTCAAAGGACTTCATAGTAAACAATTATTTTACGAAAATTTCTTTTTAATAGCGAAGAATAAATTCTTACTCTTGAGCATGCAACATACAACTGGCCATGCGTAAGTATTTCTTTTTGGAGCCAAATTCCAACATTTTGAAGCATCTGGCCTTGTGATTTTTTATAGTTCTCTCAAACGCAGGGCGAATTGGAAACTGGATTCGTGTCTATAGAAAAACATAAAGAAAAGATATGCAAAAAATAATATGTATTTGGCATTTTAATCATTAAATTGTTTTTAAAATAGTGGGATATTTTGTATTTTAAATAATAAAAGTTTTAATTGTTCTCAAAAAGTGAATGAAAATTTATTGTACTAAGCTACGCACACTAGTAAAGCCAATTGTACTTTGTACCCCCTTATCTGTTTGTACTTTTCACTAAAATTTGGCTATTTTAGAGGGTGTGATGGACGGATTAATTGAAGTCACAGAATTTTATACGTAGAAGTTATTTTTTAAATCAGTTCATCCCAAGGAAAGCAATAATGCCACTAAGATGCAAGAGGATCTACTGGGAGGGAAAGAGAAAAAGACTTTAGAAGGAACTGGAAACCCAATCCTAAACAGGAAACAACGGATAAACCGGACGTGTGCCAAAAGCGAATAATTATCAATTTAACGTCTGAAAGAAACTGAATAGGTTTTAAATATCTTACCGGGAACTATTTTCTTACATTTTGCAGATTTTAATTGTCCTTAGTATTTGGCTATCAACACTAAAATAAAAAGAAATATTTGTTTAAGGCAAATATTTGCCAGCGTTATTCGAAGTTGGGTGCACAGAAATAAAGAAAAACAAATATAGTAAAAAATTGTATTAATCGGACTGAATTTTGTGTTGTAGGGTTATCAAATCAACTTGATATGGGTCATTTTTTCAGAAGAGTGTCAAGTTAAACCTATCTGTCATAGCATTCATTTTCAACAAGATTCCGAGCAAAAACAGGTAGAAAAATAAACTGTCCAGAATAGATCCTTTGAAAATAAACGATTAAACATGTGCGAGTTTTCCATTCTTATATATATATATATATATATATATATATATATATATATATATATATATATATATATATGTATATACATATTTACGCATTTCGTTTTGCTTTTGCTCTTGAAAATCTTTAAACGAAAGACAGTTTTTAACTCTGTGAGCCTTATTGCAATCGTCATATTTGAATGCTAGCTTTCTTTCCATAAAACTGATAACCTTTTCAATATCATTTTCAATTTCAGTCTAGGTTTCATTGCAGTCATGTTTTTTATTTCCTTGCTCATTGTGACAGTGTGAATGCTGGAGAATAGTTTCTTTGGAATATTTTATATCACTTTTCGAGATAAGTCCAAAATTGTTCTTTTCCTCTTATTCCCATCATCTTTTGTACGAATACAAGCCATTAGGGTGAAATAGGCATAAGCAATTATCCAAAGTAAATTTCCTGAAAAGCAGAAATTTCAAATCAGATACAAATCACCCAAATAGTTCAAATATACGCATCAAAATCATGTCCGGATATGCGGGATTCCGGATATGAGGGATTCTACTGTATTTGGACTTAAGGAAAAGTTAGATTGATTCTGAGGCTGTCTACTTTTAGAATACACATAGCAGACACCACTTGGGAAATGGTTCCAAAAGTGGCATATATCCGCTTGTGAACTCATTGTGAATTAAACAATTCACTTCAAGCAAGGCGATAATGTCACTAAGACGCAAAGGACTACTGGAAGAAAAAGATAATGTGAAGACTTTAGAAGGAAGCGGAAACGCAAACCTAAACAGGAAACAATGAATAAACTATTATTAGTTTTTTCAAAAGAATGGGGAGGATTGTGAACCGGACGATATGCAACCTATCTACTCTAATTAAAAGAAAAATACCGAAAAAAAATTCAGTGTTTAAGCAGAGACGTTAGATGTATAAAGTTGAAATAGACTTTAGATGGAGCCGGAAACGCAATCCGAGACAGGAAACAACGGATAAACCTCTACTCCTGTTCAAAAGGCTGGGGAGAAGTGTGAACCGGACGATTGGCGAATGTATCTGGTCCTATTAAATTCTTCTTTCAGGTGAAGATAATATTAAATTATAAGGAGGCAATATTGCCGGCGGAAGAATACTGAGGAAGGTACTGCGAATTTTAAGTGACCCGACCTGGTACCAACAGACTTTTGGATCAATAATAATGCCTCTAATGTTCTTATTCATATTGCGGACAAGAACAATTTGATTTCCGTCGTGTAAGCCACCGTGTCTCCAAGGTGTGTGGGGGGCGAGTTTTTGGTTGGTCTCCTTTTAAATCATCCACAAGACGCAATCGTCCAAGAAGGAGAGCTAGGAGAAAGTGAATTCACTGCTAGACATTCCTGGGTCATGCAAGTGGGTGAATGAGAACAGAATCTTGATGTTACATGCGCGATCAAAGCATAACACACCGTGTCATTCATCATGATATAGGTGGCGGCATAAACAGGTGCGATGGCAGAACAACTTCTGATAGGTGATTTTTGAGGTATTGAAAGTTGCAAGCCAGTTTTCTTCCTGTCGATCTGTTGGAAATAGTGATAGAGTAGGGATGAGTTTGCTATATTGAGTCTGTGGGAAAGAAGCTGCAGAGTAGAGAATAAGCCTTCCTTGACAGGACTGTGTAAATGTTCGAGCTGTAAAGGTCTGGACTGGCGGAACTAAAGAATGGAGCTAATCTGAACATTTGCTATGGAAATAGCAATAGAGTAGTGATAGTCTTGCAATGTTGAATCTGTGGGAAAGAAGCTGCAGAGTGGAGAATAAGCCTTCCCTCACAGGACTGTGTAAATTTCCGAGCTGTAAAGGTCTGAACTGGTAGAACTAAAGAATAGAGTTCATCTGAACATTTGCCATGGAAATAGCGATAGATTCAGTGTTTCTTGCAATATATTGTATAGTTGTGTTTTACTTGAGGTCTAGTGTGAACTTGTGAACTAATAGACGCTCAATGCATAGATGATGTTTTTTTAGGTATTGAATATTAACAGTCATTATTACCCCTATCAATCTGTTAGAATTCTCTCAGAGAAGAGAGCGCCACCAAGGCTTTGATGATCTTAATATTTGAAAGCGTGTTCCTAAACTGTGGTATCATCTGCATAGATGTTTACTAATAATCTGTGAATGTTCCAGGTAGATTGTAAATAAAAAGTTAGGAATAACAAAAGAAAGTAAGAATTTTATTTTAATCATTTCACCCGAAGCAAGGCAATAAAGCCACTAAAACGCAATGGGCAATACATGAATAATGATGGCATTAATGCTCTTGTTCGTTTTGCAAACATTTATATCTATCCTTATAACCAGAAAGAGCGGTCGCGTTGACAAAAGTCTCGTCCTTTACGGTGAATAAAAAACAAAAACTATTCGATCGTCTTTTCTTCCAGAAAACCAATTTAATTAAAACATCAGTGCTTTCTGTAGATGAAGAGTACTTGAGTATTTGGACGCTGGCCAAGGAACATTCATTGTCCAACAAGAAATACTATATGTACTTATAGAAAGGCGCGGGAGAGATTAAATAATGCTATCATCCAGACGAGGCATCCTTGTAACCAACAACTGAATGCAAATACAATGAGATCATCGAAGATTACATAATTTGTGAGAATGTACAATTACCACCAACTTACGAACAAATGTCACAGGGACTATTTCGAAAGCTGGTTTCTCTCCCCAGCTTAATTTTATGCTGTTGGTTACACAGGAATTCAGAAAAAAACAGTTTATAATTCCTCTCCATAATAACAACACATTTTAAGTCCTTCTTCTTCTTCTTCTATATACCATGTCAAATCAGGATTTGTGCGATCACAACTCTCCACAACCTCCTATCCATTTTAGCTCTTAATAAGGTCCGTCTTTTCACAATCTCTCCCAGCCACTGTTCTACCATCCATTTACGCAAGCTTGCTGCTTTCCTTTTTCCCTTTTGCCTTCAATATGTCCTGTTTGTGTCAAAATCTCTAAACACTCTTTCCTCATTATGTGTTCTAGAAATTTCAAATGAATCTTTCCGATTCGAAGTAAAAATGGGTTTTGGTTTTCTTTTCCTTTAAAACAACCTCGTAGATCTTCAATAAAAACAGTGTACGGAATAAAAAAGAGAGTACGAACAAAATTTTATTTAATAATTTCACTATAAGCAAGGCAATAAAGCCACTAAGACGCAAGAGGTAATAATAATAATAATAATAGCACTAATGGTCTTGTTCTTTTGCAACTATTTAAACCTATTATATTCAGTCCATGTTATACTCAGTATCCTATTGTAGAACCACATTTCTGATGTGAAGAAATTGTCTAGAATTCACTAACCATGTGAAAAGACCGATATTACAGAAGAGTTCAGTAGTATTTTCTTTGTTTCTAATGAAATTTCCTGATTGTTTGATTTTGTTTAGAGGCATATCAACACCTCTATGGGTTATTTAGTGTCGAGATCCAAATATTTTAACACTTTTTGTGGTTTCAACTAAATATATACTATTAATAGGTATTGTTGGTAATTTTACTCTAAATATGGTTCTGTCTATTTTGTTTTACGGCATATCAACCTCAATGGGGTATTTAATGCCGACAAGATTTTTAGGAAAGGTTCGTGTGAACAGAACACGCATTCTTGCAGTTCAGGTTTGATTGACGTATTTTGTAAAGAAGGTTTTTGATGATGGTTAAATGTATTGATGGTAATATTTTTTTCAAAAATTTATTTCTGGTATTATTACTATAAAAATCTACATTTATACATTTATAGTGTTTTGACTCCAGTTTGAACGGTTTACTATTTGCCCATAGCTAGGACCCTAACAGGTGCTACCACCCCGGGTCAAGATGGACTGATGAAGAACAGAAATTAAGAGGTGCTTCCACGCTCCTTAGATCCTCCAATATCGCAATCAGAGGCCTTGCTGTCGGATGTAGTTTATCTTCATACCCATTACTATATATATATATATATATATATATATATATATATATATATATATATATATATATATATATATAAACAGAATATTGAATAAAGAAAACAAGTGACCAAATGTTACATTTAATTACAGATTCAATCAACAATGTATTTTCCCTGATTATCTATGACTTCCTTCCATCTATTAACAAGTTTACTAATTCCATTACTGTAAAATTCTTTTGGCTTTGGTTCGAAGAAATCACAAATGTCAGTTTTAACCTCTTCCTGTGTTACAAAAGCTGTTTCTTCCAAATGATTCTATAAGCTACGAAACAAATGGTAGTCTGAAGGAGCAAGATCGGGAGAATAAGGTGGATGAGGAATTTTCTCCCAACCAAGATCTTATGTGACGTGATTATTGCTGTGTGGGGTCTCGCATTGTCCTTATGAAACATCACCTCTTTTCTATTCACTAGAACAGGTCTTTTTCCCCTCAAAGCTTGGTTCAAACGCTCTAATTGCTGACAGTATATTTGAGCATTAATTGTTGCGTTAGGTGGTAAGAATTCAAAGTGGATTATTCCTTGGCAATCCCACCAGATTGAAAGAAGAACCTTTTGCCCATGAAGTTCCCTTCTCGGCTGTGGCTGGGGTCCTTTCACTTTACCAAGCCATTGTCTACGACGCTTAACATTTCGATAAAAGATCCATTTTTCGTCGCCAGTCACAAGTCTATCCAAAAAAGGTGAAACAAGTTGGTCAGAATGGAGAGAAGATCAGATGTCAACTCGGGACTTGAGGTTGTTTTCAGACAATTCATGAAGCACCCATTTTCCAAGTTTAGGAACTTTGTTGTTGAAGATGACAATGAACAGTTGTATGGTTTGAACTGAGAACCAATGCCAATTCCTCAACTGATAAAGCAGGATTTTCTTCAAGGGCTGCTTCAAGAAGCTTTTCATCAAACTCAACTGGACGCCCGGTTCGATCTTCATCTTCAAGGGTGAAATCTCCACCTCTGAATTTTGCAAACCATCTTCTGCAAGTTCTTTCATTCACATATACCTCTCCATAAACTGAGTGAATGTTTCTAGCCGCTTCGGCTGCTGAGTTTCCTTTCTTGAACTCATAAAGCATTATGTGCCTCAAATGATTCTTGGGTACTTCCATGTTAGCAGGGTTTTAATCAAACAAAATTTAATTTTATTGTCCTCTAAAATAAAATTTGATCAGTTTAAATGCATCTAAACATAAAAATAATGTTCAGTTCCATTAGACATTATAAAATACTCTTTGAATTTCGTTCATTTTAACAAAAAGTTAAAATTCGGTTAGAACTTATGGGATGACCTGACATATATATATATATATATATATATATATATATATATAATATCTGTCTATATTTTTGTGATTTCTGAGATGAGGTATTATGTACACTATTTACATTATTCGGACTATTGTCCTCATTTTTGTCGCCCGTGCCAGTTTCTGGTAGGATTTTTCAATTTGTCTCCATATTTTCGGTGTATCGTGTCCGTACCTATCCTTCGGTATTTGTCTATATTTCTAAGATAATAGTCTGAATAATATAAATAGTATACATAATACCTCATCTCAAAAATATAGACAGATACTGAAGAAGGCCGGAGCGCACAACGGCCGAAACGTTGTGATAAATATGGCGACAAAAATGAGGGCAATAGTCCGACTTATGTAAATAGTACATATTTTTAATTATTAGTATGTACTATTAGCAGGGCATCAATTTGTTGCTTTTTAGTAATGGAAAACCAATTCCTCACTTTATGTCGAGTTGAATTTGATATTATTACTAGTTTACTTTTGACATATTTTGTTAAACCATATTATTCGAAAGTTTTCTCATGTGAGATTTTAAATATATTAGGTTGTCCCAAAAGTTCGTAAACACATGATGGTCTTTATTTTGAGGAATAAGTTTTTGTTGTTTTTGTTGTTATTTCAATTTTTTGCAAGTTTTTACGAACTTTTGGAACAACTTAATATTTCTCAATTATATTAATATGTAAAAATATGGGATTCACTTTATTACTTAATAACAATAGAAAATTGATCCCCCATTTTTATATTCCGTAGAATGTTATATAATATCGCTAGTTTACCGAATCGATTTTATTCCATTGCAGCATAAGTCCATCTTCCCACTCCAGTTAAATGTAAATGGTAAAGTTTGCATCTGAAAAAACAACGTCACATTATGCAATATTCACGCAAAAAATTCTTCTTACAACCCAAAACTATTTTTGTCGTTAAATAACGCACAAACCGTAAAAAACAAATCAATTAACAATTAAATAAGCATGACAAATGTCAGAATCTTAAATAAAATAAATGCCATTATTACGTGAATTTTCCATGAATATTTGCTCGGGTCTTCCATATTTTACATTGGGCAACTTATGGTTTCCTGTGTAGGAAATGCTGAATTTAAATTACCACCCCTCTGGCCCGCCTTAGAGACGTGAGGATTCTGTAATGGAGATCTGGTTGGAATGAGATATCAGACAGCTGAATTCGAATCCCAAATACTCTTAAGAAAGGTGTAAATCTACCTCCTCCCAGCAACAACGATTTAAATATTAGGACACATGTATCTGTAAAAATATTAGGACACTTGTATCTAAAAATATTAGGACACTTGTATCTGTAAAAATATTAGAACACATGTATCTGTAAAAATATTAAGACACATTTATTTGGAAAATATTAGGACACTTTTATTTGCAAAAA
>OZ010601.1:79967163-80057163 GCA_963932145.1 Acanthosepion lycidas
GCCTTTTCTATAAATACTCTCATGGTAATTGTTTTGATGAACTTTCCACTATGGTACCTAGACTTTATCAATTTAAGCGCAGTACTAGATTGGCAACAAGGTCCCATCAATTTACAGTTGAAATGGCAAGAATTAACCCTAAGTTCTACGCTAACACATATTTTTATAAATACTTCCAGGCTAATTGTTCGAATGAGCTCTTCGCTATGGTACCCCTGTGTTTTTGAATTTAAGTTTTTTTTTTTTTAATTTTGGCGTTGAGTTCTCATCAATTTGCGGTTGATCAGGCTAGATGTAGCCGTAAGTTCTATGCTAATAATTTCTTCTCTCGCTTGTGGAACTCCCTTCCGGCTCCATACATTCAAGCCAATTTTAATCTGCAAAAATTTAAATGCAATGCCAATCTCTATCTACTGTCCTCCTGATTACTCTCTTCTCTTTCTGCTCATCATTAATGTATCTGTTCCTAATTGTTCCACGCCCTGTAACCCCTTGTGTCTTAGTGGCTTTATTACCTTGCTTGGGATGATCTCGATAAAAGAAAGTCTCTTTTTCCACAATTATTGCTTGTGGGACTTTCTCCTGGCTTCTTACTTCCTAGCGAACTTTGATCTTCAAAATTTAAATGCAATGTCAATCGTTGTGTTTTCTTACTTTTTGTTCTTTTATTGTCGTCTTTCCCTAATAGTCGTTTTTCTCATATTCTTTCACACTCAGTAACCGTTTTGCGTCTTAGTGGCTTTATTGCCTTGAATAGGATGACATGATTAAAAAAAAAAAAAAATTCGTTCCACCATCCATTAAAATGCGCTCATCAAGGTAGGTGTTGCACTGCCCCGCTTCTGTCAATTTAGTCTTCGACATGTCGAGTAAGTGTCACAATCTCCATTTCCTCATAATGTGTCCAAGAAATTTAAATTCTAACTACGTGCCTATTTTGCTTCCATTTTCTTTAAGACATCTTCCTTTCTTACGTGCTCCATCCATGGTATTCTCAGCATCGCCCACGTTGAGCTACATTTCTGTTGCCTCCTGTCACTTCTTACCTGTGGTGAGATTTTATTAATCATTTCACCCCCAAGCAAGGCAATAAAGCCACTAAAATGCAAAAAAATGTTTTCTGCTCTCTATGTACACAACCTCAGTTGGTAGGTTATGCGTCATTTTCCTCTTGTCTCTCTTGCTTTCATTATGTCTTGTGCATATCAAATTTTCTAATCCCCGTTTCCTCATTATTTGCCTTAGAAATTTCAGCTGTGTCTTTTTTGTATCCATTTTCTCTAACACTTTATCTTTGCCCACATGATCGGTTCATGGTAGTCTCAGCATCCTCCTGTAGAACTAGACATCTGTTGCTTCGATTGCATCCAGTCTCTTCTTCATCTATCGGTTATTTGACGCTATTTGAGTTTATTTTTGGAGATAATAATGGTTTAGTGATACCAGTCTTACTAATTAACCCATAGCTGGGGGAGAAGAGATGGATTCATACCTTTCTTAGAGGTATTTATGCCTAACTGAATATAACAAACCAGACTGGAATTGGAACTCGGCTCTCCAATTAACAATTCCGAGCCATTATCCATTACACCACCCGCACATCTAAGATTACAGCAACTGGTATGGTATTCTCCAACTGTCACCTAAGTACTGACCAGGCTTGATGTTGCTTAACTTCGATGATCACATAGGAACCAGTGTTTCAATGTGATATGGACATAAAACCTTTATAGTGCCCTCAAATCTAAGCTGACATCACCTAGTATTCCGAAAGGGTCGCCTATCTAAGTACTAACCAGGGTCGACATTGCTTAACTTTGGTGCTCATAATATCTGGTAACTGCAAAAGGCTATTATTTGATCGTACAGCTTATTTTTATCAGTACAAATCATACACTTTCCAGAAGAACAAATATTTCAATTTCAGTGTGACTTGGTAATTCTGTCCCTCATTAGTCACTCTTACCATTATTTCCCGCCATTTATTATGATCTTGCGTAAGATCAATTGTTAGGTTTTCTACTAGTAAAATGTGTTCATTATGTCGTGCTAGACAATGGTTTTTCCCGCCAGAATCTATCTCACACATTTATATGTCTACCATTTCGCCCATGCTTAGAATATTGCTTTCACATCTGGCCTGATTCTTCTGCGACACATTTAGAGATTCTGGATGAAATCCAAAGAAAAGTCTGCAATGTTATCGGTACTGACCTGGCACCTCGGCTTCAACCACTTTCCCACGGTTATAACGCCTTTTCTATAAATATTTGCAGGGTAATTGTTCTGATGCACATATTCATTGGGGTTTCATTTTTAAAAGTTTTCATTTTTATCCACTTTCCAGACAAATTGTATATATCGGAACTAGTTAGGACTTCATCGAGACTTTGAGGTAATATGGTGACTGTAGTAAGAATGGTAAGTAAGAATGTGTTACTTTGGTTTAAGGAATACTGTGGTATGTTTGGGTCAGTAATTGTGGCTAGATAAGTTTTAGATAAGACAGATTGAAGATCAGCCTTCCTCTATATCCCTTGTACAATATTTTTGTATTTTCAAAATAAATATTTTTTGCTTACCTAGACTTTATGAATTTAAGCTCAGGACTAGATTGGTGATGAATTCTCATCAATTTACAGTCGATTCGGCTAGTTGTAACCGTAAGTTCTATACTAACAGTTTCTTTAATCTTCAAAAATTTAAATGCTTAAATCGTTGTCTGCTGTCTTCTCGATTCCCCTTCTTTTATTCTTCTCGCTCCTTAATAATGTTTTTCTTATTCTTTCACTCTCAGGAAACATTTGTGTGTTTACTGCCTTATTTGCGGTGAAATGATTTAAAAACATATCCTTTCTTGTAAAATGTAATTTTCGCATCCTTTAATACACTGTCAAAGAAAATGATAAGGACAATTGAATTCCCAATAAGTCTGGTTTCTCTTGTCTAATGACTTTGTTTCGATTGTTGCTATCTTTATAAAATTTAATATTAATAAATAACGCACAACGTCCACGAAGCTGATTTGGTTAAATATTATCTAATGTTCTTATCTGTGTAGTAGTGTAAGACAGAAATGCGGAAGAAAAAAGAAAAAAAAAGGAAAAGAAAGAAAAGCTGTACACGGAGAAGAAAATAGCAAACAAGGTGATTAAGAACCAAAAGAAAGAAAGAAAGAAACAAACAATACAAGAAGAAGAAGAAGAAGAAGAAGAAGGATGAGGAGGAGGAGGATGAGAAGAAGAAGAAGGCGGAGGAGGTAGTAGAGGGGGAGAGGGTTGTGTAATTTAAAATAAGCGATCGATCTTTTCTGGACAAGCCTTTTTATAACGCCCAACTAAATTGGCTAAATATTATTAAAGATTATTAAGAGCGGGAAAGATGAAGACGAAATAAATAAAAAAAAAAGAAAAAGAAAGAATTATTCAGAAAGCTTCGAAGGAATTTGGAAATATGCCTACAAAGGTCGAAGGTTAATAAGGAAAGAAAAGGAGACAATAAAAACAGGGAATGTAAAATCAAAAAAAAAAAAAAAAGAAAGCAAGAAAGAAGAAGATGAAAGAAGAAGAAAAGAAAGATGAAAAAGAAGAAGAAGAAAAAAGAACCTAAAACGAGAAGGAATGAGTGAAAAATCATGAAAGAAGAAAAAGTGGAAAGGGAGAAAAACATTGAAGTAATAACTGAAAAAGATAAAGCTTGAGGGAAAGTATGAACGAAAAAAGAAAAAGAAAGAAGCGGAAAGGAAAGAGAAAGAAGAGGAAAGAAATAAAAAAGAAGAAGAATTGAAAAAGCATGGGAGAGAAACAAGTAGAAGAAAGTGTAAGGAATTAAAAAAAAAATCAAAGAAATTAAAAGAAAGACAGACCAGAAAAAGCACACGCAAGAAGAAGCGTTTAATCTGTGATATGTTTTTAATACGAAGCATATTGGGTTTCGTATCAAAAGTTATTAATAGTGAATAGGAAGGAGAAAAGGAAGATAAAAAAGCGAAAGAGGGAAAAAATGAAGAGGAAAAGAAAAAAAAGCGATAGATTAGAATAAGATAGAATGTAAAAAAAAGAAAAAAAAGATGAAGTGATTGAAGAAAACGAGGAGGTGGGAAGAAAAAGAATTGGTCGAGAAGGGGGCAGAAAGGAGGAAGACAAAGAAAAGAAGAAATAAAAAGAAAAGAAACTGTTAACGTCTCTTGCAACATCATACGACCTCCTTAACAAAGGCTAATATCAGAATAAATGCATTCGTTTAGTCACATCCATTGCAAAATAGGAAAAAAAAAACAAAAAAAAAACAAAACATTACGAGTGTGTACGAGTTCCTAGCGCCATCTTTTGAAAACTTGCTCTTCACTGGAAACTTCCGTACTCATCAAATAGCACCAATAAAAGAGGACAAGTACGAAGAGAAACGTTTTTCGAAAAGGGCATTGTCTTTCGGTAATTGTCTTGTGACTGCGTGATTCGCGTTCTTGGGAAGAGACCGAACCGGTCATTAGATTAGCCGCCCGTTCTTTCTTTTTTTATATGGACTCTTATATGTGCAGAAAAAAAAAACCTTTCTCTTCATGACATTTTGTACATTTGAAGGAAAATAAACCAAAACAAATAATGGCATCAGCAATTATGAGAAGTGGTCGATTTTTCAGGGAAGGTGACATTGATGTTATCAGACTGGCAGAAGCAACCAACCCCAGAGTGCGACACATTTGCAAAATGCTTGAAGACCATATCATGGATTGACCCAAGCCCAAATCTCTCCCTCTCTCACTCTCACACACACACACACACTCTCTCTCTCTCTCTCAGTCACTCATTCACTCACTCACTCACACACTCGTTCCTCTCTTTCTCTCTCACTCTCTCTAACACACACACACATACACACGCACACACACGCATATATCGTATATATTCGCGTATCATCCGGCCTTTGAAGATCTAATTTTGAAGCTAATTTCACGACCGTAAATGGATATATATATATATATATATATATATATATATATATATATATATAAAAGTGAACATAGAAGTCAACACTTAGAGGCGACAGTCTGTTTCATGCTATATGCAATCGTCAGGCCACGATTGCATATAGCATGAAACAGACTGTCGCCTCTAAGTGTTGACTTCTATGTTCACTTTTATATTTACACACGCTCTACCTCTGATATTGAGCACTTTATTCCATAAATATAGCACACCTTAAGACTATATTTCTTTATATATATATATATATATATATATATATATATATATATATATATATATATATATATATATATGTATTGGTCAATGGCGTAGCCAGGGCCAGAAGTACATACGCTAAATTATATCTTGTGCATGAAGAGACCCCCTGAAAAATTAATTTCAAAATTAGGTCTTCAAAAGTTGCATGATACAAAGTATATATATATATATATATATATATATATATATATATATATATATATATGTGTGTGTGTGTGTGTGTGTGTACAGGTTATCCATAAAATTTGTGTGCACGTTAAAAAATTTATCACTTTATTTGTATTTGCAAATAGAAATAATCTGTAAAAAATGTTATAATACAGTGTTTCAACAAGATGGAGCTTCTTGTCACTTTGCTCTGCGTGTTAGAGAATTTCTAAATCAGGGATTTCCTAACAGATGGATCGGAAGGGTTGAACCATTTTATTGGCCTCACCGTTCGCCAGATTTGACTCCATTAGATTTTTTATGGGTATATGTGAAAACAATTTTGTATGTAACTCAACCTAGTTCATTAGAAGAGTTGAAAGCTAAAATAAGTAATGTGATTTCAGGTCTTATTGTAAATCAGTTGACAAATGTTTTCCGTGAACTGCAAAATTGTATTACCCTTTGTATTGCTAATGATGTAGGACATGTGGAGGCTTAAACAAATATAGATTTCCTTCTTACAAATTAGTTCTATCGCAAATACAAATAAAGTATTTCATAAATTTTTAGAGTGCACACGAACTTTATGCACATCCTATATATTAGGTTGGTGCAAAAATAATGACGTAATAATGTCGTTTCTTGACGTATTTTTTACGTGAAAAAACGTCATTATTACGTCATTATTTTTGCACCAACCTTATATATATATATACATATATATATATATATATGTGTGTGTGTGTGTGTGTGTGTGAGTGTGTGTACGCGCGCGCGCGTGGTATTTAGTGGATCTATTAATGCTTTATTTGCGTTTAATTTCCTCTCAACAAAACACGAATGATCAAAAAAAAAAAAGCATAAGTAGATCCACTTTTGAAAAAGTAAACCAGTTTGTCTGAAGATCGCAAAAGCGTGAAACCCGGAGTTACAAACTACTGTTATAGCAACCGCATTCATTCTCTAGGTTTAACTAGGTCTGGTCTACTTACTGCATCGAGCACTTTCCTTAGTTATTTTGCGTATTCTTATCGTTTTTTTTTCTTTGGACTTTGGACTTGCATGCTATACGATTATTTTCGGCTAACGTACGTGTTCTTGGTGCTTTCTTTTTTTATATCCCTTTTTCCCCTCTGGTATTGGTTTGATTATTTGCAAATTAAGACACCGAAGGTTTTCCGAGCGAGTATAATTTCTTATGCTTATAAGATTGCTACTACTAATATATATATATATATATATATATATATATATATATATATATATATATATATATATATATATATATATATAATATTAGTTGTAAATATACACATACATATGCAAAATATATAAATATATATACATAGGTGCATACACATACAGTATATTTTTTGAATAAAAAATTCCAAGAGGATAGAATCCAGTTAGAACTCAATGTCCAGGACAGAGTAAGGATATAATAAAAAAGGCTTAAACACTAATTTAAGCCTTTTTATTTTATATATATATATATATATATATATATATATATATATATATATATATATATATATATATATATATATTAGTAGTAGCAATAATCTTATAAGTATAAGAAATTATAAATTAAAACCTATGGTGCGCGACTTTTGCCTCACCCTATATATATATATATATATATATATATATATATATATATATATATATATATATATATATAGGGTGAGGCAAAAGTCGCGCACCATAGGTTTTAGTGGATAGGTTGGACAGGTCCTGTTGAGTGATCACAGAGGTCACCAGGCATCATATCCTTGGATTCTTCTTTCTGTGGCGCCGTTTGAAATCAGTTGTTTATCAGGTGCACCCAAGAAATATTGAGGAACTTAAAGAAAGAATTAAATATAAATGCGATAAAATTGCAGAAGAAACTCTCCGACGTGTTAATCAATCCTGCAGCCATAGAATTGAAACTTGCTTTGAAAAAGAATGACGACATTAAACAGCGCTTATAACAATTATACAACTAGTAAATAACATTTTCACTTGCAATTATACTTTTAATAAATAATACTTATGGTGAGTGAATTTTCTCTCACTCTTTATCTATATATATTCATACATTAGAAAATATCGTTTTAAATTGATTGACTCTTGTAAGTAACTTACATAATTATTTTATTGGTTAAACTTTCTAGACTATTTATTCAGTAGAATATTTGTGATAATTCCAGCAAAGAACATCACGTAGTGCATAGAATACCCCCAATGTTATTCTTATGTTAACAACACGATGGGGGAAAACAAAGGAGCATAGCGTTGACTTGAGACAGAGAATTATTAACTCTCACAAGCAGAGAAACAGATTTATTTCAAACCGGTTAGCTCACACTAGACCTACAGTACAGTCCGTTATAAAAAAAAAGTTTAAATAGTTTGGGACAACAGATAATTTGCCTGGGTGTGGAAGAAAACCCAAATTGTCACCGAGAACTGTACGAAAACTGTGTGCTGAGGTTAATATAAACCTAAGAGTTTTGAAAAAACATCGCCAAAAGTTTTGGAAACGATGGTCAACAGCATAAGTACTCGCATAATACAACGTTGTTTAAATAGAAATGGATGGTATGGAAGCTAACAACGACAACCCCCCTCTTCACAAACAATGTCACATTGTTGCTCGGTTTAATTTTGCTAAAACGTTCTTGGACAAAGAAAATTGCTTTTGAGAACAAGTACTATGGAGTGATGGAACAAATATTGAGCTTTTTAGACATAATGATGTAGAGTATATTTGGCACAAAAAAGGTGAGTCTTTCTTCCCAAAGAACACAATGGCAACATTAAAACATTGAGGCGGCTCGATGATGTTTTAGGCTTGTTTTCGCTCAAGGCGGGCTGAATAATTAATTACAATAAGAAGAATAATGAAGTATGTAGACTGCATCAAAATTCTGGATGAAAATCTACAACTATCAGCGCACAATCTTCATCTGGGTCGGTGGTTTACTTTCCAGCAAGATAATGATCCCAAACATATGTCTAAATCAGTGACTGTCTGGTTTCAGAAAAAGATTACAGTTCTGCCATGGCCTTCAATGGGTTGAAAATCTATGGCAAGAATTTAAAGTTCGAATAAATCGTCGTCCACCAAAAAGCCTTCAAGAATTAAAACGTGTAACCATTGAAGAATTGAGGAAAATTTCAGAAAAGATTTGTTCAAATCTCATCAAAAACTTTAGAAAACGATGATAGGAAGTTATAAAGATGAGAGACCATGCTATTGACTATTAATATTGTGAAAATTGTTAATTTTTTTTCTATTTTTCATACTGTACGATTTGTCTTTTCCTATTTTGTATAATTCGCCTGTCAAATTTGTATTTGACCAATTGTTCTGAAAATTGAGTTTTATATTCCTTTTTTTTGTGCTTATTAACATAAAAACAAGCTGGCATCATACGGGCACTGAATTCTGAGAAATGAATAAAAATATTCAAAATTGATGGGTGTAAGAATAATTTCGTCATGGATTATATATATATATATATATATATATATATATATATATATATATATATATATATGTAATGTTAAAAATCAGGAGGTCAATTAGAATACGCGACCACCGTTTCGACCTGGCGGTCTCATCCGGCGTTAATTTTAACATGGCCACTTTAACGCTTTAAATTTAAACAAAACCCACAAATAACGCTTTAGAATTATCTTTAAAAAAACAAAAACAGACGGTATGATGGTTGAAAGGCAGGACAATGGGTGTAATGGGAGGGAGAGCATTTTTTAATACTATTGTTCCCTGGTCTGATTCAACTTTGACCATTAACCTTTATATATATATATATATATATATATATATATATATATATATATATATATATGATTAATCCAAATATAAAATTTATCATTGTTGATGTTATACTCATCTCCAAAATTTCCTAGACGCACCTTTTTGTAATCGTTCGGTTTACTCGTCAAGAGTTAGCAGCAATTTTGCTGATTTTCTCTTTTACCTTATTTTTAGATAAAGTAGTATGAAGAAGTAAAAAGATATAAAGTTAGACGTTTTTATTGGTGTTAGGTTTTCTTCTTTCTGTTTGCGTGCGCATGTGTACACGTGTGCATGTGCATGTGTCTACGCCTATACGTGTGGATTTGTGCACATGGGTAGAATATCGTGGTTATTTCTACACAAACACACACACACATATAATTACTACAAAAATAGCCATTTTGTTTCAACACTTCTGGTGTCTTATCAAGTGATGGTGCTAAATGTATTTATTTTACATTCAGCGCTATCACTTGATAAGACACCAGAAGTGTTGAAACAAAATGGCTATTTTTGTAGTAATTTTATAACATATTTATGTTAGAATTTTCTAATAAATTATATTTGCTCTACTCTGTATTGAGCATTCTATTAAGAATAGTGTTTTTGGTTATGGGGATTTATTCCGTCTACACCTATCCTATACTTATATATATATATATATATATATATATATATATATATATATATATATATATATTGTTATGGTCCGAATTCCTTGTACCACGGTGATAGTCCAAGGTAGAACCAATAAAGAAGAACTCGAACACAGGTATGGAATAACACAGATATATTACAAACAGGAATATATACAGAGAAGTAGAAAGTGTTAGTACGAACAATCAGGTTTAGTAGAGAGAATAATGTAGTCTCGACCAGTATCACTATTCCAATGTCTTGCAGTAATTGTCTGAACGCAACTCTGTTGCGGACTGCCTCTGACTTGACTCTTGACTCGACTTGAACTACTGACTCTACTTGAACTACTGACTCCTGCACATATCACAAGTTTTGTTCCAGCTCGTTTTGCGCCGAACATTATCATAAACGATCCACTTTTCATCGCCTGTAACAATTTCGTCTAAGAACGGCTCCGTCTCTTAGCGTAACACCAAAGAAAACACCGCAGAAACACCATCGAACTTGTTCTGTTCTGTCAGAGAATCTTGCCATTCATGTGTCTCTACAATGAGCAAAAGGCTGTTGAGATATCAATTTTCAAACTCTTAGTAATCTTTTCCGTCGAAATCTTTGGTTCATTCTACAAGATGGTAGGCGGAGCGTCTTCATCGACGTTGGAAATTAGCCTCAAGTGTTGTTGATCGTTTAGATTAAAATCACCCTGACGGAATCTGCCAAATCATTCTTTGACTACCCGAAGAGTTGAAGAACGATCCAGAAAAATCTTCAGAATGTTTTTGTCGCAGTTTCAACGCTTACTCCTTTTGGAAATTCATAGAGCACAATATGGCCAAAGTGAATTTTCCCTCTCCAATCCTCCCACCAAACGGACAGCGAAACCTTCATTGGATCCGAGCCCTCTTTGACCACGCGTTCTGCACATTCACAAAGCTGTTTCCAGCTCCGTTTGCGCCGAACGTTATCATAAACGATCCACTTTTCATCGCCTGTGACAATTCCGTCTAAGAACAGGTCCATCTCATAGCGTAACACCAAAGAAATCACCGTAGAAACACAACTGAACTTGTTCTAATCCGTCAGAGAATGTTGACACCCATGTTTTTCTTCAGTGAGCAAAAGGCTGTTGAAATATTGATTTTCAAACTCTTAGCAATCTTTTCCGTTGAAATCTTTTTGAAATCTCCACGATGGCAGGCAGAACGTCTTCATCAACGTCGAAAGGTCACCCAGGGTGATATTGACCGTTTAGAATAAAATCACCCTGACGAAATCTGCCAAATCACTTTTTGACCACCCGAAGAGCTGGAGAACGATCCAGATAAATCTTCTTGATATATTTTGTCGCAGTTTCGAGGCTTACTCTTTTCGAAATTTATAAAGCATAATATGGCCAAAGTAAATTTTCCTTTTGCAATTTTCCCAGCAAACGAACAGCAACACCTTCATTGGATGTAAGCC
Source organism: Acanthosepion lycidas (assembly GCA_963932145.1). Taxonomy (NCBI): domain Eukaryota; kingdom Metazoa; phylum Mollusca; class Cephalopoda; order Sepiida; family Sepiidae; genus Acanthosepion; species Acanthosepion lycidas. Next base: position 79,978,468 of record OZ010601.1, read on the forward strand.
CGCCTTGGCCACGGATTCTGCGCATTAAGCTTGTTTCCAGCTCAGTTTGCCTCGAACGTCATCATTGAAGGCCGCCCGGAGCGTGGTTGATCGTTTAGATTAAAATCACCCTGACGAAATCTGCGAAACCATTTTTGACCGTCTGAAGAGCTAGAGAGAGATCCAAATAAATCTTCCGAATGTTTTTGTCGCCGTTTCAATGCTTACCCCTTTCGGAAATTCGTAGAGCAGAATATGGCGAAAGTGTAACTTTTCTTCCTACATCTTTAAGGCATTCGTTTGGGAACAAAATGTTACCATTCAACAACGCCTGAGTAGCAACTGAATGATTCAAGTCTTCAATCTAGAACATACCAGAAATCCCCACCAAAACAAACTTCATAGCCATGTTGCGTTCATTTTATATTAACAACAAAAATCGGGCACGGATATTTGCAATGATATGATATATAGATACCTCCAAAGATTCGCTAAAAAATGAATATATTTGATGAAAAAATGGCCCAAGTTTTATAAAACTGTTTTATCGTCAAAATCTTTTTTATTATTAAGAGGAAAGACGAAAGGATTTTTTGATTATTTTATTAAATTTGCTGGTCCTTTTTAGAACTTTCGAAATATTGTTTAAAAATTGTGTTTTTCTTGTGTCATCAGCTTAACTTAAATTAGTTTAGGAAAATTTGGCGTCATTTTGCGGTGCAAAACATTGAAATTCTTGCAAAAATCAGGCAATTGTCGGATTTTATTTGAAACAATCAGGACTTATTCACAAATGAATAGAATTCATTTTGGAAATCTTTGTTTATATCAGTTGTAAGGACAAATCCTCGAAGCATTTAATTCATTAAAATTTTGTTAAAATAGTAGAACTAATGTGTCAACAACATTATTAAATGTATACAAAAAACCAAAAAATACGGGCACACACAGATCAAATATTGCTTACGTCACAACACTCATTCGTTCTGCGAAATTCCCCAATTGTCTGTAACTACACTGATGATTATTTAAGAAAGTCAAAACTTGGACCATATTTCTTTTTCTCCAGTTATGTTGTGAGTCCCTGTCCTCTCTCTTTTACATTCAATCTGTCTTGTGAGTATCAGATTTTCCAAGCCCTACTTCCTCGTTATGTGTCCGATAAACCTCAGTTGAATCTTCCTAATGTTATGTATAAGTGTTCTTTTTTGCTGCCATTGTCTCTAGAATATCGCCGTTGTTCACATACACGGTCCATGGTATTCTCGGCATCCTTCTATAGAACATCATATGTGTTTTTTCAAGTCTCTTCTTTATATCTGATTAGATTGTCCAACATTCAGTGACGTATAGGAAGACGTGACAGATCAGTAGTCTTTTCTTTGTTTCTGTTGCTTCAAGTCTCTTCATCTGTGAGGAGATTATCCAACATTCAGTGACATATAGACGGACTGATATTACGTAACAGATCGGTAGTCTTTTCTTTGTTTCTGTTGCTTCAAGTCTCTTCATCTGTGAGGAGATTATCCGACATTCACTACCATATAAGGAGACTGATACTACATAACAGATCAGTACTCTTTTCTTTGTTTCTAACGATATTTTACTGTTTTATAATACTTTGCTCAGCTTCTGGAAGGCATCTTTCACTATCCCAATACGCTTCTCAGATATTTCTGTACCTGTTAAATTGTTTCAGTATCTCCAATCTGTATTTTGCATGCTCACAATTATGCCTTCTGTTTTCATGTAATTGATGTTTAATCATTCCTAATCGCTTTTCTTTATTAACTTCTGTGGGTGTTCTTGTAGTTTCCTTCATATGTCTGCTATATGTAACACAATATCATCTGCATATCTTATGTTGTTAATATAGGGGCCGCCAACAATGAATCCTGGTATGACTTCTGTCTCTCTCAGAATTACCTCGCTGTATAGATTCAAAAGGTCTGGTGAGAGGACGCATCCTTGTCTTACGGCCATTTCTATATTTACATAATTACCGAACTCATTTTCAACCCGTATGCAAGTAGTTCTCTGCCAGTATTGGTTCTGGATTATTCTAATATCCTTCCCACGTATGTCAAGGTTACCCAGCAGTTTCAGAAGTGCTTTGTAATGTAATTTATCAAACGCTTTTGCATAATCTATAAAACAAAGGCAACACATTGAATATAGATCTACTTAGCACTTCCGGCATCTTGCCACTGTTGTACAGAGTGTAACAGCAAAATTGTCCAAAGCGTGTCACGGGAAAATTATCCATCCCACAAAATGTTTAATATCTAAAATCTTTTTTCCAGGTTTTCAGATAAGACGCTTAGCCATCGTGCCATCATTTGACGTAAGAATCACTGAAAAAAACCTTTGAGTTACTCAGCTACAAAGAGAATAGGTTAAAATTGTTTTGTGTCATCCTTACTGTCTTGCCAAATGAGAAATGGTGAGAGGAACAAATTCATTCAGGCCGTCAGTACTCTGGCTTCCATATTCAAAGTGCATTCAAGAACCATCAAGCGAACGGCGAATACATTCTAAAAGACGGAACAACAGAGAGGAAAACTGGATCAGAAGGTTATGACAGGAAGAGGAATCATCATTTCAACTTAGAGCTAACGAGATCAATTAGAAAAGTTCCAACTCATTCCATAAGACGTTTGCCACGTGAGAGAGAAGTTTCAGCTATGAGAGTCCAAAGAGCAGTGGGAAAGGACTTGAAAATGAAACCGTCCGTGACACCTGTGAGGTATATCGTTACTCCAGGACAAAAAGTTAGAAGGTTAGAGAGGGTAAAGATCATCTTAAATAAGTTAGTAAATGATCCTCGAATAATATATATATATATATATATATATATATATATATATATATATATGAATTTTATAATAATCCTTCATGAGCTTCAGATCCTTAGCTATGATTAATTAATGATGAACATGTCATTTTCGTTATCACTGATTTCATCACGATTCTTCTGTTAATCTTGGAGATTAATTTTATATTCTTATTATTACTCAAAGTAAAATCGAATAGTGTTATAAAAGTGACAGAAAATTCCGGTAAGATATCTTTAATCATTTCTAAGATACAACGGTTCAAAACTTAAGTTAACAAATGGACAATTTTGTTGGTATACAATTTGGACAATTTTGCTGTTACATCCAGTATAATTCATTTATGATGTCTTTAATCTTGTCAATGGCCGAACTCTAAAGTTGCTAGCATCTCTGTTAGGATTCTGATGCCTTTCTTTTTTTTATTATTATTAATTTGACCATTGCTGATTCCACTTCAAATTTCAATATTTTTGTGCCCCTCCTTATTTTCGTATATTGTCAGTTATTCCTTTTCGTAATGAAAGACTCTTCGTTCCACCGCTGAAATATTAGGTTGGTGCAAAACTAGCCACCAATTATATCTCAGATAATGGGATATTTCGCAAAATTTTATTATAATACTTTAAATATCTTGAGTGTTTTTCCACAATTTCTTCCTGGTGCTAGGATCTGGTAACTTCGTTTATAACTGCAGAATCTCAGTATTGCGTCGTATCCTAACGGTCCAGGTTCAATTCTCAGTAGTAGATGCGCACTGCTGATGAGTCCCCAAAATAGGATGAAAAAGAATCAAGCCGAGCTTCTCGGTTTGACGGTCGAACTCTCTGCCTCTAAGCAGAGAGGAACCCGGACGAGGCTCCGCCGAAGGGCAGAGTCTCGTTCGGGTAGTTTGACCAATCCGATCTCGTTTATACGGGTTCTACGGGCATTTTTTGGCCGAACCTACGGGCTCGGGAAACCCACGTTAAACTCGGCCTTGTGCCACATGCAACCCTCGTGGGGGGTGGCTAGATAAAAAAAAAGGATGAAACAGCCGTCCAGTGCTTTCTGAATTCTGTTGAAGATACTTCAAAGACTCAATGAATTACTTAATTATGATTATCCCAAATCCTCCTGATAATTTCTATATTAATCTTTTTCAATAACGCTTCTAATGCTGTGGATGGAGCGGCTTTGGAATACAAGACGTGACACGTGGGGGCACAGTCCTTTGGTATAAATTGACTTTGATGAGTCACACAACGGAATTTGTGAAGAGCAGTATTGAGTCTAGTTTGTCACCTTATTGTCACCGAGACTCGTTGGTCTAGTGAGTATGACACTTATGTCATATCGTAACGGTCCGGTTTCGGTAGTAGATGTGGACGGCTGATGATTCCCCAAAATCGGGCAAAACGGACTTTTAGTTTTCTGAATTCTGTTGAGGATTCTTCTACACTCAATGAATTACTTAATTATGATTATTCAAATCCCTCTAATAATATATATATATATATATATATATATATATATATATATATATATATATATATATACACTTGCTTGAACCGGCTTCTGATGCTCTGGATGGAGCGGCTTGGGGATAAAAGACGTGACTCGTGGGGGTACAGTCCGTTGCATGAGTTCATGGTGGAATTTGTGAAGAGCGGCGTTATATCGCGTCTAGTCAGTTACCCCTTCATCATCGAGACCCGTTGGTTCAGTGGGTATAATAGTAACGGTCCGGGTTCGATTCTCGGTAGTGGATGCGGACTGCTGATGATTCCCCAAAATAGGACGAAACCTAGCCGTCTAGTTCTTTCTGCATTCTGTTGAAGATTCTTCTAAACTCATCACTCATGAATTACTTAATTACGATAATCCCAAATCCCCCTAATAATCTCAGTCTCAGTATTGTTATCTCATATTGAAGGCTTTAACTATATTTTCCAGCAAACTACCTGGATGGACGGGTGGTGTAATAGGATAAAGTGCTGAGTTCGAATTCCACTCGAGTTGGTAACATTAACTTACGTGAAATTAAACTTGGGGAAGGCATGAATCCATATTCTTCCTAGCTAGGAGTTACATACATTTTTTGGGAAATGTCATTTGTTATCTCCAAAGAGTTGTTAATGCAATATTCTTAGAACGAAAAATATGTTTCTGCTAAAATAACCCACAAACGATTGACAAACCGTCATTACTCATCAACCAAACCCATATGATATTTTGCTGAATACTAACTAACTTAATTCTATAACTATTTTCAGACATAGCATCCTACACTCTGACACTTCTTTCTTTAGCTGTCCCTTTAATTCAGAGAGGATGGTACTCTCCATCAACTTTTTTCTACCGTACCTTCAACCATTAAACAGAAAGATGTTAAATTTCGGCTTGACACTCCTTGTCAATTGAAAAAAATTTTTTTTAAGCTCCAGCCTCTATTCACTTCAGAGAATGGGATGAGTGATCGTAAATCTAAGATATTTTTGTGACCCAATTGTGTTAGGCAAAGTTTTTTAGGGAATTTTTTTAACTTACATATGCACAACCAGTAATTAATCAGTAAATATTGGTAGGAGTATCTAATTAATATTCTCTTTATATTTGTTGTTACTGATTCCTACACAAAGAAGGGCACAGGAGAGCCAGACGTCTGAAAGAATCCGTGTATATTCTAGACTGTGAGCGCCCAATTAGTAGGCCTAGCATAGAAATAAATACGATATATTATTAAGTAGTTAATGGAATGACAGCAAGGCCTACACATCAACGGTAAGAGAAGATTTGATGAAGTATGAGGGTCTGATTAAAAAGGTTTACATAGAAATAAACACGATATAGGAGCCTTTATTAAGTAAATAAAAGAATGACAGCAAAGCTAAAACAGCAGCAGCAGTAAGAGAAGTTCCGATAAAGTATGTTGGCCCAATTAAAAGATTTACATACAAATAAGATATAGAAGCCGTTATTAAGTAAATAAAAGAAATGACGGCAAGGCTTAAACAGCAGTAGTAAGAGAAGCCTCAATGGAATATGAGCATCCGATTAATAGGTCTACATTGAATTAAATACGATATGGGAATCTTAATCAGATAGATAGGTAGATAGATAGATAAACAACAAATAGATAGATAGATAATGAACTGACTTAGATATAAACAGACTCTGACATGAACGAAGATAGATAGATAGATAGATAGCCAAACAACAAATAGTTAGATAGATAATGAACCGACTTAGATAGATATGAACAAACTGACATGAACGAACTAAGATAGATAGATAGATAGATAGATAGGTAAAACAACAGATAGATAATGAACCGACTTAGATAATTAACAGACTATAGAAAAAAGGGCAAACTTACTAAGAGCTTCAAGGGCCAGGTAGATGTGGAGAGCTATGTACGCCCACGTTCAGAAGTTTACGACTCTATGAAGATAAGTGTATTTCTGTACTTACTTGATTCTGATGTCTCCAGTTAAAAGTCTAAAACTCACAAGATAAAGTGAAGGCGAGAGAGGCAGAGAGAAACTTTGAGTAATAGGAGTAGATAGGTTCGCCTATAGTCCGATTCACACTCCTCCCCGGTCTTTTGATCAGGGGAAGAGGTTTATCACTTGTTTACTGTTTAGGATTGTCTTTCCAGTTTATTCTAAAGACTTCTAATTCTCTTTTACACCTGCGTCTTAGTGGCGTTATTACCTTACTTGATATGAAATGATAAAAAAAACTGCATTCTTTTAGTTGAAATTTTGCGATAAAAGTTACAACGTCAATCAGAAATCCAAAAGTGGATACGAATAGATAAAGATGTCTTCCAGAAACTAAGCAAAGTATTAAGGGAGAGGAAAATGTCGTTTGAAACAAATAATACAGTGCTGATCTGCTATGTATAATCTAATAAACGATATGGCCGGAATTTATGGACTATCAAATAGAAGAGGCCAATACACACACACACACACACACACACACACACACACACACACACACATATATATATATATATATATATATATATATATATATATATATATATATATATATAGGAAGAAATATAGTTTTAAGGTGTGCTATATTTATGGGATAAAGTACTCAATATCAGAGATAGAGCGTATGTAAATATAAATATAAAAGTGAAAGTTGAAGACAACACTCAGAGGTGACAGGCTGTTTCATGTTGGATGCAATCGCCAGGCCGATTTCGTCGAGCATAAAACAGCCTGTCGCCTCTGAGTGTTGACGTCAATGTCCATTTATATATATATATATATATATATATATATATATATATATATATATATATATTATTAAGTACCAGAATTTTTAGTTCTTTTTCTGGGTGGAAAAGCCTTTTGGGCAGGCAGATTTTTGCCATAAGGTGCTCGATGTCAAAAGGTAGGATGTAGCGTTAATAGAATTAATCTGGAGAAGTTTATCACTAAACTGAGTGGATGTTGGTTCAGTCATGCCTACTACGTAGTCTCGTGAGCACATCAAGATAACATGTTCAACATAATATATATATATATATATATATATATATAATGTTGAAAATGTTATATATATATATATATATACAGAGAGAGAGAGAGAGAGAGAGAGAGAGAGGGGGAGATAGAGAGATAGAGATAGATAGATAAGAAACAGATTGAAATATACAGTTATGGACATAGATATATATGTATAACATAAACTATTCTTAGAAGCCAAGTAATTGTGGACTGCAATATATCTAAACTCATTTGTGGCAGTGAATTGTGAACAATTACTTCAAAGACAGAGAAGATACATGAAATGAGAGAGATCGTGTTCCACTCAAAAATGCTTGGAATACCATGGACAGAGTATGTGAGCGACGAGGAAGTATTAAAATAAATACGAACTACAAGGATACTGATATACTTGAATGTTGGGAACACATAATTAGGAAAGGAGACTCGGAGAATTTAAAACTTACAGGACATTGAAGTCAAACAAAGCAGAGCGGAAAAACACCTAATATTTTAATTTGCAAGTGACTTAACTAAAGAATGAATTCCACTACGCTCCACAATGGTGTGGCCTTGTGTCAAGTTATATAGATTTATAAATAACAAAGAATGATACGTATTTCTTACTGGAGTCATTGGTCAGAGATCGCATTCACGATATCGAATGATGAAATTCAAGAGTCACTTAGAATCTTGACGCTACACAATCTTCCTTTCCGATTTTTTCTTAACAGGTTTTGTAAGCGTATAGACATTATAAGTGTATTGACTTTTGAGATAAATGAACAGTGAGGAATATATTTACTAATAAAAAGAAAGAAAGAATGGGACTTCAAAAGAGAAGGAGAAGAAAGCATATGGCGAAGGAAGGACAAGAAAAAGAGAGGCACTTGTGAAAGAAAGAAAGAAAGAAAGAAAGAAAGAAAGAAAGAAAGAAAGAAAGAAAGAAAGAATTACAGAATGGGACTGGCAAAAGAGAAGGAAAAGAAAGCATATGGTGCAGGAAAGACAAGAGAAAGAGAGGCACTTGTGAGGGAAAGAAAGAAAGAAAGAAAGAAAGAAAGAAAGAAAAAGAAAGAAAGAAAGAAAGGAAGAAATAATGGGACTGGCAAAAGAGAAGGAGAAGAAAGCATATGATGCAGTAAAAACAAGAGAAAGAGAGGCACTTGTGAAAGAATGAAAGAAAGAAAGAAAGAAAGAAAGAAGAAAGAAAGAAAGAAAGAATAGGACTGGCAAAAGAGAAGGAGAAGAAAGCGTATGGTGCAGGAAAAACAAAAGAAAGAGAGGCACTTGTGAAAGAAAGAAAGAAAGAAAGAAAGAAAGAAAGAAAGAAAGAAAGAAAGAAAGAAAGAAAGAAAGAAAGAAAGAAAGAAGATTGGGACTGGGCAAAGAGAAGAAGAAGAAAGCATATGGTGGAGGAAAAACAAGAGAAAGAAAGGCACTTTTGAAAGAAAGAAAGAAATAAAGAAAGAAAGGAAGGAAGAATGGGAATGGCAAAAGAGAAGGGGAAGAAAGCATATGGTGCAGGAAAACAAGAGAAAGAGAGGCACTTGTGAAAGAAATAAATAAATAAATAAATAAAGAAAGAAAGAAAGAAAGAAAGAAAGAAAGAAAGAAAGAAAGAATAGGACTGACAAAAGAGAAGGAGAAAAAAGCGTATGGTGCAGGAAAACAAGAGAAAGAGAGGCACTTGTGAAAGAAATACAGAAAGAAAGAAAGAAAGAAAGAAAGAAAGAAAGAAAGAATGGGACTCGCCATAGGGAAGGAGAAGAAAGCTTATGGTGCAGGAAAGACAAGAGAAAGAGAGGCACTTGTGAAGGAAATACAGAAAGAAAGAAATAACCAAAGAAAGAAAGAAAGAAAGAAAGAAAGAAAGAAAGAAAGAAAGAATAGGACTGGCAAAAGAGAAGGAGAAGAAAGCGTATGGTGCAGGAAAAACAAGAGAAAGAGAGGCACTTGTGAAAGAAAGAAAGAAAGAAAGAAATAAAGAACCAAAGAAAGAAAGAAAGACAGAAAGAAAGAAAGAAAGAACCAAATAAAAAAAGAAAGAAAGAAAGAAAGAAAGAATAGGACTGGCAAAAGAGAAGGAGAAGAAAGCGTATGGTGCAGGAAAAACAAGAGAAAGAGAGGCACTTGTGAAAGAAAGAAAGAAAGAAAGAAAGAAAGAAAGAAATAAAGAACCAAAGAAAGAAAGAAAGACAGAAAGAAAGAAAGAACCAAATAAAAAAAGAAAGAAAGAAAGAAAGAAAGAAAGAATAGGACTGGCAAAAGAGAAGGAGAAGAAAGCATATGGTGCAGGAAAAACAAGAAAAAGAGAGGCACTTGTGAAAGAAAGAAAGAAAGAAAGAAAGAAAGAAATAACTAAAGAAAGAAAGAAAGAACCAAATAAAAAAAGAAAGAAAGAAAGAATGGGACTGGCAAAAGAGAAGGAGAAGAAAGCGTATGGTGCAGGAAAAACAAGAGAAAGAGAGGCACTTGTGAAAGAAAGAAAGAAAGAATGAACCAAAGAAAGAAAGAAAGACAGAAAGAAAGAAAGAAAGAAAGAAAGAAAGAAAGAACCAAATAAAGAAAGAAAGAAAGAAAGAAAGAATTGGACTGGCAAAAGAAAGGAGAAGAAAGGATATGATGCAGGAAAAACAAGAGTAAGAGAGACACATGTGAAAGAAAGAAAGAAAGAAAGAAAGAAAGAAAGAAAGAAAGAATAGGACTGGTAAAAGAGTAGGAGAAGAAAGCTATGGTGCAGGAAAAACAAGAGAAAGAGAGGCACTTGTGAAAGAAAGAAAGAAAGAAAGAAAGAAAGAATGAAATAATGGGACTAGCAAAAGAGAAGGAGAAGAAAGCATATGGTGCAGGAAAAACAAGAGAAAGAGAGGCTTTTGTGAAAGAAAGAAAGAAAGAAAGAAAGAAAGAAAGAAATAATGGGACTGGAAAAAGAGAAGGGGAAGAAAGCATATGGTGCAGGGAAAACAAGAGAAAGAGAGGCTTTTGTGAAAGAAAGAAAGAAATAACCAAAGAAAGAAAGAAAGAATGAAAGAAAGAATGGGACTGGCAAAAGAGAAGGAGAAGAAAGCATATGGTGCAGGGAAAACAAGAGAAAGAGAAGCACTTGTGAAAGAAAGAAAGAAAGAAAGAAAGAAAGAACGAAAGAATGGGGTTTCGAAACCAGTGAAAATGAAAGGTTTGACTGTTAAGAAACAAGAAACAGAACGAAGAAATAAAACAACGATTGCTGTGAGGAAAAGAAAAAAATGCCAAAAAGAAAGGACTAATAAAATAAAGAGAAAGAGAAAGAAAGAAAAGAATGGACAATAAAGAAACAAGTAAGAAAGAAAAACGAAGAAAAAGAAAGAAATACAAAAAGAAATGAAGAAGAAAATAAAAAAGAAAAAACAAACAAGGAAGAAAGAAAAACCTGAACGTCTGTCCGAAAGAAAATATAGAGACGAAAAACTGTGACAAATAAAGAAAGAAAGAAAGCCCAAAGAAAGAAAGAATGGTCGATAAAGAAAGAAAGAAAAAAGCCCAAAGACAGCGACAAAGAAAGAAAAGAGTGGTTGATAAATAAAGAAAGAAAGAAAAAAAGAAACAAAGGAAGGAAGAAAGATAAAGAATGATAAAGAAGACAAGAAATGAATGGCTGCAGAAAAGAAAGGGCGAAAGAAACAAAATAAGAAAGAGATGAAAGGCCAGAACAAAAGAAAGATAGAAAAAGACAAAGGAAGGTCTGCGAGAATAAAAAGAGAGAGAAGAAAGTATGTAAAAAAGAAAGAAAGAAAAAAACGGCAAGAATGAAACGAAAGTTTGTGACAAAGAAAGAAAGAAAAAAGGAAGAAAAGAAAGACAAAGAAGACAAGAAGGAATAGAACGGCTGCGACAAAGAAAGGGCGAAAAAAAGAAAAAGAGGAAAGAGGAAAAAACAACAAAAAAAGAAAGAAAGAAGAAAGGAAGAAAGGAAGGCAGTGCCGAAAAAAGACTGAACGAAGTCAAAGAGAGATAAAAAAAAAGGCTGCGACAAAGATAGAAATAAAAGGTTAAAAAGAAATGAAAGACCAAAAAAAGAAGAAAAAGACAAAGACGTGCGACAAAGAAAGAAAAAAAAAAGAGAGGAAGAAAGACAGAAATAAAAATGAAACAATGAAACTCCCAAAAGTTAAAAAAAAAAAGTGTAAACAAACAGAAAAGCAAACAAAACATTAAAAACAAACTCCACCCTTTCCGTTACTCAAACCACGCCCCATTTATGAAACTAAACTCCGCCCATTTTAAGAGTCCACACTTATCTAATACCTGGCATTTTCTTGTTACCATTATGTCCTCTCCATGATTGACGCCGATTAATTCCTGCATTTGCTCCCAAGACGTAACTGCCGAACAGCCAATAAGTCCCACAACGGAGACGCTCTTACGGAGAAATTAGTGATCCCATCAAATGCACAAGATTCAAGATTTAAAAAAAAGTACCAGATTGGTAAGGATCGTTAAAAAGTTGAGACAAAGCCCCGTTTTTAAACAAGAAAAAAATGTCATTTTTTCAGTGATTTATTTTCCGGAATTATACTCAGGACGCAATAATCAATAATTAACCCTACAAGAAAACTCTGTGAATCCTGTTGCAAGATTAAGGAGCTGATATAACTATGCGAATATCGAAAGAGAAAAAAAAAAAAGAACAGAAGCAAAACAAAACAAAAACACAATACCATGTTAGTGAGGCTTGTTAACAAACAAAAAAAAAAAAAAGAAAAAAAAAAAGAAAATTGAAGTGAACCAGTGTTCCGGTGTTTTAACCGAAAAATGCTTTTTTTTTTTTTCGTGCAGAAAAAAGTCTTGTAAAATTGAGTAAATCCTATTGTTAAATTAAACTCAAAGTTTTTCAAATTAACGACAACGGCAGGCATTTATTTTGTTTAGTTGTTTTAGAAGTATAAAAAAAGAGGCAAGAAAAGCGGTGATGATGATAATAATAATAATAATAATAATAACAGTTGCAGTAGTGACAACAACAACGACAACAACAACCGCAAGTATTAAAAACCACAAACATCTAACAGCGTGTGGAATCTGCAGACATTGAAACTTTGCCTTACTTACCAAAAGACGCTTTCGTAGCATCGCTGCCCATTAATATGGCGATATAAGACGTGGCGATATACAATGTTTTTATTTTCAAAGTTTCTGCAGGCCTCTTACACAGCGGAATTTCTACTGTCAGCAACTCACAGAAATGAAACAGAATACATTATATACGTATATAAATATTTATATTATATAATTATATATATATATATATATATATATATATATATATATATATATATATATATATACACGCACACATATATGTGTGTTTGTGTACGTGCGTGCTTGTGCTGACTTATGCAAAGATGTAAATAATGGTAACAATAAACAATGAAAAAAAGTATTTAGAAAATATGGAGAAAAAGCGGTCGGTATCTTTACAAATCAAAAAGAAAGAAAGAAAGAAAGAAAAGAAATTGAAAAAAAAAAAAAGAAAAAGAAAGAAAGGAAGAGGAAAAGGAATGAAAACAAGAGAGAAAAAAATGTTGAAAAAGGAGTACAAAAAGATGACGCCATGAAAACTCAATCTGGACGCTTGTTATCAGATACCAGACGTCTAAAATCTTTCGAGCTAAGTCTCTATAGCTTAGAAGAGGAAATTTTCTTTATTAAATAAAACGAAAAAAGAAAGAAAAAAAAACGCACACGAAAAGGTAGGTACGCATGTCAACAGCAACAACAAACATATTTTAGAAAAAAAAAAAACGTAATTCTCTTCTTGTGTTTTTCATTATTACTCAACAGACGCCATTAATTTCCTGTCCAAACCGGATGTCTTCCTTTACTTCCGTTGTCGAGCAACTTCCGCATTCACTTAGGGCATCTAGATTCATACTCTCGTTTCCCCTCCGTTAATCAGTGCTTAGTGCATTTACTGATTGATTTGTTGTAACTTTGGTTGTTTCTCGTCTGCCTTTTCCACGGCTATGGCTTCTGCGAATTGCTAGTCTTGAGCAGGCACACGATAGAGGACAGGTTTTTGAAAAGAAAACAAAAACCAATATCAATCAATTGAATCCGTACCGATTCGATAATTTCCATTCATTAAAGCTTTTGTTCGTGATTTTGGTGACATAGTAATTGTGAGTTCAATCCCTAGGCGGGGCAGTGTGTGCTTGAAGTCAGTGGAAATGGGCGAGATATTATCTAAGTAGCACTGAAAATAAGATCAAGACTAGATGTGCCTAGACATGGACAGTGGAATGAGAAAAGTCAACCCCTGTAGATTAAATAAAAGGGTTCAGTTTAGAATTCACTGTAGGGTAACCATATCGACATGCACCTGATGAAGGCGGAGGACACAACAGCCGAAACGTTGGGATAACAATAACAAAGATGATGAATGTACACAGTGTAAATAACTATCAGCTGAAATCAAACTTTTTATATATATATATATATATATATATATATACACACACCTTATATATATAGTCATACACAGACAGACTGTTTCGCTGTATCAGAGCTCATCAGTATGTTTAGACGTCCGTTTGTCTCTAGCTAGGATGGAAACCCGGTTGAATTGGCGTCAGTCGGAGAATCTACTCCTACGCCGTTGTTGCACCTCTTTCTCTCTCTCTCTCTCTCTCTTTCTTTCTCTCTCTCTCTCTATATATATATATATGTGTGTGTGTGTGTGTGTGTGTGTGTGTTTGTGTGTATGTGTGTGGGTGTGCGCGCGTGTGGAAGCTTACACGGAAGCTATGGTTCTAGGTAGATGTTGGTTACCTGATTTTGTTTAGCTTCCTATCAACCTCTATGGGTTATTTAATGCCGAAATCTAAATACTTTCAACAGAATCTTATGTCGTCAGCTAAATATATTTAGAACGTAATTGTATGCCCTCAGCTACGGATAAAAAGTATTGTTGGCAAATATAACAATGTGTTGCTGGTATTTTTATTATAAAAATGTATTTTTAGATTTTCATAGTGATTTGTTTGAGAGGCTTCAGTATTTGCCCATAGCTAAGGACCCTAACAGGTGCTACCACCTCGGGTCATCGTGGACAACAGCAATGAAGAGGTGGTTGCACGCTCCTCAAAACCCCCAATCTCTTGATCAAAAGCCTTGCTGCCGGGTGTAGTTCGTCGTCATACCCTGGACTAGTTCTATGTAGAAGTTGTAATATAACAATGTTAGCTTAGTTTGACACAAGTTCACAAGAAAACTGTACCCTGTGGTGATCCAACTCATAATCGGTAGTAAATGGCGATCAGCTCGTTAACCATTACCCCATGATGGGGCTCCCGAATCGAGGCAGAAGTGCCAGGGGATGGCACTTTGATGGCAGGTTGCACAGATTTAATAATCGAGTCCATAAGTTACGATCCACAGATAAATTAACCCGTCGTTTTTGACGGGTATTATACCAGTATATCTCCCGATATATATATATATATATATATATATAAATATATATATATATATATTCAGGAATTTGATAAATGTAACAACGCTTAATTGTAAATAGATTTCATTACGCTTTTCACCTTTCTAGGCTTCATCAGATTCCAAAACGAAAGAAATGTGTATGTATTTTTGTCTATGCTTAAATTTGGATGTGAAGAGGCCTAGAAATATGAAACACGTAATCAAATTTAGTTTCAATATAACGCTTTCCCATTTGTTCAATTTCTTAAAAACTTTGTCGGAATTCTATATCCTATTTTAAAGATGGAGCGAAAGTGAAAGACAATGTGAAGATTAAGAATGGAGAGGATTGTCGAAAGGACCAGAAAGGACCAGGATTCAAAAAGACAGAAAATGGCAACTGAGTCGGAAATTAACAGGATGATAAAAGAACACATAGCAAACATATATCAATCTAACATGTTTCACTTTTATTAAAGCTTCGCCAGTTTGAGAGAAAACAGAAAAAAGGCAGAAAACACTGATATTTTCTATTATATTTGGGTCAATTCTCATTGGTCAGACAAGTGTCACGTGTATTTAAACCATGGATAATTCTATGTGTATGTAGGTTTGTGAAGATTCTTGTGTGTTTAAGTGGGCAACGAATAGCAATGTGCATTTGTAATTGTGTAAATTTGTCTGTCTAGTTTTTTATCTTCCTCTTGTGCGGTCAACCCTCATAGCGGGGAGTCGCAGGGTTCTAATTTTATGGCTCCCCTCTTTAGGAACGTAAGCTTTATATTAAATAGATATAAGTTAGATTCGTTAATAATGAATTCAAAGAAAGTTGGCGATGTAATGTAATGTTTTAAGCGTGCGTTTATAATCGCTAATAATGCTACTAAGTTTTCAATGTATTTTCTCCTTAAAATAATTTTTAATTAGAGTGGCATCAGTGCAATCAAAGTTAAGTGCAGCATCGCTTAGATGCAAAACGAGGGGTTAGACCATTTCTCCAAACGCAAGTCTCTGTTCTTTTCGTAGATGTAGGCTTTTAAATCACATATAAACATATTTGCATTGTAAATAATTTATTTGATAAATCCCAGCATTTGAATCATTGTTGGGTCTTTTTTTCTTCCTAATTATATATATATATATATATATATATATATATATATATATATATATATCCTTGTGCAGGTATGCAGAAAATAGAAAAGAACACGTTGGGTGCATAATCCGGGGTTCCTTAGTATTTTTGTTTTTATTTTTAAAAAACAGTGCTCCATACAGAAGTTCCTAAAATTTCGCTTGAAGATGAAACGTGACTAAACACCTCAATCCAACTTAATTTTATTAATTATTTGGATGATTTCGGCTCACGTTTTTGAAACATGAGAACTCTTATGTAGCGAAGGAATCATATTTTTAAACAAAAAATATTATTATAATATATATATATATATATATATATATATATATATATATATATATGGAGCAAGTGTGAGGGTTGTGAGATGAGATCACAGTTAGATTGGCTGATCTTGCTCTCGATTCTTGAAGATGATTCAGACAAGCAGATTGAATATATATATATATATATATATATATATATATATATATATATATATAGACATCAATCACTCTTTAATGAATGCTTCTTCGAAAATGATTGATATGGTACTTCTGTCATATTTCTTTATGTATTTATTTCGTTTGCGACAGAACGTTTTTTTTTTAACAATGATAATTGGTTCAAAACACTTTCGGATGAATTATTATCCATTTTCAAGGATAGCGGTTGTGCTATTATAAATATTGTTCATATTGCTGATATGACAACTATGAACATAACCAGTATATTGTGTCCGTGTTCTCATTGATGACGTCCTTAAAAATTGTTGATTTTTCTATTTTCTTTTATGACTCGGTATTCCATCGTTTTTAGATTAAACGCTTTCTACATTGGGAAACATGTATTATGTTTGTTCCATACGTAATATATATATATATATATATATATATATATATATATATATATATATATATATATATGGAGATTCTGTCAAAAATGTATACACACTTCAGGAAAAGAAAAACTTGTATACATATTGTAGTACTAAATTTATTCAGATATCACGAGATTAATAGAAGTTACCTTTCGACTCTACAATCACAAGAGATTCTCAAAATGGTGGCTTTTAGCTTCCGGGTATTTATTAGTATGGCAAACTTCTGCTTGGGCAACGTTGACCAAACTGTCCAGTGGGATTGCTGCATATGTATGTTCCATTTCTCGTCTAAGGACCGCAAAATGTAGTCGGTTTTATGCGATGCGCAGCATCTTTTAGGGTTTGTTGATGCTACAGTCTTGAGTGTAATGCCCTCTGTCGAGAAAATACTGGACTAAATACTAAAATTACGAACGATAAGTTTATTCCTTTTCTGGAGAGTGTATACATTGTTGGCGGAATATATATATATATATATATATATATATATATATATATATATATATATATATATATATAATGTCATTTGGGTCACTAGCACACAAAAAGAGAATGTCTAATATCGAGAATATTTAACATCGAAAAACATAAGAAAAATTAATTCCTGTTAATATGTGGAAATGTTCACTCTTTGCCTGATGAAAATAAAGCATAATATATTATTTTAAAAAATCCACATTAGAACCGAAAACGTTTGCGTGTCCTCTCTTCTTTTTGTTATATCTATCTATCTATCTATCTATCTATCTATCTATCTATCTATCTATCTATCTATCTATCTATAGTAATAGTAATAATCTTGTAAATATAAGAAATTATATTCGTCCGGAAAACCTGCGGTGTCTTGATATGTAAATAAACAGACAAATACCCAAGGGAAAAAAAAGGTACAAAAAAGAAAGAACAGAGAACATGTACTTCAACCGAAGACAATAGTCTTGCATCCAAGTTCAGAGTTCAAAGAAGAAAAAAAAAACGATACGAGTGAAATAACTAAGTAAAGTTCTCAATATGCTAAGCAGAGCAGACCTAATTAAACCTAAAGAGCCAGATAAACCTACCAAGGTTTCGCCTACGCGGATCGTCAGGAAATACTGAAGCCAGTATTCCCTGACGATCCCCGTAGATGAAACCTTGGTAGGTTTATCTGGCTCTTTAGGTTTAATTTTATATATATATATATATATATATATATATATATATATATATATATATATAGAGAGAGAGAGAGAGAGAGAGAGAGGGGGGATAGAGAGGTAAACATTGTCAACATATGAATCAACCATGCATGGTGACTCCTAATTTCACACACACTTTTATTATTATTATTATTAGGCGATCACTGAGTCTGACGTCGTTGGGAAGTGCCTGAAGGACTTACTGCGGGTTGATCCAAGCGTTGGGAGTAAAATTAGGCAGGTGAAGCATTTCAACGATGATAGTTCTATCGTTAATATACAATTCTTGACTCACTTAGGAATCGGAAAGAAAACAACAAAGTTTTATGGAGAAACACCAATATCCATTCTTCATATTAAAAAGTCCATCATTCTCGGCGATATTCTGCCAATGATCAGCCAGCATCCGAATCTGTCCCAGATACCAGTCCGCTGGCTTTGAATAAAACAACTGTAAACAAGCATTCTTCACTTTATGAAACGTGTTGAATCGTTGGTCGAGAAGGAAGTGTGCCATTGAGCGGAATAGTCCATAGTCACTCGGAGCAGCATCGGCATTGAATGGTAGATGTGGAAGAATCTCAGCGCTGTCCATCTGTTTGAACATCTTAATCAACCTTGTAGTGTGTGGCCTCGCATTCTCTCCCTGAAACAAAGCCCGACATCGATTGACCAAAGCAGGATACTTCTTCTTTAGTTTGTCGTACACGAGGTATAGCTGCTGGCAATACAGTTTAGCGTTGATAGCGCGACCGTGTGGAACAAACTCGAAATGGTGTACTCCTTGGAAATTCTACCAGAGATCAAGACTTTCCGGCCAACCTAGTACATTCGACTTTGTTTGGCAATTGTTCATAAACATTATAACCGCCATTAAAACAATGTATATATTATAAGAATCAAATCTTTCATCTTATATATATATATATATATATATATATATATATATATATATATATATATATATATATTAATTAATGTTTCATTAAATAATATAGATAAGTTTTGTCTATTTATTTTAAATAAGTTTCTTTCATATTGTCTGATAAGAATCACATTATCGTTGAAAGACGAAAGGAAAACACCATATTGATACATGTTTAAATCCAATCTAAGCTTTCTTCTTACACAAGCCATTACCAAAGATGACAATTTCAATAAATCAAACAACAACGGACGAAACAACAATGATAGTTCGCTCTTGCTGCATGAAAATTTCCAAGTAACGACAAATATCGTATATACGAGACGCGGAAGCGAAAATCGCGTCGCAGCTCGTGACGTCACACATGACCACGCGAGAGTGAAAAACGAGAAGTATTAAGTATGGGAAGCTAAACCAATGACTTCTGTTATAAATTATAGGCATTTAAGAATATTTGTGGAGATTTCATAGTTTATTTTGTTCAGGTTACGTTTCAATTGTTTTATGTATAAAGCTTCAAGAATTTTTATTTTTTGTTTATTGTTTTCATGTTGTTTTAAATGCATGTTGTTTAAATGCATGTTGTTTTAAATGTTTAAAAATGTTAGAGTTATCATTTAAATGTAGAGTCAAGCGCCGTGAAAGCTAGTTTGTGGTGTGACCGACAAATATTAGTTAATCTGTTGGAGATACAATCTCCCAAAGGGCATTTAAATTTGTAAACTCTGTTGGCTTTCTGCAAATCGCTAACGGGGAGAGGGAAGAATCATTGCGAATAGATAAGTTGGATATACTAGATTTATATGATTACTAGATGTATATGATTGACCTAACATGTATTAATGAAAAATTGCTGCCTACATATATATATATATATATATATATATATATATAAATAATTTAGGCGATCAGCCGATTTCGCTACCTTTGCTCCAACCTTTCAATATCTTTATGCTATTTCGTCAATTGATTTCGTAACGCTTTATTTTTTTTAAGAATAATAATATTGAGCGCTATATTATTTAAAAATAAATAAGCGTACGACGTGAGGTGTGGTAGAAGGGAAAGAGAAGAAAAGTAAGTGTATTGGAAATGTTTTGATGGTAGTGGGAGCTAAATGAAATATACATACTTTCTTTTCATCCCAGGTCATATGAACTCAAAAGGAACATTTAAGAATGTATACAACGGGCCATAATTTCCGTTTTCTCATTCAAAAGTTTGTTTTGCTCTGTAAATATTATTACAGCTAATTTTTCTTGTTGACAAACGTTGCAGATATTGCTATGAATTTCATATATATATATATATATATATATATATATATATATATATATATATATATATATAAAGTTCGCCAGAAGTCCTGACTCACTTAGGCAGCGGAAAGAAAACAAAATATTTTTATGGAGCCACACCAACACTTATTATTCAAAATAAAGCCCATCATTCTCGACGATCTTCAGCTAGTGATCAGCCAGTATCAGAATCTGCCCCAGATCACAGTCTGCCGAGGAAGTGTGCCATTGAACGGAATAAGCCAAAGTCACTTGGGACAGCATCGGGACTGAATGGTGGATGTGGAAGAGTTTCAACACCGTCCATCTGTTTGAACTTCTCCTTAGTCAACCTGCCAGTGTGCGATCGCGCATTGTTTTGCTGAAAGCCTGACATCGATTGACCAATGCCCGATACTCCTCCTTTAATTTGTCGTACACGCGGTTTAGTTGCTGCCAATAGAGTTTAGCGTTGATAGTGCGACCGTGTGGAACAAAGTCAAAATGCAGTACTCCTTGGAGATTTCACCAGACAGAGATCAAGTGTTGTTGTTTAATTTATGCTTCCTAAGTCAGTCAAGGCTTTCTGGTCAACCAAGTATTTTTATATTATTATTTGACATTAAAATTTGAATTAAAATTTCCTTGAATTTTCACTGTTAAATATATTTCTTTTTATATATGAGACTTATATATGAGGCTGCGATTTTGTCTGCTTTTGGGATAAGAGGCTGGGATTTTTTGTCCTCTTTTGGGATAAGAGGCTGGGATTTCTTGTGCGCTGTTTTGTTTTTTTTGTCCTGTTAGCATTATCGGTGATAATGGTCAACGTTTGAATCTTGTTAAAAGCCAGAATTTTAAATAGTGAATTTATAAACAAGTAGTTTGGGCTCATTTGGAAGATTAGCGTATCATGTTTTTCCTTGCCTCGTTTCGTGTCAGTTTTCTGACGACCTGAATTTGCTCAGTTTCGTAGGAATCAAGAAAACAAAGAAAGCCTGTATCTTTGGTGCAATGTTGATAAAATAAATGAGGTACCATGGTTATTGCGTACTCGAGCATTTCATACCACGAATAACTTTCACCAGAGGTCAAATCTCCTTATCATTCCAGAAACGTCATATTTTTATTAGATTTTTTAAAAATTTGTTTTAATAATGCTGTTGTCTGGTTAATTTTCGGTTTTGGTCGGATTTCCAAACGTTTGAATGTTTTCGCAAGACCCTACTAGAATTTTCACGAGTCCTTCTTTAACGAGACGTCAACGGTTAGAGCGGAGAAATCTAGCGATAGAATTAACAACCACGAGTACATGACCGAGGTGAGCCTTCAAGTCGGAGGACATCGGTTGTGGTCTTCTCTGCCTAAGATATACTGCGCATGAATTAATACCTACCGAGACATATGGAAGGAGATGGTCTAATGCTCAGCGACACATTGCCCCTATGACCACATTCGGTCATGGGACTGATGTTGATGACACCTGTTATTTTTATATTCCATATTTTTCAATTCTCCGCCGCACACGAACTCGACCGTCTGCTTGAATCGTTTCACCAGGTGAGAAAACATAGTCCATTACGGCTGATTGATGATGATCTGGCCTGGTCAAGACGATGATTTACAGCCAAGGAGCTACGCCGTAACCGGTACAGTGTTAATACCGGTGACCTCATTGGTCGACGACGGCAAAACTGCATGCACATTTAATCTTTAGCACCTTGCATTATTAATATTACTTTCCTTTCCACCGCATTCTTTTTCAAGGCCTCTCAATGGCAGTATCCTTATTGTTAATTTAACACAAGTTGTGTTTTTCAAGTTGTTTTCTGTTGCCATAGCAGGATATGATAACACAACTTTGAAATTCAAACACAGCGATCAGTAGCAGAATGAACTTTTTCTACATCAAATGAATTCATATACAGAGGGAGAAAGGCTAAGTGATATTTGAACAGTATCAGTAGTTCCTTTGCTAGTTAACATCCTTATCGGTTGCCAGCAATCCTATTTTTGCATCACTTGAAGACGCTCGCAGTTTCTTCCGAGCAGCTAATATCTGTCCCGAAGTCATATATTGTTTATACATCGTTGCTACCGTTACCTGATAAAAAAAATTAGAACAGTTACGACGTTCGTGATAAAGAGATTCATGTTTCTGGCTCAATAGCTGTGCGCCGAAAAGGTGATCAATCCAGTCATTGCCTCAGAGCTAATTTGTCAGAACTACATTAGCTTTTTACTTATTACGCAACGCATGCATCACCCGATGTTCATTCTGTTGCTTAAGAGAGAAAAACCATCAGCTTAGCAGACTAGTTGATATAAGTACAGATTGTAGTTTTATCATAATTGGGAAACAGTTTTGAAATAACACAGGGTATATTCAGAGAATCGCCTTTTTAAGCGATTAAATCATCACAATTTTTATCCGGTGAAAACGAATTCGCGTAAAGACATCAAGGGAATTTTTTGTTCACCCTGTAGACTTCCTTGCAGGGCAGGGCCGGTTGGAACTACCCCCGAATGCTCTAATTGGGGGCCTCGGTTAGTGCTTTGTAACTCTTTCTATCTTATATTATTTACAATATTCGGACTATTGTCCTCATCTATGTCACCATATTTGTCACAACGTTTCGGCCGTTGTACGCTCCGGTCTTCTTCAGGTGGTTGGAATGTCGAATTGAACACTTTATTTCGCTCACTGGGGTAGAATGTTCTAGTTCAACTTACCATGTTTTAATGGATGTCAGTTATCAGTTATCTCCTGTTAATTTTCCCTCTGAAAGTTCTGCACTGCCTTAGCCGAGTATTGAACTCACACTCTTTGGGTTCTGTCACTGGATCTAACCAACGCCTTTATCAACATGGCATAGTGGATAAAGTGGTTACATGCCGAAACGTTGTAATAAATATGGCGACAAAGATGAGGACAATAGTCCGAATAATGTAAATAATGTACATAATACCTCATCTCAGAAATATAGACAGATACTGAAAGGCCGAAACGTTGTGATAAATATGGCGACAAAGATGAGGACAATAGTCCGAATAATGTAAATAATGTACATAATACCTCATTTCAGAAATATAGACAGATACTGAAAGGCCGAAACGTTGTGATAAATATGGCGACAAAGATGAGGACAATAGTCTGAATAATGTAAATAGTGTACATAATACCTCATCTCAGAAATATAGACAGATTTTCTATCTTATTTACTTTTTTCTACGTACAATTTTATACGCTACAAATTAAACTATCCATAAGTATTAAAGGATAAAAGCTCTATATTAAACATTAAATCTGTTAAGAAAAAAAGAACTAAACAAAATGAACACAAAACGATCAGCTTTAAAAAAGGACTCGTAACTGGAAAAACCGAATGAAAAAAGAATGTTAACAACAAATACTTTTTCACACCCAACCCAGTTCCGTGGAATCAGAATCAACGTTGAGTTTAAGCAAGCGAATGAGCCAATTGGAGTAAAGTGCCATGCAGATTTAATTTTATCCCACTTATGACGAATGCAGCTATCGATTTTTTTTGCATACTATCATGTTAGTTAACATTCGTGTCAGTCAGCTGTTGGCTCTCCCGCTGGCCAATAGAATCTTCCTGCCTATTCGTGGCAGTCGGCTATAGGCTCTCACTCTGGCAAGTAGAAAATGGCAACTAACTACATGAAAACTGGCGTAGATGCATGAAAAAATCGATTATTTCCACTATCGATGGGATTTGGGAAATGCAAAATCGGTCTTGGCTTTCCCACTAACTTGGAGCATGTGCATGTAAATTTTGGTGCAAATCCGTCGAAAATTGCGCCTGTGCATTCGTCGCACACACACACACATACACACACACACACACATCTTGCCTTTTATAGATAGAGATGGAATGATTTATTATGACATGTCTCTAATTTGTATTTAGATACATTTGTATTTATTTTCAATTTTTCTAGTTGAATTGTTCACCAATATTGCATCTGATCCATTATTCTACATAATTAGATTTCAATAAAAATTCGTGATTTATATGAATAACTACCTCGTGAAAATTGAGATGCAGTCGAATGAACGTAGGGGGGCGTATCATCGATTAGGGTCGAAAACGTTACAATGGCTCTGATAGTAACGACCTCGTGTTTGTTCTCAGAATTCAAAAAGAGGTTGGAGAATAGATCGGCGAAGATGGTATAATAAAAATAACAAAGATGAGGAAAACAGCTTGAAATAATAAAACAGCGCTTTCTGTTTGTATTTGCAATTTCTCAGATCCCAATGTATCAACGAAAGATTCGGGATGAGGAGACATGGGACACTTACACCAGATCGTTACAGAGTCGTTCAACGTACACTCAACCGGTTCTGAGGTCTGAATTATCCTTCTAGACTTGTTGCCAACCAAAACTAGATTGCCTAAAATGCTTTTCTATTTAACATGTAGTTTGAGAAACCTTTCCTAATTGCATGAAAGCGAACACCACAGTTTTGGCTGGAATTTGAAGTCGATGCGCCAATCCCAATTTCTGCGCAGTTAAATGTCTCGCTACGCACACAGTTAATTCTATTAATTATGATTGTTTCTTTTTAATCATTTCACCCCAAAGCAAAGCGAAGGGAATCTAGCAGGCAGGATTTTACAGCTTGCTTTGGTTTTTGTTTTACGGCAAATCAAGACCTCAATGGGTTATTTAATGCCGACAAGATTTTTAGGATAGTTTCGTATGAAAAGAATATGTATTCTTTGATTTGGTTTAATTTGATTTTCGGCATATCCAATTCAATGGGTTATTTAATGCCGACAAGATTTTTAGGATAGGTTCGTATGAATAGAATATGTATTCTTTGATTTGATTTATTTTTTACGGCATATCAACACCTCAACGGGTTTTTTATTGCCGACCTGATTGCTAGTGATATTTCTTCAAAAATATATTGCTGGTAATATTTTTTCCTTCAAAAATATATTGCTGGTATTAAAACCTATTTTGACCCTTTCATAGTGTTTTGACCCCAGTTTGGAGGTTAACTATTTGCCCATAGCTTGGACCCTGACAGGTGCTACCCACCAGGTCAGGGTGGACCTTGAACACCAGCAATTAAGAGGTGGTTCCACGCTCCTCAAATCCTACTGATCAGTGACTTTGCTGTCGGATAATGTCTATCGTCTTACTCAGGACGCGGATGTAGTTTATCGCCATACCCAGAACGTGGGGAGGAGAGGTTACAGAAATTAAAGGCGAGAGAAAAAACTGGGTATGGAGGGCATCGAGAAAAGCTGAACAGGGTTCAAGAAAATAGATGGCGATTGATGTTGCATTTAATTTTTTGAATATTATAATTATTAGGGAAGCAAGTAAACGGAAGTGAATTTCACAGGTGGGAAGTGCGACAAAAGAAACTTTTGGAGTAGAAGTGGCGGTTATATTTGACTACTTCAACAGTAAAATGTTGGGACCTAGACACCAATCTAGTAGCAAGCTTAAACTTACGTAGTTCGGGCACCAGAGGAAAAATCTCATCAGAGCAGTTGCCATAAAATATTTGTAGAAAAGACAGTGGGAAGCCACGTCACGTCGGTGAGAAAGTGACTGAAGTCAAGATGCCAGGTCAGGATCATATTGCAGATACTTCTTTGAATTTTGTCAAGAACGTTGAGATCAACAGCACCAAAGCAGATCTGGCAACAACATTCAATGCACCGATGAATAGCAGGGTTAAAAATGTACAAGATAGACTCTGACGAGAAAAAACCTTCTTGCACGGCATAGTGACCCAAACTTCCTTGCAGTAGATGCAGCTATTGATTCGATGTAGTCGTTCCATTTCGAGTCCGTTAAATATATGAGGCCAAGAAAACACAGTGTATTACTCTCAATGAGTCTAGCATCAGCCACGCCGGAAAGTTTCTCTGTGGTCTTAACGACCATCGAGAAACTTTCCTGTTGTGGTAGGATCCACCTAATTTGCATAGTGGAGTACCGACCATATAAATATGGTTGGTACCGGGAAGAGCGGGTAGGAATCGAGCGATTGAACCAGAGACTCTGCCCGACTGCGACTCAGTCAACACACATTCCAGGAACGGTCTTCCCAGGAATATACAAAAGACAATATGTAAATATTGTGTACACTTTCTTGTTTCAATACATTTTGTTCTAAGTACATTTTGCGTTGCATTATTATTCTATGCATTAGTCAAGTTTCAACATTTCCTGTCCGTGATCAGCGTGGCTGATGCTAGACTCATTAGAGCAGTTCTATTTTGGAAGCATTGAAATTTACGAGCCATTTCGTACCCCAGTTAACCACTGATTATAGGGCCTTTTCATAGGCAGCGGCCAGATTAACTTTGTCAGCTCTGACGGATTTGCTATTGAGACAGGATTGAATGGTTGTATCATCGGCATAAATGCCTACTTGGGAACTGATGACATCAGGAAGAACATTGATGAAGATTAGAAACAGCATAAGACCCGGAATAGAGCCCTGTGTGACACCAGCGTTCATGTGAAAGGATCTGGAAGTCGGCCCGTTCAAAACGACCTTTATTTCACGATTTGATAGGAACGATTGGATTAAATCAAGCAATCCTCTAGTAATAATGTAGCCCTTGATCTTACGTAAAAGGCCAGCGTGCCAAACCCTGTCAAACGTCTTTACGATATCTAAAGCCCTAGCTCGAGCTTCGCTACCATTATCAAGAGCTTGATATACATATTCAGTGATGGCCGTTAACACATAAGGGATGGGCATGAAAAAACGGAAGTCATATTGTTTGTTAGAGAGTAGGTCGGGAGGAGTAATTATGCTTAACAATTTCCACATTGATTAGATCTTCAGCTACTTTGGCCAAAAGCGGTAGGAGTCTTATAGGGCGATCATTTGAGGGGTCAGGGGATATCCAGAGTTATTAGAAAGAGGAACTACAGAGAAGGACTTCCAACAAGATGGAAAACAGTGAGGCAATAGTTGTAGGGTTTGGAGAGAACTGGAGCCTACTCCGGATCATGTTTCTTTAGGACGACAGCTGGGATCCCTCCGCTTACTTTATGGGAGTCTAATTTAGAAATGATGTCTAAGACCAGTGACGGGGTTATGCGCATACCACCTCAGTAGTGCCTCTGTCCTAGTGGGGACATCAGGTGTGAGTACTCCAAATGAGTCGAGTGTTGAGTTGGAAGAGTATTTCCGAGCAAAGCATTGAACATCATATACTGTAGATGTCAGAACTACGAAATGAGTGACTAGAGTGGGAAATGAGGATTTGCTGTTGTTCGGCACAACTCTTGCAGAGCCGACAATAATCCCTGGAACAGATATTGCGGGAGCCTATACGTTTTTTTTTAATAGAGGAGGCACGGTGGAGTAATTGATAGTGGTTCGGATTGAGGAATCGGAGAGCAGAGTTCGAATTGCAGTCGAATCCATTACATTCACATACTAATACCCTTGGGAAAGGTATGAATTCTCTTCTTCTCCATCACCCAGGGAAGAATATATATATATATATATATATATATATATATATATATATATATATATATATATATATATATCAGGAGAGACCGCAGAAAGAAATGGCAACCTACTACTCGAAGGTTACATGATTCCCTAAGCGTGTAACGCGCTTGGCACATAACTGACTGAGATAGTCTTTCCTATCACCTGGCCCATACTCCCACTTCTCTTGAACAGGAGTACAGGCTCATGCCTTGTTTCCTTTATATATATATATATATATATATATATATATATATATATATATATATATATATATATATATACAAATTGGTATAAGATGACAATTGGAAAAAATCCTTATCTGTTTGTCCACAGAATCGATCTGGGAATTTAACTATACATAACATATATCCTCTTCCCCCTTCAGAGACGAGTTCGAATTCCAGCCGAATTCATTACATTCACTTACGTACTAATAATACTGTTCGGAAAGATAGGAATCCTCTTCTTCTTCCTCCAGTAAATAGCAGTAAATGGGTAAATAGCAGTAAATGGGTAAATAGCAGGACAGACTGGGCTCTATAGCCTTGGATGGCAACTTGTCTAGGTGAAGGACAAACTACGAATTCAAAACCTGCGGAGTGTCGTCTGGGGACCTTGTGGCACGTAGTACACCAGGACTCTTTATTCGGCCCTTCAAAAAGTGTGGAAGGTTCTGCACAAAACCTTCACCACTATAATCAAATCTCATGTGCTGGTGTCGGGCTGTCAGTTTTCTAGGAACTGAGCTGCTTGAGACTCATACGCCGAATTCGACAGAAGAGTCGAGTGTCGAGTATATATATATATATATATATATATATATATATATATATATATATATGATAAAAATATACCTTCATGGTTTGCTGTGTTTATGGGTAAAAGTGCTCAATATCAGGGAGGGCAGAGCGTATGTGAATATAAAATATAAATGTGGAAACTGAGCTGAAGGCCGAACGGCCTCAATATGCTTCACATGTTCTGAAGATTCTGTCGTCACTCTGTTAAGTTAAAGATGAAATGCAGATGAAATATGGATCGGAATTCGACAGAATGATAAGATGAAGAACAAATGGGAATCATTTATCAATCTAACATGTTTTACTTTTATTAAAGCACCGTCACAGATTGAGAGAAAACAGATAAAAAGACAGAACATTGTTATTTTCACTTTTGTTTGGATCAGTTCTCATTGGTCAGTCATGTATCACGCGCATTAAAACCGTAGACAATTCTATATGTATGGAAGTTTGTAAAAATTCTAGTCTGTCTACCATCCGATGCCCGCTTAGACATACTACAATTTTTACAAACATACATACATATAAAATTATCTACTGTTTTAACGTACGTGATACACAACTGACCAATTAGAATCGACCCAAAGAAAATTCAAAAGTACTTTGAAAAATAAAAAGAATGAGAAATACTACCGCGTCTTTCTTAATGAGTTTAATAGTAACATTAAGAAATTAATCTGTGAATTTGAAAGGATTAAAATAAAATAAAATAGACATAATATGTCTAGATTATTGAATCAAATATTTTCGAATGAAGATAAGCCTGTGTTGTAACTGAGTTATCAAAAACAGCAGTAGAAGACCAGAATTTGTTTAACAACAAATTTATTACCTTTTGATGCAGGTACATATAATGTAGAATAGAAACTAGGGAAGAGAATGTTTAGCCGTGAATGACCAACTGTTTCAGCAAAACCTACTGCTGCTACTGCTACTCCTGCTACTCCTCTTGATGTAGGAATAATTTGATGTCTTTCGTATGACGGCCGAGTCTGAACTTGTAGGGAAATATTCTTCCTCACATCAGTCTGTTAAAAGGTTTATTTTATTTTTCAAATTTTACTACATTGTACTTCGGGGTAAAATATCGATGGGCAGTTCATGCTTTTTTTCTGTTATTGTGCAAACCCTCACGATCCTCTCAGTCAGTCTAGAAATCTATATGTTGTCAGAGTGGTAGACAACTTCCCTTACCTACTTCCTATCATTGTTTGAAACGTTTGAATTCAAATTAATCCAAAGTGACGTCATATATAAAACGGTACACGGTGGTATGCTGCACTGAAAAATCATGTATCAGATATTTATACGTATTATTATAATTTTCTACGCATATTAAGATATAATTTTCTGTGGCAAAATTCATTTTATTTAATGTGTGTGGATTGTTTTGCATAATATCTTGTGTAATGATGAGTCTTTCCTTGCAGTGAGTGCTGTTGCAGTCTCATGGTGTATTCTGTTGTTGCGATACAAATAGCGAAGATACAACATAATGGGTGTAATCTCTGCGAAACTTTGTTTAGAGACAGCTAAGTGAATAGTTAATTTTATTTGTTACAATATATTTTTTTATTACTTCAAACGTTACTCTAGTGGATACTTCGTATTAAAAATAGACGCCCCATTTTTATTTATTAAACAGCGTGTATTACATCTATCGGCTTGGGCATTCGAGAAATCCTTGCAAGTATCAAGTATAATAACATTTCACTGAAATAATAAAAATGTCGGTTCAAAAATAAATCTATTATTTCTTCATATATTAATATGTTTTCTTTTTATAAGTTACTAGTAGCATGGCCTGGCGTTGCCCGTGCTTGATTCAAAAATCGTACAACTCATACAGAAATCGCTATCACTTGACTTGAAATATTTTTGCCCTTCCTTGCCTTTAAAAGAGTGCCCTTTGCCATGCTGATATTGCTACATGCCTTACTTCTTGCCTATCTCACACTGCGAATTTTTTTATCGAAGCTCTATACTAAACATTAAATCTGTTAGGAAAAAAGAACTAAATAAAATGAACACAAAACGATCAGCTTTAAAAAAGGACTCGTAACTGGAAAAACCGAATGAAAAAAGAATGTTAACAACAAATATTTTTACACACCCAACCCAGTTCTGCGGAATCAGAATCAAGCGAATGAGCCAATTGGAGTAAAGTGCCATGCAGATTTAAATTTTCCCCCACTTGTGACGAATGCAGCTATCGATTTTTTTTTGCCTGCTAGCATGCTAGTTAACATTCCTGTCAGTCAGTTGTTGGCTCTCACGCTGGCCAATAGAATCTTCCTGCCTATTCGTGGCAGCCAGCTATTGGCTCTAACTCTGGCCAGTAGAAAATGTCCGCAAACTACATGAAAACTGCCGTATAAGCATGAAAAATTGATTATTTCTACTATCGATGGAAGTTGGGAAATGCAAAGTCTGTCTTGGCCTTACTGCTAACTTGGAGCATGTGCATGTAAATTTTGGTGCAAATCCGTCGAAAATTGCGGCTGTGCATTCGTTACACACACACATCCTGCCTTTTATAGATAGAGATTTTTTATAGATACCAATAGTTAGGTAAATGCTCTTTTTATAATAAACATTATTAACATTTACTAGCCTGAATGTCCGAGAAATTTTCATAGAAAATATTCGTCCCCCGACAGGAATCGAACCTATATCCTACACGGAACCGTCATATTGCTCGATGTACTATACCATTTAGCTACAGAGAAAGCCTCTGTATAGTGAAGTCAAATGGTATAAATACGTCAGGCTATATGATGGTTCCGTTTAGGATACAGGTTCAATTCCTGTCGGAGGATACATATTTTCTATGAAATTTCTCGAACCTTCAGGCCGGTAAATGTTGTTAATACTGTTTATTATAAGCAGTGCATCTACTTAAATATTTGTATCTATAAAAATAACATATAAACTAAAAATATATTAATATAATTGTCGGACTTAGTCTATTTCATAATATATATATATATATACATATAAACTTTTCTTTTGTATTTTCCCTTTGAAAGTGGGGAAGTCGTTGATTTGGGATGCGACGTGCCGATATACTTTTGACGGATAATTTGATTAGGTCCGGTGTTGATCAGGGGATCAGTCGCACGGGACGCGGAGATGAAAAAAAAATATTCTTCTCTTGTGGAAAAAATTATTTTTCTCCAGTGGCAGTAGAAACTTCTGGGGTTATTGGCCGTCGTTGGATGCCGTTCCTTCGGAGGGTTGGCGGGATGGCGTCTCGATTAAGGGACGAGCCTCGCGAAAGGGAGTGGCTCTTGCAGCTCGTCTCACTGACCATACTGCCAGGTAATGCTTTCTCAATCATTGCGGCTAGCAGAGGATAGCAAAAAAGAAAGAAAAAAAATTGGGAGTTACAAAAAAGTCATAATCTATCTATCTATCTATCTATCTATCTATCTATCTATCTATCTCTCTCTCTCTCTCTATATATATATATATATATATATATATATAGATAGATATATATATATATATGAATATGAATAGTTTGAGGTGGTGGACAACTGGCCGATGTCATGTAGATATTTATGCTGATAACACAGTTATTTACACCAATCTTTGTAGTAAGTCCATTAGGATTGCTAAACTAAAACCGGCAGCTGCTCTCGAAAATTTAACCGTGAAAGCTAAAAACAAAGAAAAAAAATCAGTCGAAAAACTCATACAAAATTTACCCATTTCAATGTTTAAGTCAGTTGAGATCTTTTAATATTTAATTCTTCATATAACCCCAAATTAATGTCATAGGTTAATATCCGGGTTCAATTTTATAAAACTTCTTACATTTAAGACAAATACTTTCTACCTTCCTCTGACCCCTATGTCGTGCTTTTCGTCTGACTATTTCTGACACGAACTCAGTCCACACCGGGCTTGATAAAACAGACGGCTTATATCTTCTTCTATCGAAATAGTATATTTTCCATATCAGGTGATTTTGGATTTTATTGCTTATTAATTATTTGCTCTGTAATAATGAATACATTGAGCTCATTTTATAGATCAGTTTTAATATTTTATATTACTAGTATCCATTTGGATTATATTCCAACGGATTTGTTACTTCTACTATATATATATATATATATATATATATATATATAAAAGTGAACGCTGAAGTCAACATTTAGAGGCGACAGGCTGTTTCATGCGTCTAGTGTTGACTTCAGTGTTCACTTTTTTATTTATATCTACATATGCTCTTTCTCTGATATTGAGCCCTCTATCCAATAAATATACCAAACTTTAAAACTATATTTCTTCATATATATAGAGAGATAGATAATATTAGTGGTAAATATACGCATACATATGCAAAATATATAAATATATATATACATACATGCATACACATACATATATATTTTGAATAAAAAAATTACAAGAGGATAAAATCCAGGTAGAACTCAATGTCCAGGACAGAGTAAGGATATAATAAAAAGGCTTAAACACTAATTAATATTCCATGGTCAGTAACTGCCCTTCAGTTTTAGTTTCCCCCGCCCCATCTCTCTCCCCACCCCTTTTTATTTTCCTTTCCCTCCCTCCCTCCCTCCCTCTTCTGATTTTTAAGATTAGATCGTCTATTGTGTGTGTATGTCACCACAAAATGTATCCTTTCCGGTTACATCTTTAATGTATTAGACATCAGACAACATTCATATTTCTCTCACTTAAACCGTCTTTGACTCCCCTCTCTAAAACTTCTCTCTGTTAAATTTTAATCCCCCACATTCTCTCATCTGTTACCCCTCTCTTTAGCTCTAACATTTATCTCACACTCTCATACTTACACTCTCTAAATTTTATTTTTTATTTCCGTAGTTGTTTTTCTGTTTTCTTTTTGAATTTGTAGGTCTGATGAATTTGATCGTATTTACGATTCCAATGGAATAAATTATGACCATGGAATATTAGTGTTTAAGCCTTTTTATTATATATACATACACACACACACATATATATATATTAGGTTGGTGCAAAAATAATTTCGTTTTCTAACATATGTTACTATGTGAAAAAACGAAATTATTTTTGCACCAACCTAATATATATATATATATATATATATATATATATATGCACACAGAGAGAGAGAGAGAGAGAGATAAACCTCAATATATATATATATATGAATATACACACACACACACACACACATATATACACACACACACACACACATATACATATATATATATATATATATATATATATATATATACACACACACACACACACACACAGACCTCAATGCGTGGCCTAGTGGTTAGAAGTTTCGCTTTGCAACCATCAGACCCGAATTTGAATCTTATCATGGTCGATTAATCAAGAAGTTGATTCCTTGATCTTATTGTTCCGGGGAAAGTACCTGGAAACCATACCAGGGGTTGGGTGAAATTCGGTAGATGGAACTATATGGGTGGTCGTACGGGAATCGGTGTTCCAACCTGATGTGGCCGTAAGCATTCGACAGTCCAGCTATATCAGTGATCTTGTAGATGTAACAAACATAGTCATTGAGATGGAGAGAGAGAGAGAGAGAGAGAGAACGAAGCCGAGCAATCACTCAAAGAGTGATGGTAAACGTTCCCTCTGTATCACACCGTGTGTATCCACGAGATGAATGCGTAAAACATGCAAAGAAATTCAAAACGTTTGTTCCCAAAAGTCGACTACAAATTCGAATATGGTTTGGTAGGGTCACGTTGGACTGAACTGGTTGATTTTATGATATATCATATGAAGATATTCAATTTCAAAATGTATCTCAATCATATTTAAGTCTATAGGTAATCATTGGTCCTGTTTATACATGCGTTTATAGATACACATGGATCAGGCTTATATTTGATTCAATAGGTAAACAATTGTTCGCTGTGAAAGGTGCAACTAGAAACTGTTGGATTGTTGAATTAATTTATTCTCAGTGATAATGTGATGTCCATTGAGGTTGAAATACCGTAAAACAAACCAAACCAAACGTAATATGATGTCACTTATTCCCGCTTTTGTTCGACTTGTGGTCATTTTGTATTAATGGTCGGCGCTTAAGTGATATCAAAAAGATATTTTTCCTAATGTCATTCTTATAACAATTTGTCTTATCCACAGAACTGATCTGGGAATTTTACTATATCGCCGACATGGAAAAA
The DNA here is from genome assembly GCA_963932145.1 of Acanthosepion lycidas. NCBI lineage: Eukaryota > Metazoa > Mollusca > Cephalopoda > Sepiida > Sepiidae > Acanthosepion > Acanthosepion lycidas. The sequence continues at coordinate 80,013,104 of OZ010601.1, forward strand.
AACTCTTAGTACAAAAAAAGTTAGCATTAGCCAGAAAGAGGTTTAATCAGAAACGTCTCTCTCTTTTTAAATTGTGGATTTAATGTAACGACGAAAACAAAAACATTTTGTTTCAATTTTGCCTTGATAAAGTCGGAAGACGAAACGCGTTGGCAAAAACTATGAATTTTTTCCTTTTGTTATTCTTATTCCAATTTGTCTTATCCATAGAATTGTTCTGGGAATTTTACTAAGAATTCTATTTTAGTGAATCTAGTCGAAGTTGTGAGTGACACATAGCGGAGGAGTTACAGTTCGAGTAACCAGATTTTTCTTTCAATATAAAACAGATACAAAGTATATTCACAAGACACAAGTGGTGGCCAGTCTAGCGGAAGACTGGAGTTACGGTTCAAGTAAATTAATTTTTGTTATAGAGTCAATCGGATAGAAATACGTTCATGGGATGCAACCAGTGTCCAGTCAATGGCGAGTTTCTTATATTTTTCTAAAACATTTGGCGACAAAAAAAAAAAAGATACTCATGTTTATCAAATTATAGTTCCGGCAAGATAACCGTAATTTCAGTCTTTTCATTCCAAATCATGTGCCGAAGTCTGCTTTGTCTTATACGATAGCTTAGAACTTAATAATATTTTTCCATGTCTCAAAATGGACAAAATCAGATTGGATTCATTTGTTTACCGAAGAGATAATATCTATCGAATGGCATATTGCAACAAAGGGAAATAAATCTATGAAGACGACATCCTCTACACGGAATTCGTATAAGGACGGCGGTCAACAGAGGTACCACAATAAACGAACGATGGCGACGACGATCTCGCCGACGCTACATATTACTCAGATGTGTACCTCAACCTGACAGAGAAAGAATTCGATCAGTTTTACGGGTCCGGTGACGAAAGAGAGTTTGAAGGGTCTGACAAGGACAACCTTCCATTCTCAGATTCGGGATGATCGTGAGCACAGTAATATGACCGGGATTCCTCATAAAGTCATTTTTAGTACTACAAATAATTCTTTTCAGGATCAGAGAAATAGTTTTGAAAGAAATACTTCAGATTGTCACAAAAAATTAAGACCAAACATACAAACAAATTAATATTTATTCAATTATATTTCCGATGTATTTCATGATTATCGCCGATTAAGTTGTCTTATGACCGAAGAGACTTTTTGTAATGTTTACGAATCACAAAAGTAAACAAAAATGTTCCCTTTTTATTTATTTATTTTTTTTTCATTTTTCTCTTCTCTTTTTCTCAAGTGTTGTTCATTTTCATTTCTCTAAAATCAGGTGCGTATTATACATGGAAATAAGCTTTTTCCTTGAAATTTCTCTCCTTGTTTTATACTCGCTAGCGTTCTATACACAGCGGGTTACAGTATTTTTATAATTTTATACTGAAATGTTGTTTATTTAGTATAGCTTTTTTTTTTTTTTTTTCAAATTTCCTCCGCGGCACGATAATTTTGTTCCACTATTATTAAACCTAAATTAAAATTCCTCGCGGAACGTTTATTGGAATCTAATGCTATGCGCTGAAAAAATGCCCCGGCATGACTATTCCATACAGCACATCTATTTAGTTAGAAAGGTGTATACGCACGCATACACTTATATACATACATATATATATATACATGCATATATATATGTAATGAAATGGTTTAATTTCGACAATTATTAATATATCTTCTTTTTATACGTTATTTTAATAGATACAATTTAAGTAAATGTTCAGTTTTTTTAATTAAATAGTATTAATTACATTTACCAGCCTGAATGTTCGAGAAATTTCATAGAAAATATGCGTTCACCGACAGGAATCGAACCTGTGTCCTATACATCAGATCAAATGACAGTTCCGTATAGCACACAGGTTCGATTCCTGTTGGAGAATGCATATTTTCTACGAAATTTCTCGAACATTCAGGCCGGTAAATGTAATTAATACTGTTTAATTAAAAGATATAGGATTTGGCTAAATTAATTGTATCTATTAAAATAACGTTTAAATAGAAATATATACAAGACATTTTGTAATGTTTATACGTTCTTTTTATAGATACAAATATTTAAGTAAATGCTCTGTTTATAATAAACAGTATTAACTGGCCTGAATGTCCGAGAAATTTTAATGGAAAGTATGCCTCCTCCGACAGGAAGCGAACCTGTATCCTACACGGAACCGTAATATAGCCTGACGAGCTTTACCGATTGAGCCACAGAGAAGGACTTCGGTTAAAAAGCTGATTTTGCTGGGTTTTTTAAAACTACAATTCTCCATGATTTTCTCTGGTACATTCGATACGTATCCAAATGTAAACAAATGACGTCACACATTATGAAATGGACAAAGTCCGACAATTATTTTAAGACATTTTTTTTTATGTTTATACGTTCTTTTTATAGATTTTATAAACATAAAAAATAGGCCTTAAAAATAATTGTCGGACTTTGTCTATTTCACAATATATATATATATATATATATATGATAACAGATGTCTACTTATTACTAATTATTTTTTAAACATTGGATCGACTTTTACACGAGTGTAAACGGTAAGTATTAGTGACTATGACAAACGCTATTTCATATCGATCGCCAGACGGAGTGGGGAGAGCTCACCCTTACGCATCCACGAGCATCTATCCTGAAATGACACACAGGCGCGCCATCGAACACACACTTCCACGAACGAAGCGCACGTCCCGAACGCAAAGAGAAGCGAAGAAAAAAAAGGCAAAAAACAAATACTGTCTGTTCTCGGAGATCCAAGCAGAAATAAATTAAAAACTGAAATGGGTTCTCGTGACATTGATTTTTATATTTATTTTCTCTTCTCCCGCCCCCGTCTCTTTACTTTTTTTTTCTAGAGTTCGACCGAGGAAAAGACGAAAAGACAAAAAAATTGAAAAGAAGGAAGCAATTTTTTTTTCACACAAGAGGAAACGGAAGCAGAAATTTACCGCCTTTTGTTAGTGATCTGTTTTTTTTTAATTTTTTTACCTTTGCTCACACTGTGTCAAGATGAATAAAAATTTTTTAAAAAATGTTGTTTTAAAATATTTTTAAATTCAATGTCTCTTCAGCATATAGCTATAATGGTTCTCCACAGCGTCCTTTCCATTACTATATGTGAAATCCTATAACTACATGGGAAAGATAGTATGGTATAAAGCAAATAAAGAAATGTCCTGTCTTCTACCCACATGAAAAACCGCCTTTAAATATGCAAAATTAAATACATTCACGCACACCTTTAATGGATACGTTAAGCGCGTGCACGCACACACACACACACACACACACACACACACACACACACACACACATATATATATATATATATATATATATATATATATATGACAAAAATATAGTTTTAAGGTATGCTTATTTCAATCATGTTTGATTGAAATCTCCAGGTCATATATATATATATATATATATATATATATATATATATATATATATATATATATATATATATGACCTGAAGATTTCAATCAAGCATGAAAATTCGCTTGAGGATGAAATAGAAATAATGTTTTTAATTTAATTACAAAATTAAATACGAAGTTTTTAGCTTCCATTTTTGAAACAGGGTTAGAACTGTGTAGCGAAAAAAAACATAGTTTAAATGAATTAGTTTATAATATTAATGCTCTGTAAATTTACATTGAGCACTATTTTGCAAAAATAAAGATATCTATAAGAACACCGGATTATATATCTTACTGCTCTTTCCTTTTATATATATATATATATACATATATATATATATATATATATATATATATATATATATATATATATTAAACATTTGGTTATATATATATATATATAACTAAATGGTTAGGATTTATATATATATATATATATATATATATATATATATATATATATATATATATATATATACATATGACCAAATGGTTAATACTAAAGGCAGAAGTTTCTCCATTTAATCGAGAAACAATTCACCAAAAATAATCCACTTAGTAAGATTTTTTGATAGAAATACGCTAAAACTAAGCTACAGCTGTACCAATAATCTGGAAGAAATTGTTAAAAAACATAACAATAAAATTTTATATCAATACAAAAACCCGAGTAATAATTGCCATTCTAAGCCAACAAACCTGCATAATACGAACACGTGCAATTGTAGAAATTATAACGAATGTTCATTACAAAACAAATGTGAAACAGACTCTCTTGTTTACCTAAGCACTATTTCTACCATAGAAAATCTACAGTTGAAAATTTTATATCGGGAGTACCAAGAATTCCTTTTAAAGTAGGTGGTACCAACATGTATAATCTTTTTTCAATAACGCTTACAGAAATATGACGTCCTTTATTTTTGGAACTTAAAAAATAAATAAAAACTCCTACGGTAAAAGGGAAAATACTAAAACAAAAAAAACAAAACAAACAAAAAACAAATTAGAACTTATAAATCTTTAAATGAAACATGCTTTTTATTTTTATATGAAAAATTAGAGATAATCAAATTTGCTGAAAAAAAAGCTCTATTGAACCAGAGGAGTAAATTAACGGTAAATTGCCGACATAGTTTATCTTTTAGCTTAAACTATAGTTAAATTTTAAAAATTACGTATTAACATTTCTTATAGCCATAATTTATGAGTATATAATCGTCCACTCTCTACGGCTAACTACCTTATTTTGTTTATTCAGCTTTAATTTTGCTATGTATTGCCGTCCAGTTAGCATCATTAATATCTTTTATAGATATTCCACATTTTTAATTTTATCTCTTTAAGAAGTTTCCTGAATATAAAAAATTAAAAAAAAATTCTGTTAATCTTACGTCTAAACAATCCATTCCTCCATTCAACACTTTTTCAGAAAATTGAACATGTTATATTTGTCTACAACCAAGATACATTTGTCGGTGGCATATTTCCGCAATCACCAACGATAGCCTGTTTATGTTCCAGTTTATCATGACATGAAAAAATAACTCACCCAACCCCACACTCTGAGCAATTTTTTTTATATTTAATGTAGATCTGATCTTACTTATTATAAAACGCAGATTGTGTGTGTGTGTGAGTGTGTGTCTGTACATTTATATATTGAATCGGATTTCCTACATTTTTTCAACCTATTTCGACAAAACTTCACAGGACTACGTAAAATTACCTTGCGGTGGTTCTGACAGCGCCAAAAATTGGAAAAACACAATTGTTTTTGCACGAAATCAATTTTAAAACACGATTCTGTCGCCAGAATGAAAGGGGGACAACTCATATCGAGTTATACTTATTATAAAACCCAGGTTGTTTGTGTGTGTGTGTGTGTGTATGTGTGTGTTCGTTTATATGTGGGATCGGATTTCCTACATTTTTCAACCGATTTCAACAAAACTTCACTTTTTTTTTTGGCAGGTAGTGTTTCTTATTGTCTTGCACACTTTTTTCTTTATTTTACATTCACAATACTTTAAAAATTCCATTTACAAGACAATTGTTTATAATAAAATTCTATTCAATCAGTAGACTCATAACGATTGAAAACAATGTTTTTGTTTGAGTTTGGGTTTGACCAATTCGTTAAAAAAAAAAAAATAATTAAGACATGCGTGTCCGTCAACCTTAAACAATAATCTTTGTCAATTTTATTTTTCAGTCTTTATGATGGTCGATACTTGATCTATCTCTTACTGTTACATCCCCGGGCAACGCCGGGCTCTACTGCTAGTATTGTATAAGTCTAATTTTAAAATCCATCTCCTATTAAATTCCTTAAAATTTTCATATCTGCTCAGTTTCATATCCAAACAAAGTAATTTTCTAAGGTAATGGATTCTATTTATCAACCTGGCAGATTTTTAAACGTTATTTGTAGTGGATACTCATATTTAAGTAGACGTCCCATTTATTTATTAATTTAATATATATATATATATATATATACTTGTGGTAAAGACAACTATAATGGTCTCATTGACAATCAAAAACTGATTAAATAATGATAGCGTTAAGGATAAAAACGAAGATGCCAACTCTCAATAATAGCATTTATGAACACGGATATGATTTGCTGACCGCGTTCGGAAATAAAAAAATCCCTATATATGCATATAAAAAATATATACATATTCAGTCAAACAAAAATATTCTTGATAATATCTAACTGATTTAGCGAAGCCGCTCGGATCTACAAATCATTTTGGTAGTCCATGTCCAGAAAAGGAATAATTTCTACGAATCCAAGAAATAAATGATAAAAGCTTTATCACAGTTTTCTTCAACGAATCTTTTAAAAAAGACCAAATGTTACCAAAACACACGCGCACGCACATGCACATAAACACGCTCAAACACAAACACACACACACATATATATATCCATATTTCATTGAATACGACAGACAAGGTGCTTTTATTTAGTGTTTTATACAATTTCTCATGAGATCTAATAATTTTTTTTCTTTTCGGATGATAAATTATATAAATATATAGCTTTCGGCTATACGTTTAACCATTTCCAAGGATGAAATATTTCATACATACAATAAACTATTCCGTATTTAACAGTTAAAATATTTCATCCTTGAAAATGGCTAAATGTATAGCCGAAAGCACTTGGATAAAAAGAACATTCGGACAGTTTTTATATAATTTATCATCTGAAAAGAAAAAATTATTAGATCACATGAGAAATTGTATAAAAAAAACTAAATCAAAGAAACTTGTCTGTCGTATTCAATGAAATGTGCATGAAAGAAGGATTGCTACCTAAATACACACACACACACACACACACACACACACACACACACACACACATATATATATATATATATATATATATGGTGTATCAAAAATACTTTGCCAAACTTTGGGTGCGGGTTCTATCCATTAAAACAAGGGTAAAATTCCATATAAACATATATCCGAAAATCCTTCATGTTTCAGTTATTAAGTTTAAAGAAAGTTTAGGATATGAATATTTTACATTGTTTTGGTGTCAGGAACCGTACCCACAGGTTTTTGTTAAAGTATTTTTGGGTTGAATGTTGGATTGTACATTTAACAACGTCTAGTGAAAACTTTAAAGTATTTGCGGACATATGTTTATACGGACTTTTGTCGTTCTTTTGGTCTGAGGAACCCATCCCTCAAACTTTGTAAAAGTATTTTTCATACACCCAGTATATATATATATATATATATATATATATATATATATATATATGTCAGTGATGTGATTCATATCTTTTATGAATTTGCTATCTTTTTTTATTTTACAACTTCAGATTTTTTGTCAATAGATATGCATTCACAAACATGTAACTAAAGAAGTTCGATAAACAGGTGTAATTTTAATAAACGGTACGCCGAACCGTTTTTAGCCCCATGAATCCTATCACTCAGTATAACCATTGGTAATTACTTACATTTGCTCTGTTTCTTTCTCATTTTATTTCATTTTTTGTTTTTGTTTGTTAATTATTTTTTCTTCATTCGCATTTTTAATCAGTTTATTTTTTAATTTAATTTTTTAATGAATTCCTCTAATTTTTTATGCATTTCTTGTTTGCATTTAAAATTTTTCTTACATTTCAATCATATCCCGTTGAAAAATAACACAAAACAAATACCAACGACAATCATTAATAATAATAATAATAATAAATTATTTTGGACTTTACTAAATGACAAGAATATAAAAGCTAATAAAGTAGATAGTTATTAAAGTGTACCAAAAAGCCTTCACGTCGATATTGCAGTGACATCAGATAATACACACACACACACACACACACACACACACACACAATATATATATATATATATATATATATATATATATATATATGACACCTATATATATATATATATATATATATATATATATATATATATATATGACACCTATATATATATATACATAGACGCGATTTACACCGAGGAATGGAAGAGAGGAGAGAAGAAACGGAGGTTTGCCGCCGAGGAGAAGAATGTTCGACCGAATGAAAACAACATGGCGACATCGGGGGAAAACGTCTTTACATACATTCATTGCAATTGAGGCTGTCACTCCCGTGTGGGCCTGTACAACCATAATAGATGCTACACCGCCATTAGCAGATGAGGCATAACATGTTTCTCGAAACCGACGAATGCCACAAATAGACAATATATATATATATATATATATATATATATATATATATATATATATATATATATGACACCTCCTGTGGAGTGGACTGAACAATTACAAAAAGGTTCGGGCTACCAAACACTAGAGTCGATGTTCTAAATATAACATCAGTTAGCTAAGTGACAAATTCTATTTCTATTAACACCGTGGTGCAACTTTGAGTGTCATGCACGTGACAATCGTCAGGCAAAAACTGATATTTGTACCTGACGATTGGCATGTGCATGAAACTCAGAGATTTATGAAGCGATGAGGAACAAAGGCATATGTATATTTGTTATTAGTATACATGTTAGCTATTTTCTACATCGAACACTTGTTTATTACCACCAGAACCAAATCTACGCTATTATACATACATACATACCATGCATACATACACACACATGCACATTATATATATATATATATATATATATAAAAGAAAGAGGTTGTAGTGGTTCCAACGAGAGAAAAGTATGTATATTAAAAAGAAGAGAAGAGAGGTGCCGTAAACGTTTTTGGTTGTAATGTGGATTTATTTAGAAAAAAATATTATGCTTTGTTTTACATAATGTTACGCTACACGTGTATTGTGTGTTGGTTAAATTTAGATGAGGTTAATATGTTTTAGAGAAACAGATCCAAGAACACATAGGGGTCAGTAAAACATTAAAATATAAAATGCTGATAAATAATTCATCATTTCGCTTGGACCAACCTTAATTGTTTTATGACCCTTCGCGCAGAACTCTCCATTGCCAATTCAAGAAAGAAATTCGGATTACAAACACAGAAAATGTCTCATATCGAGAATATTTAACATTGAAAAACAAAAGAAAAAATTAATTATTTTTAAAAAATATGTGGAAATCTCCGCTTTTACCTGAAGACGGTCACGAGACCAGAAACACGTGTAGTGTAACATTATGTAAAACAAAGCATAATATTTTTTTCTAAATAAATCCACATTACAACCAAAAACGTTTACGGCACCTCTCTTCTGTTCTTTTTAATATATATATATATATATATATATATATATATATATATATATATATATATATATATATATATATATGTCTGAGTGTGTGTGTGTGGTGTGTATAAAGAAATATGAGCTAATAATTATATATAAGTGTTTTGAAATTGAAAATTGAAAATAGCATATGTCACCTTTAAACTACTGCTTTGCGTATAATAACTGTAGCCCTGGGTACGATCGAAAAAAGGTACTGGTAAGAACCTCAACAAAAACTCTTGTAGTCCTTGTTTACAAGACATTCAAAATAATTACACAATGTGAACCTGCTCATCTACTTAGGAGAGTATTATCAATGTAAAGTAAATATAAACACTTCACATGGTAAGTATCACTTAACATCAGAATTCGTGCCAAGAAAATTCTTATATTTACAGACTGCCTTACGCCGGGGCTCGTATAAGGGATTTTACAAAACAGAAACAAAATAGAAAATATACTACTACTACTACTACTACTACTACTACTACTAGTACTACTACTAATAATAATACATAATGCTTGCTAATTAGAAATTACCGCGCACACATACTGAAAAATTGTATTAACCCGAAATGCAGATTCTGTGAAAATATCCAGAAACAATTGACCATTTTGTATCGGGTTGCACAGTATTAGCCCTCGTAGAATATAAAACTTGGCATGATAGAGTGGGCCAATATCTGCACTGGAAAATATGCAACTTTTACGGGAAGGAAACTGCAATAAACTGGTATGACCATCACCCAGACCCGGATTAGAGGTATTAGGATCTGTAATCTTTATGTGGGTCTTTACAATACACACAGACAGAAAAAAGTTAATCGACCCGATATCGTGATCAATGACCACAAAAAACAGAACTTGATTTCTTACTGACATGGCAGTCGCTGCAGATTATAATATGTCTTTGAAGATCTTTTAAAAAAGAAAAATAAATGAAAGAAAATACAAGAACCTTGAAGTGGAAATATCAAAAGTGTGATGCTGGAGTTGGAGCACTGGGATTAATTGGAAAAGCGCCCAATAGACTCATTGAAGAGATTCCTGGTAGGCCATGCCTCAAAGAAATACAAAAAATTGTACTCACAAGTACAGCCCAAACCTTTACGAAGGGCTTTATCTATGTAAAATCGGCGTGGTGTTAGGGTGTTTTATTTTTCTTCTTTTACAAAATTTGATCAGAGAAAAAAAGTCATAAAGACATTTCTGATCTTAGGTCTCTGGTTGGGGCCAGGAAGGAAATGAGTATACAACAGGAAGTAAAGGGTATAATAATAATAATAATAATAATAATAATAATAATAATAATAATAATAATAATAATAATAATAATAATAGTAAAGAAGAAGAAGAAGAAGAAGAAGAATGGTCTGATCATACAACTAGTCATGGGTCATAAATTTACTATTCTTTGGAACATTGTCATTCATATTGAAAGACTTCATATATAAAAGACAGGTATTTGATTACAAATAAAAAATGGCTCGTCATAAATATGGCTGTGCTACCAGATCAAAATATATCTGTTCAAGAATATAAGTATTTTGAAACTGAAACTAAAATAAAATATCGCACACTAAAACTACAGTTACACCTATTGGATTGTTATTACATATTGTTTATTATCTTATATTATTATTATATATTATATATATTATATTATATATATATTATATTATTATTTATATTATATTATTATTATTCTATTATATATTGTTATTATATATACCTATTGTATTGTTATTATATATACCTATTGTATTGTTATTATAACTGGAGACCTAAGAATGATCCACAAAGGTACATAGCATTACATTAACGATATCCTCTGTATCCCATGGTCACAATATATCAAACCATTTACACAATATGGCACGGTCTGTTGTCTCAATTTAAAGCAAATATAAACAATGCAGTTGTTAAGTATCGTTTAACATCAGAATTTGAGCAAATACAACACACAAATTAAATAATTTTCCCTTAAAGCAGTCTCAGGTGATGACCTGGTAACAGACTGTAGTGGACAGAAGGCAAAATGTTTAGAAAGCAAAACAACTTGGCCAATTGAAATTACTAAATAAAAAAAAATGAAAATAAAATAAAACTGTGAGGACAAGGCTTTGCATGGCAAATACCTCAAAAGAATGAAAGACGTTGATGTAGACCAACAGAAAACACATCAGTAGCTGAGGAGCACCGGCTTGAAAGCTGAGACAGAAGGTTTAATTATTGCAGCTCAGGACAAAAGCTTAGCAACCAGATCCTATAACTGTCACATGACCAAGGATGAAACTAAACCGAAATGCAGGACATGCGGAAAATCTGATGAAATAATCGACCATATTATCTCAGGATGTCAGGAACTACCAAAAAATGAATATACTCACAGACATAACAAGGTAGCGACATATGTGCATTGGAAGATATGCAAAAAGCGCAAAATCGACTGAGAGATGGTATAACCACCAATCAGACACAGTTATCCAAAATAACAATAAAACTATCGTCTGGAACGTGCCATTTCAAAATAACAGGGAAATAAAAACCAACAGACCTTACATTATCATAAAAGACAAGAAATTCAGGAAGTGTATGCTTATTGATATATAAGGTTGGTGCAAAAATAACGTCAGTTTTTGACGTTAAAAAATACGTCAAAAATTGACATTATTTTTGCACCAACCTAATAGCAGTATGAAAATTATCGAGAAATTGTCCAAATACAAGTATCTGGAGATGGAGATTAACAGGATGTGGGGTGAAGACTGAGACTGTATCATTATTAATCAGAGCCCTGGGTCCCGTGAGAAAAAGAATAGATTATTTTACTAACAGTGTCCCAGGTAACATCAACATACAAGTTGCTCAGAATATCGCGCTACTAGGAACACCCAGTATACTAAGAAAAGTTCTATCAATTAAATGCCAATTCTCGTATAGAGCCAAATGACCATAGTTTGGACCCGGTTCTACAGGAAACATAACAAACACAAATAATAATAATACCACCCAGACCCGGCTACGGAGATAGGACCTGTAACAATTTTATGGGACTTCACAATACATACAAACAGAACAAGCAAAGCTAAACGCCCTTATTAGAGACCGCAAACGAAACAAGTGCCTCCTTATTGATATGACAGTCCATGCAAACTACAATTGAAGATTTTCAAAAAGCTATCAAAATTCAACGACGTTGAAATCGAAATCTAAAAAATGTGGCATATGAGAACATCATCAAATCCAGTTGTAGTTGGAGCCCTCCGGATTGAGTGAAAAAGGTTCCGATAGACTCATTGAAGGGATTCCTGGTAGCCCATGCCTTAAAGAAATACCAAAAAAATGTAATCACAAGTATAGCCCACACCTTACAAAAGGCTTTATCTATGTAAAATGAACGTGATCTTAATTTTTTTCTCTCCAAAAATGCACAGTAGAAAATGTCATGATGTATTTCTCACCTGAGGTCTCTTGTGGGACCCAGAAAGAAATGAGTATACACCAGAAATCAAAGGAAATAATAATAATAATAATAATAATAATAATAATAATAATAATAATAATAATAATAATAATAAAATTGTGGCACATGAGGACATCAGTAATTCGAGTTGTAGTTGTAGCTTTCGGAATGAATGCACTCATTGAAGGGTTTCTTGATGGCCCATGCCCTAAAGAAATACAAAAAAATTGTTCTCACGAGTACAACCCACAACTCACTAAGGGATTTTATGTATGTAAAATATGTGTGATTTTATTTTTTAAAACTGCTCAGTGGGAAATGACATGATGCCATTTCTGACCTTAGATCTCTGGTTGGGACCCGGAAAGAAATGAGTAAACATCATAAATCAAGTGAAATAAAATAATGATAATAAAAGTTAACAGACCCAACATTTCTAAGTAATTAATAGCTTAATAACGTATAAGGTCACACGCCACTTTAATTAAAAAAACTGTTACATTATCGCAAAGCTTACCCGACCTGAAGGTATTTCTAACTGCGTCTGTAAGGTCATGCGCTGATCTTATCAAAACCTGACACCGTATCACAGAGATTTGGCTGTGATGCATGTATCTGGTATACCCTTATCAGGACTGGATGTCATGGATGGGGTAGATTAGGCTTAATTTTTTTGCTCGTGTGCTCTTCTCTCAATAATAATAATAACAATAATAATCGAAATCTCAAAAATGTGGCACATGGGAACATCAACAATCCCCGTTGTAGCTGGAAAAGATTGCAGTAGACTAATTGAAGGGATCCCTGGAAGCCCATGCATTAAAGAAATACAAAACATTGTTCTCACGAGTACAGACCACACCTTACGAATGGCTTTGTCTATGTAATTTTTTTTGCAGTGGAAAACGTCATGATGCCATTTCTAACTTTAGGGCCCTGCACGGGACCCGGAAATAAATGAGTACACATCAAAGATCAAAGGAAATAAAATTATAATAATAATGTGAAATGTCAAGACTACTGACCACTTAGTATCTGGTTGTTTGATCTTGACAACAAAGAAATACAAACATCGACTCTACAATATTGGGCAGTATATTCATTGGATGTGATGCCAGTCTTATTGTGTGCCATGTAAAAATGGTCTGTGCAACTCCCAGAAAACTGCCTTCCTTTAGTTTACAAGGATTCTCGGAAAAGTTCTTTGAGCGCTGAGGAATCTTGTTGACACCATGATTCAAGAACAAAATTTCCATTGACTAAATTAATGCGCGACATTCTCTTGGGAAAGACTAAAGAAAGCACTTATGGTACCAATGATTATTGAAGTATTGTGGGTGGGGGGAATATGGAAAGCAAAAGACATTGCAGATATTGGATTGTGATTTGGGAATAGAGTCATTACAAAAAACATGACTGCTCCGAAAGAACTGGATCTAACCTTTCCAGGAAAAAAAAGAAATGATTGGTTTATATCCTTAAGTTACGAGTGGTGATCTGAAAAATATTTTTTGACAGCAATGAACATCATATGGTGTGTGGAATTAATAATAATAATAATAATAAGAAGAAGAAGAAGAAGAAGAAGAAGAAGAAGAAGAAGAAAAAGAAGAAGAAGTAACAACGGTAAAAAAAACAAAACAAACTGAAGATATCATCACTTGCAAACTGATTTACATTTTTAATCCGTTGTTTTCTTCTCTTGGCTACGTGCATCGCGGGAGTGAAAAGACATTCATTTCTGGCTTAGAGAAACGGAAGATATCGCCGAGTAAAGTTGAAGGTTGTCGGCAGGGATTTCTTTTTTCTTTTTTTTTTGGTGGGTGGTGGTGATTGAGGAAGGGTGGGAATAGAAGGAAATCAAGGGGTTTGTTGAGAGTGGGGTGAGATGGCACGGAGGAGGAGAACGAGAAGAGAATATAGTAACTCTTCGAGATTTTGACGAGAACTACAAAGACATCCTGAAAACGGAGCGAATAAAATGTCAATTTTTATTACGGGCGATATTAATTAACTTTTCTGTTCAGTTTCCATTTTCAAGAAAAGAAAAGTAAAAAAAAATCATCTTTCATATTTTTCAACCCTCTCCAAAGCTTTTTTATTTTATTTTTTTGCTTATTTTCCTTCATTAAAAAAAATAATAATAATCATTATCTGTTGTTATTGTCGATATTTAAGCCGTGAGGGTTTAATACGATTTCAAGCAACGTCATCAACCGTGTGCGAATGGCTTTTTCGGAAAAGTAAAAAAAAAGAAGATACAATCATTAAGCAAATTTACCGTGACATCAAAACAATATTATCTTTATTCTGTTCAGTCTATTGATTAAACTCAAAACGATTTTTTCAAACGTAAGAGATTTTTTTCTCTTTTTTTTTTATATCGTTATCACCCCAAGCAAGGCAGTAAAGCCACTAAAACACAAGGGGTTACAGGGTGTGTAAAAATTCAGAACAGAAACATTAATAATGAGCGGAAAGAGATAAGAGCAGTAGATAGCGATTGACATTGCATTTAAATTTATGTAGATGAAAATAGGCTAGAAAGCATAAAACCAGAAGAGAGTTTCCAAAGCTAGAAGGGTTAGCAACTGTTAGCATAGAATTTACGGCTACATCTAGCCAGCGCAAGTGTAAATTTATTGAGATCTTGACGCCAGTGTAAAATTGCCCTTAAATTCAAAAAGTCTAGGTACCATAGCGGAGAGTTCATCTGAACAATTACTATGAAAGTATTTATAGAAAAGTCCCAGAGAGGCAACCTTACGGTGATGGCGGAAGTGACTGAAGCCGAGATGTCAGGTCAGGACCAATAATATTGCTGATTCTTTTGGGGATCTTATCAAGAAGGTCGAGGTAAACACCAGGGTCAACAGATCATATGTGGCAGAAATATTATAAGCATTAACGAATTCTAGATTTATAGATACGTAAGGTAGATTCTGAAGAGAAAAATTGTCTCGCTAGATACAGTAAACCAACTTTCTTAACAGCTGATCTGGCGATAGATGTATTCCTTTACAACCGAGAGAAGGACCCTTATAACCTAGGCAGCGCATACCACTCTGAGCCCTGGAATGGTCAAAGTTTCAACGCCAAAGCATTGAATTTTGATCAGTGATATCTTTTTATCGCAAGATAAATGGATGTTACCGCTAAATCTAGACATTAAAATACTGTAAAATGGCGAGACCTTTCAGCCAAACTAGTACTGCGCTTAAATTCATGAAGTCTAGAAACCATAGCGATAACTTCCTCCGAAACAATTAACATAAAAGTATTTATAGAAAAGGAACAGGGAAGCAATTTTACGGCGGTGGGGAAGTGACTGAAGCCGAGATGTCAGGTCAGGACTAATAATATTGCTGATTCTTCTTTGGAACACTGGATCATATATAGCAGTAATATACTAAGCATGGGCGAATGGTAGACTAGGTAAGACATATTCTAGGGAGAAAAATTGTCTCGCACGACACTATAAGGAGACTTTCTTAGCAGTTGACGTAGCAATGGAATAGATATAATATTTCTAATTTATGTCAGTTTTATACTAAAGATCATCCAATACAAGGCCCAAGCGTCACTCAAGATAGAAGGTTACCGTGCGGTATTAAATGAGCTTACACAAGTGCTGTTCATGAGGTTATGTATGAAAGATATGGGAAAGATAACGGTTTTTCTACGCGGTCTTGTCACTGTGACATACGAGGGTCAGATGCCAGCCTTAAGTTCAGAACTCTTTGTCTCCAGTGACATTTTCCGACTCCATAATACTTGGCTTAGTTTTTTAAATACATCTTTCGTTTTTCCTTTGCATTGCAGATTTCTGTCAGACTTTCCGTCCTTTGTTACAAGACAATGTTGGCCATAAACAGCATCCGGCAACAAGGCCACTGACCAGGAGTTACCAGTCATACATTTTTTGTAAGGCAAAAAGATATATAATCACCAATAAATTTTGAAAGAAAAAACTATTAGCAGCCATACATTTTTGTAAGGCAAAAACAAATATTATCACCATTACATTTTGATAGAAAAAAAAACTATTAGCAGCCATACATTTTTGTAAAGCAAAAAGGAATATTATAACCAATACATTTTGAAAGAAAAAAATATTATTACCAGCAATAAATTACTAATGCCCCCAAGAAAATTAAATTTCAGCATTAAATAACTCATAAGGTGTTGATATGTCGTTAAACAAACATTATCGGAATGTGGTTCCGTTTAATGTTTTTTACACTAACGTCGAACCAGTACAAGGCTCAAAAGCCACTCAATGTAGAGAGTTACTCTGTGTTATTGAATGGGTGTAAAAAAGCGCAGTTCATGAGGTTATGTAGGAGAGATAACAGTTGCCCTAGACATGAAAAGGTTAAGAAGTTTGTAGTGATTGGGGAAACATCCTGTCGGGAGTCTCTTTCACAAAGTAGCAGTTTTTGAGGGAAGAAGCAGCCCGAGTGGAACTTACTTCTTACTAATGTAATGAGGAGTATAATTCACCATTGCCAACGTGATATGGCATGTCCCAGTTGTAAGAATCAGGGTTGGTAGAACAAAGGAATGCCGCACGTCAGAACACTTGCCATGAAAATAGTGATAGAGGCTCGCGGGGTATTGCCCGTGGGAAAAAGGTTGTAAGGTGGAACATAGTTCATCACCCACAAGGCCGCGTAAACACTTTTGAACTCTATCAAGATAGGCAAATGAAGATTGTGCAGATCCAACGGAAATATGGCATGATACTTCATTTTTGGTCTGATTTGATTGCAGGATACTTGGTGAGTGATGGTTAACGAAACCCTGTCTAAGGGCCATTACTAGTGAGTTTAATGACGACTAAGTGCCTTAACATTAGACAGTGTGCTATAAATTTTCTCGACATATAAGTAACACTATTACTTCTTTCGAAAAGAAAAAAAAATTATTTCCCAAGATTCTCACATCATCTTAAACCGGGTGGTTGCGTTACCATCAGAAGACTAACCCAGAAAAAATCCTATTTGAAAATCGTCCCTTGATTACCAAAGAATGTCTACGTTTATAAATGATGAAATTATGATTACAAAACAACATAGCGTTAAAATAAAAAAGAAACTTCTATTTGAAACTAATCCCTTGATTTCCAAAGAATGAAATATATGTTTATAAATGGTTAAATTACCATTACAAATCAAAACAATGGTAAAATATTTAAAAAAAACAAAAACTGCCACGTTTGACACACTAGTCTCCTGATGACCTAAAAATAAAATATATATGACTATAAATGATTAACTTATCATTACAAAATGAAAATGATATTAAAATATGTAGAAAAAAATGTCATATTTGACACTCTAGGCTCCCGATGATCCCAGAACAAAATAGATTTGGTTCAATTCTGCTTATATATCAAAATAATGTTCCTGTGAAAAAAAAAGTGCTCCTGTGTGACACACTATTCCCTTGATGACCCTAGAATTAAATATATATTAATAAAAACGATTAAATTATTATTAGAAATGAAAATACTGAGTAGGGGTGAAGGATATGCATATACAAAGGCATCAACAGTTGAAGACTTTTTCCTTAAATATCTCGTACCAAATTATAGGATTTTTATGACAAACCCTTTCCCTGATTTATCAGATGTCGAAATCAATTAATTATTTATACTTGAGTCGATAACAACTTACTTGCTTCGGGGATAGGTAAATACTTATATACATATTTGCATTTATTTGGTTAGTGGTCTAAGTATATATTAGTCGTTTATATTTTACACTACTTATATTATTCGTTCTACTGTCCTCAACTTTGTCGTCATATTCACGACATTTCAGCCGTTTTCCTCAAGGACATGTGACCCAATGAACAAAAGTATTGGTTGAATCCAATGACTGGACCCAAAGAGTTGTAAGTTCAATATCTGGCTACAGGTGAGGTGAACAAAACTCGGAGAGTTGAGTTAAATGAAGATAACTGATACTGTGACATCCGGAAGAGGCATGGCACGTGGAACAGGAGCATTATTCGTCGGTGGACGAAATAAAGTGTTCAGTTCGAAAATCCCAATCACCTGAAGAAGGCCGATGCGAAAAACGGCCGAAACCTAGTGAATATTGCAAAAAAGATGAGGATAACAGCCCGAACAATGAAAATAGTTTAAATACCTCATCTCAGAAATATAGATAGATGTTTTTTTTTAATTTAATCTATATGGAGAGGTAATTATTGTTAGTTTGTATTTGAATCCATCAGAATTTAAT
This sequence comes from Acanthosepion lycidas, assembly GCA_963932145.1. Lineage (NCBI taxonomy): Eukaryota > Metazoa > Mollusca > Cephalopoda > Sepiida > Sepiidae > Acanthosepion > Acanthosepion lycidas. The sequence continues at coordinate 80,032,036 of OZ010601.1, forward strand.
TAGTTAATGGATAAATAAATATTGGTCCTTTAAATTGTCTTCAAATAATTCCCCATCTATGATACGCATATTTTTCTAAAAAATAATAAACAAAAGTAGGAGTGCGTATTATGCACAGCTAAATAAATGTTTAAAAAATTTCCGTTTCATTGGTCGATTTCATGTGTGAAATGACTACTCACCACAAACAGACGACAATTTCAAACTAACATTCAGCGATTGAGATGCCATAAGGATGCCAAAGAAAGAGAGAGGGTGAATGTAACGATATCGACTGGAATTCGAACTGAGTTCGCGGATTTCTTGTTCCAAACTTCTAAGCATCACATCATCTATACACCTTATATTTGAATATATAAGCATTTACTTGGCTCGGGAATTGGTAAACCTTGATTGTTTGTATATGAGTCTATAAGGATCTGCTTAGTAATAGACCTCTTCTGGAGTCTTATGCATTAGACGTATTGTCAGTCCCTGTTGTATCCTAAAATAGGTTACAAACAAACAAAGGTGGTACTCGAATGAAGGAACAGCAAAACACGCGTAGATGAATGAAGAGAGGTTTATTGTAAAAGAGAATACTGAAAGACAGGGAATCGGGTGGCAGGCTAGTAATTCCCGAAGCAAGCCTCCAGGTATTATCCTGTGCTGACAATTACAACACTGAATATATATACGAGTTTTAGGTGCGTGTTATACAATTATACCACTAAAATACCTTATATATTTATTATCTCATATATATATATATATATATATATATATATATATTTGCTAACTCCCACTCTCTCAGATATACAGTGAGATGGCACCTCAACGTAAGGTAATGCTTAGCAGGAGTCTCATTGAGAGTACAACCGTTCATCATCACTTGTAGTTACCTCGGGGTCTGCTTTGTGATGATGAAATGATACTAACTTGGTTTTAAAGGTATGGAATGTTACGAACCAGTTTCTACTCCATTGATATATATATATATATATATATATATATATATATATATATATATATATAGACTAGTTATTTGCCATGGGAACAGAGCAGTTAGTTTGCACGTACGTTACGCGCTTATTTAGCACGTAGCTTTGCGTCTTTAGTTAGGACGCACTTTACGCACTAAAATGTACGTTACGCGATTAGTCAGCACGTATTTAACGCATTTAGTTTGCACGTACCTTACGCATGGAGTTAGCACGTACGTCACGTCCTTAGTTATTATACACTTTACCCTTTTAGTTGGCATGTACGTTACACCCTTAGTTAGCACTTCCTTATCACATACGTTATGCCCTTAGCAATACGTTACGCTATTGGTTTGCACGTATATTACATCCTTAGTTAGCACGTACGTAATGCGATTAGGTAGCACGTACTTTACTCCCTTACCTAATACGTACGTTACGCGCTTACCACGTTTGCTACGACCCTAGTTAGCACGTACGTTTCGCGCTTAGAACATATTTTATGCACTTAGCACGTACATTACGCCTTAGTTTGCACGTACTTTATACGGTTAATTAGCACGTACGTCACGCACTTAGCATGTACTTAAAACATTAGTTAGCATGTACTCTACGCCCTTATTTAGCACTTATGTGACGCCCTTAGTTAGTACGTGTGTCACGAACGTTATGTTCTTAATTAGTACGTTGCGCCCTGCGTTAGCACGTATGTTACGTAGTTAGTGAGCATGTACAGTACGACCTAAGCACGTACGTTATGCGATTAGTTATCACGTACTTCCTTTCGTTAGAACGGACGTTACACATTTAGTTATCATGTACATTATGCCTTTTGTAAGAACGTACTTTATGCCCCTGGGATGCATGTACGTAGCATGGTTAGTTAGCAAGTAATTTATTCCTTTAGTTATCGTGTACGTTATGTCCTTAACACGTACGTTACGCCCTTAGCGTGTACGTTACTAACGTTGCTTAATCAGTACGTACTTTATGGCCTTTGCTAGCACGTACATTACGCCTTAAGTTAACATATGCTTTACGCCCTTAGCACGTACGTTGCGTCCTGCCAATAGCTCACAAATAATGGTCTATTCCGTTTTAATTGTGAAGAAAGACATGGAGACGCAGTTTGGTTTCAGTGAGAAAATAAATAAAGTGCAGACGATAATTTTCTCATACGTTTAATGTCTGGTTCTGTGTCAGGGAAGAAGTTGTAGGGATGTCCTGACTAAAACGGTCACCGGATTACTTTATTTATATTATGCAAGATATGAAACAAAATATGAAACAAAAAGAAGAAAGACATTCAGCAAGAGAAGTTGCATAAGGAAATGGAATTTATATATGCATAACAACAATTGTACAAAACAGGAATTCAGTTGTGTTTGAAATGCTGAAATTTACTTGGCCTTGGAATTTTAAGTGAGGAAAATGTTGTTGTTGATAAACTGTGAATTGTATTGAAATGTGCATGAGTTTGGAGAATTTTAGTAAGATGTAGTGTAACGGTTTAGTGACAAAAGTTGTCTCCCTTTGACTATATACTTTTGTGCGTGAAAGATTGAATAAAAGATCTTACGAAAATGCTGGAAGGAAGTTCGTTCTGTAGTTAAGAACTAAACTTAGTAAATAATAAATTCCAGTATAAGAAATGTTCTATGGATTCTGTTGAAAATAAATTGTATGATTGAGAATTTTCAATATGTTATAAATGAATACAGAAATGAGTGAGTGAGTGAATTGGATGGAATTGCATTAAATTAACTTGACTTGAATTGTATTGAAGTTTGTTTTGTGTTGAAGTAATTCTAACTTTGTAACTTCAAAGAAACAAGAGTCATAGAGTAAGTGGTTTGGCAGTTGTTAGATGTGCAAAAAAACTCACTACAGAAAATGTGATCGTGCACTCCATTTATTTATTTTTCAATCACGTGATCGGCTCACGAACACGTTTTAAGATTTTGGCGGTAACCCGAGTCTAACCACTATTGTGTAGGCGTTGTTGCAAATTTTGTTATATATTGACCAATCAACGATGAATTATGTAAGATTTAAGCTTGGGTCCTGGATTGCTTTTAGATTGCACAAAATTTGTCGTCAGCATAAGTAAATAAACAGTAAATTTACTTGAATATTTGTTATCCAATGAAAATCATTAAATCAGAATATGATAATTAGTTAACAGATCCTTGGCGTTAGCGATTGTCACTTTTTAATCTTTTTATACGTACCTCTTTCATTCATATGGATGATTGATATTGCAATCTTTTGTTAAAGTTAAGTTCAGATATTTAATGATGAAATTATAAATTATAATGACATTATAATTATGATGCCTTATTATAAAATTTTCACGGACATTTTATAATAAGGCATCTTCTGAGACGTTTATTTAGTCATAAACTTAATAATTATGATTCATCACAAAATTCAGTCCCAAGGACATGAAATTCTCGCATTACGTCTAGTTTCTATAAACGTTACTTATACGAGGCCTGATCAAAATGTATCGACACTGCTGCTATGGTAACGGAGCTTAAGTATTCAGTGTGAAGCCGCTTGACAGAGATTGACCTTTGAACTCTGTTGCGCATGCACACGAAGTTATAACGTCCTCGCTCCCTTCTGTTGTTTATAGGAGTTTTCGGAAAGAAAGAGCGGTTTTGGCCCAAACATAACATTCTCCAGATCCGAAAACCATCATATTCCCCAAATCTCGCCCCTTCTGACCTGTTCCCCTTTCCAAAAATCAAATTGTATTTGAAAGGAACAAGATTCCAAGACGGCGAGACAATTCAAAAGAATGCAACTCGCTATCCCAACAAAAAGAGTTTCAACAAATGGAAATGACATTTGATAAAGTGTGTGGATTCAGAAAGGGGATTATTTCGAAGGAGATTAAGTACCGAATTGATATTTGTTGTAGTTTTCTTTTTACAGAACCAGTCCCAATACTTTTTATTCAGATCTTTTATTTTATTTACGGTTTTTTATATGAATAAAAATAAAATGAAAACTTATCATAGCCGACGCGTTTCGTCATCTGATGGACTTTATCCAATGTAAAGATTTTATTTTGCAACAAGTAAAAATGTTAGTTTTTCCAAAATTTTAAATATAAGAGACGCTCATAAATATCCACCAGATTAACTGAAAGTCTGTGTAAATTATGGGAGATTGTAAGTGACGTAATTTCATGTCTAATAAACGAAAGTAATTAAATGATATGGAAATTTTTATGCAATTAACACATGAATTATTTAAGTATGGGATAAATTTATGTATTACTAGCAGCCATACCAAGCTGCACGATCAGAAAAAGAGTTCAATTAGAATGGAGCAAAAACAGCATCATGCTTAGATTTGAGAGAGTCTATCTTTATTTACTTTAAAGTACTTTTATTAAAAAAAAAACATTTCGAATGAATGCAGTTACTTATATAACAGAAGTAGTCTGTATTTATTCAGTCGAAGTTAGCCGCGGATAGGAAGGAGTAAAACAGGCAACATGGAGAACCACTTAAGACCACAATTATTTTGAAGTTTTTGAAATTCAATTTGTCAGTGTTCTACCAGGGATGAAAAGGAGGAAAAATTAGTAAGTTGGATGAAAAATGATTGAAAGATCAACGAAAAATATGAAACCAGTAAAAATCGCCATTTTTCGCTATTTACGCGGGTTTTCTCTATATAGCTTGACTCACTTATCAAGTTAAATGACTTTTAAACAATCAACTTATTGTTGGCTACAATTGAGTGAAGTTTGTATTAGTTTGCTTGAAAATTAAGAGAGTTTTTAGTTTAAAATTTGTGTCGAAATCAATTTGTGTTGAAATCTATTTTCTGTTTTTTGCGGCTTTTCGCTAAACACAGTGGGGTAGAAATAAAAATGAGGTATCTTTGAGCTCGTCTTGATGTAAGTAACCTACATAACGAGTTTGAACGAAATCGCAAGAAAAAAATTGAATTCATCGATTTTGATCGGCTTTAACGATTATTGATTTATTTTTTTAAATTATCGATTTTTTACACCAAGAATCTATTTCTTACATTGTACAATGTATATGCCCAGTTCGGTCAAAATCGGTTGGATGGATCTCGAGTGAAAAGATATCACACAGACAGAAAACAGACACACATAAATCCTCTGTTTTATATATAGAGATAAGAATTGGTTATGAATTCCCTTTTTACATTTTTATAGCCATGTATGTTGGCTTGGAAAAGGAGTAATTCTTTTAGGAAAGGAGATATTTGAAAAAACATCGGAGCCGTAGATTTATATTTTGATAATACTCGATAGCATCACTCTCGAAAATGTATTCATATAATGCATTATATAGTGATTCGTCTATTTTCATGTATTTTCAGCGTTTAGTGTCTCCCGTATTTGAAGCAGGTGTCATCCTATGATGCAGATCTTGGGATAGTTTTATGATATTTTGTTTGATCGATATTTGACACAGATTCTTTATAATAATTGTAACTTCGTTATTAACCTAATTCTTTTATTTTTATTGTTTTGTTTAGGTAAACAAAATATTTCACAGTCATTTCATTTTGTCTCTTCATTTACATCACCCACGCTATCAATCTAATTTTTCCAGTGTTGAATTCAATAGATAACTTCAAAACTCCCTCCCCCAGCAATTAGAGACTCTGTTCGTTTGATGACGTAAAAAACTTTCGTCAAATCAAAATGACTTCATTTCAAATGTTTACTATCGCTTTCCATGTTGCGACCTTCTTCTTCTTCTTCTTCTTCTTCTTCTTCTTCTTCTTCTTCTTCTTCTTCTTCTTCTTCTTCTTCTTCTTCTTATATAGAGATAAGAATCTTCTTCTTATATAGAGATAAGAATTGGTTCTTCTTCTTCTTCTTCTTCTTCTTCTTCTTCTTCTTCTTCTTCTTCTAAATGCCGATAGGATTTTGGCGATCATGTCTCTCCACAACGCCCTGCTCTTTGTAGCTCGTAATAGATTTTATCATTTTATTATATGTCCTAAATCTTGTCCCGCCATCGAGTTATTCAAACACGCTAGGTAGGTTATGAGTTGTTTTCCTCTGCCCCTCGTGCTTTCAATCTGTCCTGTGAGTATCAAATTTTCCAAGCACCCTTTCCTCATTATGCGTCCTAGAACCCTCAACTCTCTTTCGCTTTTTCCTCTCTTTTGTTTGTATTTTCTCTAAAACTTCGTTTTTACCCACATGTTTGGTTCATGGTATTCTCAGCATCCTTCTGTAGAACAACATTTCTGTTGATTCCCGTTTTATCTCTATCTCTGAGGAGAGTATCCAACATTTACTACGATATAGGAAGACTGATATTACGTAGCAGTTCAGTACTTTTTTTCTTTGTTTCTAATGACATTTTCCTGTTTGTTATTACTTTGCTTAGCTTCTGGAAAGCATATTTCACTATGCAAATACACCTTTGGATTTCTGTGTCGCATTTTCTGCCCTGTATTAAAACACAACTCAAATATTTAAATTGTTGTACTTGTTGTTTAATTTTGGTATTTGTAATTTGTAATAATGTTGGGCTGTCCTTTTGGGGAGAAGTACGCCTTCCATCTCTTTGGCGTTTATTCCTTTCTTCTCGCTTTCCTTCACTAGTTTTTATAGGAGACCTTGTAGTTTCCTTTCTGTGTTTGCTATCAGCACTGTATCATCAACATATCTTATGTTGCTCAGATTGTGGCCACCAATAATGAATCCTGATAGGACTTCTAATTTTCTCAGAATCGTCTCACTGTATAGCTTGAATAAGTCCGGTGAGAAGGCACATCGTTGTCTTAAAACCCTGTCCTATTTTTGTATATTTACTGAATTCATTTTCTATCCATATGCTGACGGTTTGCTGCCAGTATAATGTGTATATTATTCCAACAGCCTTCCCAAATAAGTCAAGGTTACTCAGCAATTCCAGCAATTCAACAATGGCGACCTCATTTCCCCAAATCAATTAATTAAATTCAGTTTCTGTATTATTCAATCTTTGTTTTATCTTGCTGTATATTTCATATTTTCATTCAATACGTATTCCTTTCTTTATCAAACGAATCTATCTATCTATCTATCTATCTATCTATCTATCTATCTAGTTCCGTCTGTTTCTATCTATCTATCTATCTATCTATCTATCTATCTAGTTCCGTCTGTTCGTATCTATCTATCTATCTATCTATCTATCTATCTAAGTAAAGAATATATTTTATTCTGCATTAAAGGAAAAGTTAAAAGTTAAGAAAGTCGTCTTATGGCGTCGTCGTGCAAGTCTGGAAATGTATTGAATTAAGGGAAGTATAAATTCGGCAAAAAATCTTAAGGGTTGGTCGACGAAAACATCAAAACACTATCGAGAAATTGAGGCAAGGAGGCGGAACTAAAAACTCAAAACATTAAACCCACAATCACAAAAGATGAGTATTCAGGTAAAACAGTATTAGGATTAAATACTGGGGATAATCCCATTAGAAACAATTTTCTTCTTGTATGTGACGTGGACGTGGAGGATCATGGCTCTCCATAAATTCATATCTTTTGTAGCAATTAGAGATATTTTTGCTTTTTATGATCTCACGCACTCACTGTTCTGCCGTCCATTAATCCTTCGGCATTTTTTTAATCAATTCACCCCAAGCAAGGCGATAACACCACTAAGATACAAAGAATTACTGCTGCGAGTGAAAGAGAATGAGATGACTTTAGAAAGAACTGAGAACAAGGGATAAACCACTGCTCCTGCTCAAAAGTCCGGGGAGGTGTGTGATCAGGACGATAGGTTAATCTATATACTCCTATTACTCAAATTTTCTCTTTGCCCAGCCTGTCTTTAATATATCTTGTGAACGTTAGACCTATAAATTGGCGACCCTCACAATCGAGAAGGTAAATAAATACACATTACATAGTGGCATAAATTTCATGGTGAGGGCGTTCATCGCCCTCCAACAATTCTTATCTTTTCAAGCTTTTAGTAACTTTTTTATTTTTCCTATAAAGTGTTTGTTATCTATCTATCTATCTATCTATCTATCTATCTATCTATCTCAGTCTGTTCATATCTATCTATCTCAATCCGTTCATATCTATGAATCTATCTATCTATCTATCTATCTATCTATCTATCTATCTATCTATGTCAGTCTGTTCATATCTATCTATCTCAATCCGTTCATATCTATCTATCTATCTATCTATCTATCTATCTATCTCAAAATTTTCGTCTCTGTATCGCAATTTATTCTTTATCACTCTCTCTCTCTCTCTCTCTCTATATATATATATATATATATATATATATATATATATATATATATATATATATATATATTTAGGCAGCATATTTTAATTCAAGCAGGTTTGGTTAAATTATTTTGACGTATTATCTATTTATTTTAGTTTTAAATCTTTTCGAGTCCACGAATTAATTTCCTGGTGGTTGTAGAATCAAGAAAATAACCAACATTTTCGTTCAAATAATTTTTTTATTTTCCGAAGTAATTTCAATCTCATTTGAGTCCGTCGTCAGAGAGTTAAAATATCTATGAAGGTGTATACATTAGCTCTGTAAATTCAAAATATTTCTTTTTCACTGTTCGTTTACAACGCTTCAAATTCAACATTTTTCTCTCAGTTATGCAAGTGAAGTAACTTTTGTAATATTTTTTAAAAAAAGAAACATATTTTTTTAAATTATTATATTTTAATTTAGTATTTTTATATAAAACTTTGTTGCTACAAACATTTAAGAAATGTGTTGTTATAATTGTAGTTGACTTTATTTATTTATGGCCGCAATTCTAAATTTAAATATAAATGGCTTCAAGAATTTGTTGATGAAGGAATGATGTAATATCTGTCTAAACGGTGAATGTGGATAATGGTGTTCCTTTAAATGTTCTGAGATGGAACTATTTTCATTCAAGGGAAACATATGCCTTCTCGTCAACGTCGTCGTTGTAAAACCAAAATATGTACTAATATTTTTTATTAGAGATGCAATCTCCCAAAGGACATTTAAATTGATATACAAAGTTGGTCTTTTGTAAGATACTAGTTGACGGAGAAAAATTCTTTTGGATGACTAGCTTGGTTATACTAAATTTAAAATAGTATATAATGAATTTTATTTTTTTACTTGGATCAGTAGGGGATATATTAGTATTTATGAGTCTTTTTAGAATTTTTTCATCTTTCGCTATACCAATGCGCCTTCGGATTTCGGTGTCATATTTTCCCGCCTCTGTTAAAACGCTTCCTGGATGCAATCCATCTAGAGCAGCCTTTCTCAATCGGTGTGCTACGAAAAGTAGCCAGATGCGCCCTAAGTTAACAGAAGAGTAATTTATGAATTATTTTTGTATTTAAAAATCTTTATTAAAAAAAAAAAAAACTAAAGACACCAAGCACATGATTTCTATGTCTACGTCAAGTCTTTGACATTTGGTATGTTAAACTGGATGCTAAATTCCTTAATCTTTAAGATGGAGTGGATAATCCTTTCCGTTTTGAATTCTTCGAGGGATTTAATTATTGGCCTCTCTAAAAACAAAAAAATCAGATTCTTCATAAATCATTTTAAATAAAAAATATACCGTTAATCTTCTTTGGGGATGCTAAACCAAAAATGACAACCATTAAAAGGTATATTTTTCGTTGCCAAGGCATATCAAGCGCAGGTTTCACACAAGCATCCTTAAATATACATGTAACGTCTTAAAAATAAATGCTTATTTCAGGAGACTTCTTCATTATTTTCCTGTTTTTAAATTTCATGACAAATTTTTACTTATTAAAATGTAAAGTGCACCCCAGACTTTTAGTTATTCTACAAATGCTCCCTGAAAAAAATTTCGAGAGACACAGATCTATTCTCAGTATCCTTCTGCAGGATCACATTAATGCTCATTCATGTTAGTTGTCTTTTCCTCTATGAGAAAATTGTCCAATACCCACTTCTATATTCACTCTTTTCTTTGTTTTTTATCGTAATTTTCCTGTTTCATATTACTTTGCTTAGCTTTCGGAAGGCATCTTTTGCCTTTCCAATATGCCTTCGGATTTTGGTGTGACGTTTTCCGTCCTCTGTTAAAACACACCTCAAATATTGAAACTTCTGTGCTTGTTTAATTCTGACATCTCCAGTTCGGAGTTTTCATCTTGCGCTGACAAGATTGCCCGCAATTTTATTATTTAATAACCTTTTTCTTCAACGATGATGTCAACAAGAACAGATTTTTTTCCCTATCACATCACGACAAACGTCTTTACCGAATGAGGCACAAACCCGTCCTCTTTTTGTTTTCCGTATGTTATAATTATATGTTTTAAAACCTCTTTCAGTTTTGTTTCAGCCGTGAGTGAATGTTTCGTCCTTTTGTCAATATTCAGTAACCCTCCTTTTTCTTTCAGCTCCACTTCCGTGGAACACTCGGCCGTTTTAATTTGTATTTATTTCGTTATTTCTACATCAGTAACGGGGGTCATGTTGCAGTCCTTTTTGTCGCCATCATACGGCATTCTATTCTTCATTGTGTTGCTTTTTACATGCAAGACGAACGGCGTGCATTATTACCCAACACCACGACTCAAATCACAACGGCAGACGACAAGCTAACTTCTCATTAGAGCGTCTTTAAATGATTCTTATTTGAAATGAACTAACAAATAAATAAACGAATGAACGAAAGGAAAGAAGCGAACATGTTTCTGGTACTCAAAGAATTGTACTTTGCAGTGTTAATAAGAAACGAAAGACGATGACGAAGAGAAAAAGAAAGAAGATTTAGTAGTAAGTAAAAGAATATATTTAAAAAAAGAACGTGATGTTGCAATAGACTTTTTCCTCCCTTTTTTCTTCTTATTTTCTCCGTTTTTCTCATATATTTTCCCCCTCTAAACCATTCTTTTTTCTTATCTATTTTCCTCGTCTACTTCCCTATCTTCGTCGTCTTTTTTTTTTTACATTCTCTGTCTTGTTCTAATCTTTCGTTTTTTTCACTTCTTTTTTTTGTCTGTCTCGTTTCTTCTCTTCTTTCTCGTCTTCCACTTCACCACTGTTAATAACTTTCGATATCAAACCCGACAATCTTTGAAATTTAAAAAATAACACAAAATAATTTTCTTCTTGGAGAGCCAAATTTTTAATTTCATTTGGGTTCGTTATATTCATTTACGCGCAATTACTCTTGGGAAATCAATGATATCGTCTCTTCTCCCCCAGCTATGGATTTAATAGTAAAACTTCTACTTCTGACATCTCCGCTGAACTTTGAAATTTTATTCACTAATTATTTTTCCTCTCCCAATAAGAATAGATAAGTTTGCCTATCGTCCGGTTCACACTTCTCCCCAGCCTTTTGAACAGGAGTGGATGTTTAAACCTTGTTTCCTGTTTAGGGTTGGGTTTCCGGTTCCTTCTAAAGTCTAATTCCACACTTTGCTTCTAACGTCTCCGTCTGAACTCTGAAATGTTATTTACTAATTAAATCTTGACCTCTTCAAGTCAAGAGTTAGCTGTTAACTTTCCTGCATAACCGCAATAAGTTTACTTTTTGCCCTTTCTTACGCTCATACAATACCACACAGTAACCCTCTACCCTGAGTGCCTCTTGAACTTTGTATCAGGTCAACATTAGTGATAAAAAAAAAAAAAAATCTGTCACTAAATCATTAATATTTTCTGGCTTTAAATATTTTCTGGCTTTAAATATTTTCTGGCTTTAAATAACTGGCAAAGCGTTGATAAGCCGTAGAAAACGAATCAATCAATCATTCTTCTTCTTATTATTATTCTAATTCATCTTTTTCTTCTTCTTTCTTTTCTTCTTCTTTTTCTTGTTAATTTCTTGTTCTTTTTCTTCATCTTTTCTTGTTCTTTTTATTCCTTTTCTTGTTCTTTTTCTTTTTCTTCATCTTTTTCATCTTTTTCTTCTTTTTATTCATTTTCTTGTTCTTTTTCTTCTTTTTCTTCCTTTTCTTGTTCTTTTTCTTTTTCTTCATCTTTTTCATCTTTTTCTTTTTTTTTCTTCTTTTTATTCCTTTTATTGTTCTTTTTCTTTTTCTTCACCTTTTTCTTCCTTTTCTTCTTCTTTTTCTTCTTTTTATTCCATTTCTTATTCTTTTTCTTTTTCTTCATCTTTTTCTTCTTTTTCTTTTTCTTTTTATTCCTTTCTTGTTCTTTTTCTTTTTCTTCATCTTTTTCATCTTTTTCTTTTTCTTTTTATTCCTTTCTTGTTCTTTTTCTTTTTCTTCATCTTTTTCTTCTTTTTCTTTTTCTTTTTATTCCTTTTCTTGTTCTTTTTCTTCATCTTTTTCTTCTTCTTTTTATTCCATTTCTTGTTCTTTTTCATTTTCTTCATCTTTTTCTTCTTTTTCTTTTTCTTCTTTTTATTTCTTGTTCTTTTTCTTTTTCTTCTTTTATCTTTTTTAACCAATTTTAAAATATGTTCAAAATATTTAATTATTAAAAAAACAAAAACAGGAATTTTGATTTTTCAGCAAGGCACTAACTACTTACATGAAATATTTTCAGATTATTATCGTCTCGTTTTCAGTTGGCCTTGTGTCGAACTAAAGCCTGTATAGTAAATATGTTTCTTCTCAGTGTCGCTGTCCTTCAGGACATGGGTGATCATGGTTCTCCACAACTTCGCAGCTCTAAGCAATATTTGTACCTAGATTATCCCTTCGAATGTATGTTCTGCTATCCATTCCCATAAACCTAAGTCAATACTACTTTGCCTTCTTCTACATGACCTGACCATTCAGTATGTAGACAATCATGGCTCTCTACAAATTCCTCTGTACATTTTAGCTGAGGTTTCTCATTTCACCACGCTTCCAACTGCATGTTCTGCCATCAATTTACTCAAGCCGGTTAGGTAAGTTGCTCGTTGCTTTCCTCTGGCTCTCTTGCCTTAAACATGAACTGAGAGTGACAAATTCGCCAAGCCCTCTTTCCTCATGTATCCGAAACATTTTAACTATCTCTTTCTTATTGTGAGTATATGATTCATTGTAGGTATATAGTGCTTAAAACTTAAAGGTTAGAAATTATTTTAATGCCAGGTCCTTTTGAGGAAGAAGGTGATCATGACTCTCTTTGCGTCCTCTTCTTGATATTCTATAAATTCCATGTTTTCTTGGAAAGTATAGTGGAATGGTATCCCGTGGCCCGTTTCATGGTTTCCACTTCCACACTGGCTGCCGGATAAATGTACAAACTAGTCTCCTTCGCTATTTAACCCATACATAGGGAAAATAGAAAGGATAGATTTATGTTTTTCCAAAGATCAAAAATAGAAGACAACAGGTGAGGCCCTTACAGACAGAAAGCACAAGAGTGATTGTCTCCTATAATTCTTCTTGTTTTTCTTCTTGCTTTTTCTTCTTGTTTTCCTCTTTTTCTTGTTTTCCTTTTTTCCCTTATTTTTCTTCTTTTTCTTCTTCTTTTTCTTCTATTTTCTTTTTCCTCTTCTTATTTTTAGAAATGCTTGTGTAAATTGGACGGTTTTACTATCTTAATATTCTGATGAATCTTAATTCTTAAGTTAATGATCAAATAAGCTCATGGCGACTGCTACGACAATAAAATATCCGTAAAAATTCTCCTATCACATCGTTAAATATTTGAGTTTAACAATTTTAATAAAATATTAAAATATAACAATCATAAATATTAATACTTGTCATTATTTTAAGAAGTAAGGGGGTACAAATGAAATAGTTTAAATTTTACTTAAACAGACGTTAAACACTTCTATATTCCCTTCTTTATTCCTTTGATTTATTTTCTCGTTAAAACCATGTAAAATCTCTGATATGTCTTCCCCGTCTTTCCACGCGATCAAAACGGAATAGCCCATCATTTATGAGGCATTGGCAGGGCTTAATGGCCGTGCTAACTAAAGGAGAGATATGCAGAATAATAATAAGTTAATAATAATAATAATATATTTAAAATCTTCCATATTGTCATCAAGTTTTGTTTTTATATTATTTGTGTTGTTTTTTTTTGTTTTTGTTTTTTTTGTTGTTTTTTTCATTCTGCTGAAATATGTGTTCCTTTCCCATTTAAAAACCTTCGAAATTTAAGATTCTCAACGAATGAAAAAGAAATTTAAAAATACAGCTGACAATCAAGAGAAAAATAAAAGGAGAAAGGAGTGGGGAAGGGTAGGGCAAGTGAGAGAAGTGGGGGGGGGAGACACGAATACGAAAAACAATTGAAATGAGGCGGGGGTTGAATAAAATGAAATATTTCCCCCAAAAATAAAAATAAAAATAAAATAAAATAAATAAAATAAAATAAAAAGATAAAATAAAACAGGGGATAATGGCGGTAAATTAACGAATTGGTCGACGATGAGCGGACGCGGGGAACAGGGAAGTGATTTGCGAGGGAGTGTTATGAAAGAAATTAAAGATATTTCGAGGAAAAAAAAACGAAACAAAAAAGAAACAAACAAAAAAAAAGAGACAAAAAAGCAAATTGAAAATTGTCAAACCGAAAAATAAATAATATTAATAAATGGCTTTGCTTGTTTGTTTGTTTTTGGTAGTTTTTTTTTTTTTACATCTTTAAACAAAAATTAACAAAATAATGTAAAATAAAATAAATAAATAAATAAAAAAAATGAAAAAAAAACACGGAATAAAATGCGTAAAGTTATAATAATAATAACTCACTAAGCCGACAATCACTACGACGACGATGACACCACCACCATCACTACCACCACCACCACCACCACCACCTCAAGAGTATTACCAGAGACCATTGCGACTACTAACACCAACTGCACAACCGCAACTACCACTAAAACTACCACTTCCAACACCACAACCACTACCAACTTACACTACCACCACCACCATCACCACCACCACCACCATCACCACCACCACTACGGTTACCAAAACCACCACCACAAAAACCAAAACCACTTCTCAACAACCACCATATTACCGAAACCATCTGAACAAAAGTTACAACCTCCACCAACACCACAACGACCAAATCCTTCACCTTCATCACCGCACCACCTCCATCACCCCTAATAATTTTTTTCTTAATTCAATATTTTTTTGTTTTTATTGTTCGAGTAGATGTCTCATGTTTATTTATCTGGTGTTAGTATCTATGTATACATGTGTGTGTGTATGTATGTATGTATATATGTATGTATGTGTGTACGTATGTATGTATGCATGTGCGTATGTATGTATGTGTGTATTTATGTATGTATGTATGTATGTATGTGTGTATGTATGTATAAGTGCATGTATGTATGTATGTATGCATGTATGTGTCTGTATGTATGTATGTATGTATATATCTCTTTGCGCCGGGACGTAGAAATGCTCAGATTTTGCCTCAGTGCGCCGTAAAATCACCGGTAGAGTTGTACCCTCAGCCTTCGTCAAGGCAATCATCTAGAAGGAGGAAAACTCTGATATAACACCTGCGGTGTCTGCTACCTCCAATGATGTAGACTTGTTCTTCTTTCTGGGTGAAGGTAGCAGTCACTCAGTCAAAGCCTTTCCTTACTTAAAAAAAAAAATTCACATACAGGCATTGCTTGAAGAATTCAGGATCTTACTGTGTCTTGATACAGAGGCTGGCTGTAGTCAAAAAAGGCAAACCCATTCGATGAAGGCTTCTAATGATATTAGCAGCAATGGCGATAAGGTCTCTGGGACTAGTTGTGAAAAGGTTTGGTCTAGCAGGTGCCCCAGGGTACCGCAGCCTGGACCCGGTAGTCATCTTGCTCATGAAAAAAAGAGGAAAGGCAATTATCATCGGCTATTGGGATGTTCGGGCGTTGTTGGACGTACAGTCATTTGTCTCACGTTCTGAGTGTGGATAAGCGGGAAAAAAGTGCAGCAGGAATAAAACATGTTAAAATACACGGCAACAATGATGCAGGAACTCTTGTCAGGGATGTTCATGTCTGCCACAACTGTGTCAAAGAATGCATGTCTTTAGCTGGACTAAAAGCCACATAAGAGCAGCTCATGGATGAGCTGTTTTACGAGTATTTAAGCAATGCCAATTCTTGAACACGAGTTTGCAGCCATCATATATATATATATATATATATATATATATATATATATATATATATATATATATCAAAGTGAACATAGAAGTCAACAGTCTGTTTCATGCTAGATGCAATCGTCAGGCCACCTGATGATTGCATCTAGCATGAAACAGACTGTCGCCTCTAAGTGTTGACTTCAATGTTCACTTTTATATTTACACACGCTCTATCTCTGATATTGAGCACTTTATCCCATAAATATACTACAACTTAAGACTATATTTCTTCATATATATATATATATATATATATATATATATATATATATATATATGAATAAAAATGACAATAGGAAAACTGGTAATTGCTGACGCGTTTCGTCCAATGTGGACTTTATCAAAGCAAAATACGAAATTTTCGTATTTTGCTTTGATAAAGTCCACATTGGACGAAACGCGTCAGCAATTACCAGTTTTCCTATTGTCATTTTTATTCATAAATATTGTCTCTCTACTGATTAATTCGGAGAAATTTTCATATATATATATATATATGAAAAAAATCTATGACGCGACGAATAATCTATGGCGCGACGAATAAAGAGGCGGTCATAAATAACTAACTGAAACCCGTGATTTAATTAGTTTAGCACCCGGGAAATAATCAGAGCAATGTTGAGATAGCCAGTGAAAATCTGTGGAGAGTTAAGAAACATTTTCGGCATTCAAACTATAAAAATAGACACCTGGTGAGGAATTAACAATGTAAAGGTATTTCTTGTGACCATTCACCACCGTCAGTAGGTCACAATGAATAAGAGAAGCTGATACGGGATACAATCGTCTTGATTGTCAAGCGCTTGGAGAGAAATCTCCCTGACAACTCACATGCGCACCAGAACAGCTATGACTGGGTTTTGGATAACACAGTACCAGGACTTGGCAGAGAAAATCGGAATAATATATCAAGCAGCTGCTCAAGTTTGCAGTTGACGCTCACGGGACTATCTCCAACAATGTTTCTATCTGGCTAGATATCAAGCAATTCAGGAGTGGTACTAGCATGCAGGGTGTTATGGAGAGTGAATGAGAGAGAAAAGAGTGGGTCTAAAGGGGGATTGAGGAAAGGAAAAATGAGAGGGATCAAGGCAACAGAAAATGGTGATTGGCGTTTTTAAGATTATAGTTATTAGAGAAGGAAATTAGAGGAAGAGAGTTCCAATGTCAGGAAGTGTGAAGAAAGAAACTCTTGGAGTAGAAGTGGCAGATATATTTAACCATTTAAGATGTCAATCTCGTTGGATGCTTAAATTCATTTAGTCGGTGCACCAAAGAAAAAAAAAGTTCGTCAGAGCAGTAACCATAAAATACTTATAGAAAAGACAGAGAGTAGCCACATTATCTCTGTGAGAAATTGTCTGAAGTCGAGAAGCCAGTTCAGGATCAATTACATTACAGATCCTTCTTTTGATTTTTGACGTCGAGATGAATGGCAGGAGCAGGAAACCACAGGAGGTAAACAGTATTCAATGCAAGAACGAATGGTAGATTTGTAGATGCGTAAGATAGACTCTGACGAGAAATACCTTGTGGCACGACACATTGAACCAACTTTCCTTGCAGTAGATGTTGCTATTGACTCAATGTAGTTGTTCTATCTCAAGTCAGTTGAAAACATGAGGGCAAAAAGGCGTAGTGAGACGTTCTCACGGAGACGTGCATCAACCATGCTGATGGGAGGCAGGTTGGGTTTGGTTTGGTTTGTGTTACGGTATATCAACCTCAATGGATAGGATTTTTATAGGATCAACCTCGTCGATAGGATTTTTATTTCTGGTATATATTTTTTTTCAAAAAATGTGTTGCTGGTAATATTTTTCAAAAATGTATTGTTGGTAATAATTGTTTTTTTACAAAAAAAAAATTATTGCTGGTATTAAAAACTATTTTTACATTTTCATAGTGTTTTGAACCCAGTGTGGGGGTTAACTATTTGCCCATAGCTAGGACCCTAACAGGTCCTACCACCCCGAATCAGGGTGAACCTGAGGACACCAGCAATTTAAGAGGTGGTTCCACACTCTTCAAAACCTTCAGATCAGAGGCATGGCTGTTGGATGTAGTTTATCGTCTTACCCTGGACGTGGAGGGCAGTGACGTTTCTCTGTGGTGGTGACCTGAAATCATTAGTAGTACGCAGGTGGCAGCACTGCTTGGAACAACTGATGTGTTAATGAGAGTGTTGCGTCTTTAAGTTGCTGGTAAGGGCATATATATAACCATCATCATCTGACCGAAACATTTTAAGGGTCGGAGAAGATCTTTAAATAATATTAAATACCCTGATGCTATACCAGGCATAGATCTCATCTGTTCTGATCTGAAGCGTGTTAATATTTCGTGTTGATGAATTAAGAAAAGGACTCGTCTTGGGTATGACGATAAACTACATCCGACAGAGATTGAAGGTTTTGAGAAGAGTGGAGCCACTACTTAGTTGCCGTTGTTCCAAGATCCACTATAACTTGGGAGTTAGAATCTGTTTGAGTTCAGCTATGGGCAAATAGTTACCCCCCACCCTCAAACCGGGGTCAAAACATTATGAAAGGAGAAAAATACCTTTTTATAGTGAAATTACCAGTAAAATAATTTCATAGTAAAAAAAATTACCAGCAATACATTTTTGTAAAAAAGAATAAAATTTACCAGCAATACCTTTTTCAAAAAATTACTGGGAAGACATTATTTAAAAACAAATAAAATTTACCAGCAATATATTTTAAAAAATATATTAGCTTTACATTTTTTGTAAACACGAATAAAATTTACCAGCAATACGTTTCTTTAAAAAAAATTACGAGGAAGACATTTTTTTTAAAAAGAATATAATTTACCAGCAATACATTTTGTAAAAAAGAATAAAATTAACCAGCAGTACATTTTTGTAAAAAAGAATAAAATTTACTAGCAATACATTTTGTAAAAAAGAATAAAATTTACCAGCAATATATTTCTGTAAAAATAATAAAATTTACTAGCAATATATTTCTGTAAAAAAGAATAAAATTTACCAGCAATACATTTTGAAAAATGCCAGCAATACAAAGAATAAAATTTATCAGCAAAATATTTTTTAAAAATTACCAGCAAGACATTTCGGTAAAGAAAATTTCTAATGCTCCCTGAGAGATATATTTCGGCTTAAATGACCCGTCAGTCAGTTATGTGTCATGCGTGATACACGCTTAGGCGATCATATATCTTTCGATACATGACTGAAAAGACAGATTTTTTCCCGCAGTAGGTTGCCATTTCTTTCTGCGACAGACCAGTTGCCAACTCGGTCTGTCCTGCTATTTACCCATAGCTGAGGGGCGACGAAGCAGATTCATACCATTCATGCCAATGACGAAACCCGGTAGGACTTCCAATTCTATCAGAATTGCCTCGCTGTATAGGTTGAAGTCCGGTGAGAAGACAAACTTGCCTTACGCCCCTAAGCATATCACGCACATTTGGCTGTGATGCGTGCGTCTGATATACCCTTATCAGACTCTCTGTCGTCATGGGTATATTGGGATTTGTATATTTGTACCCCTACGTCACTTTGTTGGTGGGGTACTCTCTCTCTCTCTCTCTCTCTCTCTCATTCAATAACAATAATAATGATAGCGATAACGAGTACGTATATGTCTTCGGAGGAATGGCAAACGGCGTCTCTCTATTCATAGCTGAGGGAAGGATATAACAGTAAAGAAGATTTGTGCGTAACATGTAAAAATATGAGAGTGCCATCAATCGGAGGATGTTGATTTAATTGAGCGATTATATCAACTTCTCAATGCCGAAATTTAATTTTCTTGAGAGATTTGAAGTAATAAAAATAGGATATATATTATTCTGATTTCACAGTTGTATACATGGTAGATGATACTCGGTATTTGTGCATATAGTGGGCGCGATGGATAAATTGTCGTCTAAATTTTCTTGAGAGCTTTGAAGTAATAAAAATAGGATATATGTTATTCTGATTTCACAGTTGTATACATGGTGGATGATACTCAGCATTTGTGCATATAGTGGGTGCGATGGATAAATTGTTGTCTAAATTACTCAAAAATAAAAAAAAAATACCAACCTCTCATATCAATAGTTATATTTACTATAATTACACAAAAATATCTTGAAATACTAAAGAGTAAATTTATTTAATAGAATAGCCATTGGCTTCAACCACAGCCTCCAGACGACTTCGGAATCTCTTGGATGGTCTCTTTGTTTAAGTTGGTGAATGCTGTCATAATCTTTGCCTTCAGTTCATCTTTGGTGTTACAAGGAGTTTTGTTGGTCTCTCGCTTAACTGCACCCCACATATAATAATCAAGAAGGTTGCGGTCTGGGGAATTAGGTGGCCAGATGTAAGGGGTAATATGGACACAAAAATTGTCTGACAAACACGACTGAGTTCTCTTGCTTTTGCGGCAAAGGGCAGACTCCTGTTGCCAGACACAGGGTCTTTCAGCAGCCACCATTTTTGATCCAGGGCAGCACTATCTCCTCACGGAACTTGGTGTAGGCCTTCGTGCTGAGTCTGAATCCCTGTGGGAAGATGAATGGAGGCACAACGTCGCCAGCACTAGTGGTTGCTCCAAACACCTTCGTAATCACCATTGGACTCATCCAACTCATTCCGAATCCTCTACACTATCCAAGGACACTCAAAAATGTTCGTATTGGATCTTTCGTACCGCATGCCGTTTTGAAATTTATGGCGCACTGAATTGCGTCATGGTATTATTTTTCTTACAGACGGTGCCCAACTGACCCTATTATACTGTGCAGCCGACAAAATCAAAAGAGACAACGCACTTGCGCAAAATTAAAAATATAAAATGGCTACAATTTACCCATCGCATCCTCTATGTGTGTGTGTGTGTAAAGAGAGAGAGAGAGAGAGAGAGAGAGAGAGAGAGAGAGACTAAACAAAGTGTTTAAAAACTAAATCTAAGAACTTCCATGGTCAGCATCTCAGTTTCGAATAAATTTTTACTGTCATATCCACCCTAGATAAACAGGAAATATGGGAAAAAAAAGAAACTTCTTTTCAGCCATAGTTCAAAAGTTTTGACCCATTGAAATTTGTTTGAACTCTCATGTCAGATGCCAATTGCACGTTTTGCTGAATTTAGCACTGTTTCTAACTTTGGATCCTGATAAGTTGAAATTTGATCATCCTATGAACGGATACAGAGCACAGGGATTTCTGGTTTCAGTTTGTGGACGCAAACATAAAAAATTAAGCAACTATTTAATCAAATTGAGTATAAAGTTTTGGGCCAAAAATTAAGCAACCCGATCCTGGTCAAAATCCTAAGTTGTTTATTTTATAACATGTTTATTTAAATTATCTGGGACTCAATTCAAGGCGGAAGGTAAAATCTAGCCACATTTACAAAGAAAATTTATCAGATAGTAGATATTTTTGGCATTAGTAGATTATACAGTATCAATAAAAAGAGGTAAGTAAACTGAAATTAACCAGCGTCCTATCAGGTAAGTGAAAAAAAAAATTATTGAATGTGAAATTGAATGGGGGAGGGTAGGTCAGTGGGCCCACATCGCTACCGAATGTGACACAAGGTCGAAATCTAAAGTGGGTTTAACGAAAATACCGTGCAAAAATTGTCCAAGCCCCATCGACAATTCCTTTTTTGAGAACGCCCCAGGTGCCAGATAATGACACCAGCCCCACTCCCGAAGGAGAGGTGCTGCCTGAGGAATGGCACCCTGGGGCTTGAGTTTAAATATTACTTTGAAACTTTACCGGTGAAAATACCAGGTAATTAAGTAAATTGAAAACTGCATATATCTACTTGGAATAAACTTTCAGAGATTACAAGGGAATTTGTGAAAAAAAAAAAAAAAAAAATAACTGAGAATCACGGAGACAAACACAAAAGTATTATTTAAATCAGGTCAAATATTGAGAAAACTATTTTGTTGTCATTTGTCCCATTAGCGACACCAGATATATTAGGACCTGCTTATCAATGAAGACAGGTTACACTTGTCTTTCAACATCATGACCAGCTGTGGTCGTAGGGTCCCTGCGCAGCTGAGAACCTGCCTAGTTCTCATCTGTAGGAAGAAAAATAGACGATTTCCTCAATGATGAAGAAGAGATTCGAGGCGACGGAGATGTGGTTCTACAGTTAAGGATATCATGGACTGAGCATTTGAGCATCGATGAGGTACTAGACTACAAACAAGGAAAAGGCTTATACTTAACATCAGAAAGAGGCAGCTGAAGTTTCTGGGACACATAATGAGGAACGAAGGCCTGGAGAATCTGATACTCACAGGTCGAATAGAGGGAAAGCGAGACAAGGGAAAGTAGCGCGTGACATACCTGCCGAGCTTGAACGGTTCGTCTTGGTCACGGACATGTGGCCGTTTGTTTCATCTGAGAAACACTCACCGCAGACCGTTATCTAAAGTCTAGGAAGACCTCCTCCTGAGGATGCTGTGTCATCACTGGCAGCATAGATATCTATAGAGTCAGTCTATTCTATTGTGCTAGATAATGGTTAACCTTTCCATCCTTTGACAATTCTTTTTTATCCTACTAGCAACGTCCTCATAAGAAAGACCTGGTGGGTGAACCGATTTAGTCGCTTATGGCCTCATCATGTAGCAGGTTGTATTGGGTTACATGATACCAGTAATAATCGTCGTTTTACATGGTATAAAGTTATGGTCTTTAAGCTGCTGAAAATGAATGTCTCAAAAGCACATCACACATCCTCTGCGGCCTAAATTGAAGCCGCCTTGCAAAGATGCTTGACAGTGGGAATGATTGCCGTATTTTCTCCTTCTGGAAACGTAAATTCTATGACAACTCTGTGTTTTCTGCGAGTATCTAGATGATTCCCAATCGATTTTGGACCATGCCCCACTTTGGTATTTCTAAAATTCTGGTGCCCCTCCCCCAGCCTGTAATATTTTATTCTTACATATTCAAAATTCTACTGCAATTCACGCGAAGGAAGGAATCTGAATGTTCGTATGCGCTGATTGGCCGACGAAACATGGGCTCTTCCAGCGACATACATCACGCCTTCTTACGCGCTGATTGGCCGGCAAAACATGGGCTCTTCCAGCGACATACATCACGCCTTCTCCTTTGTTGAACGTAACACGCAAGTGTGGGGAGAGAGGAAATACTCTGTATGCCAATTACACATGTACGTACATACACACCAAATATTTTTATGTATGCACACTGTATATGCATCGTGTGTATTAACACACATTAACATTAACACTCTCACTCGGATTGACTAGAAAACAATTTACTGTTAATAACTCATTCTTGAATTGCCCCCTTTATTCTGTTCGTATAGTAAGCCGAAGGGTGTACATCTTACTCATGTCCCAACAAAATATTACCATGACCCACCGGTGAGGCATGCGCCCCAAGTTGTAAATCTTCGATCTAGAGGAACAGCCCTTTTGAAAGGTGGGAATGTAGAAGATAACTGCACACATCTTCTCTTCGTCGATTCGAATTTTACAATATATATATATATATATATATATATATATATATATATATATATATATATATATATATATTCCACATATATATATATATATATGTATATATATTCCACATATACGAGGAATTTTCCAGTTGATCTCGACCGCATCTGGGCTCAACAGTCGCAGTTTTAGAACGACACCATCAGACTACTCCAATAGATGATTTTATGATAGTGGTGAAGATAGGTGTGCAACAATCCAAACTCTGGACGAACTGGTAGCATACAACCAGAATATATGAATACCTAATAATGAAAAATGATGAGCAAGAGCTCTAAGAGATTCCATAAGATCTGATCGGTTTTCTCGATCATTAACTATATTTTTAAGCATTTCATCACGACAAAACACACTTTCTTTTTCTTTTTGGACAGAACTCTGCTCGGAGTATGCGTTCACATCGGTTTTCTACGTCCTGCTGCCCTTTATGAAACTCTCCAGTAATCCGATAAATACTGACATGAGTGTTGCCTACTAAATATTCCCATCGCCTGTTCCATCTTTTGCTTGTATACTTTTTAACGAATTTTGAATGCTATTAATGTATAAACACTATTTAAACGCTGTTTTGTAAATGTTTAGAAATAAAGTTATTTTCAATTTCTCCCAAAGACTATTTTTCGGGGTTCTCATCTTTCGGGATTTTATAAATTTGGGATTTCAAATTTTGGGATTTTAAATTTCAGTATTCCGACATTCAGGATTATTATCGTCATTCCGTTTTTTCACACACTCATCCATATATATATATATATATATATATATATATATATATATATATATATATATATATATATATAATTATTTATTTTTAAAGAAAAAAAATTTATAACATAAATGTTATAAAATCACTACAAAAATAGCCATTTTGTTTCAACACCCTCGGTGTCTTATCAAGTGATGACGTTGAATGTAAAATAAATGGTTTTAAAAGTTTCAAATGAATTAATAATCCTACGCAAGGGGGTGTTGAAACAAAATGGATATTTTTGTAGTGATTTTATAACATATTTATGTTATAAATTTTTTTCTTTAAAAATAAATAATTATATCTGCTCTACTTTGTATTGAGCACTGTTTTAAGAATAGTAATTGTTGGTTATTGGAATTCATTCCATATACACCAATCATATACTTGGATATATATATATATATATATATATATATATATATATATATATGCATATATATTTGCATATATATTTGCATATATATGTATATATATATATATGTATATGCTTATAAACTCATATATGTATATGTATATATATGTATATAAATATATATATGTATATGTATATATATGTATATATACTTATGTATATATATATGTATATGTATATATGTGTATATATATATGTATATGTAAATATATGTATATATACATATACGTACATATATGTATATACATATGTATATATATATGTATATATATATATATATATATATATATGTATATGTATATATATGTATAAAAGTGGAATTTGAAGTCAACATGTGCCTGACGATTGCGT
>OZ010601.1:80062163-80109663 GCA_963932145.1 Acanthosepion lycidas
ACACTCGCAATGTAATATTCGCAATAACTTCTTTTACCTCATGGAAAAGATTTGGCAAAGGATTGTTTTAACAGCAGATCAACAAACTACAATAATAATAATAATAATAATAATAATAATAATAATAATAATAATAATATGTAGGATTTTGTGCTTTTTGTGATTCCAATAATAATAAGCATAATAGGAATAATTAAAAAGAATACTGGGACTTGCATTAAGAAAACCTCAGGAAACTCCTAACTATTAGGTTTGTGCAAAAATAATGTCGTATTTTGACGTTAAAAAACGACATTAACCTAATAGTTAAGATCCAAAACATTGTGTGCTCATGAGGACTGTTCACGTAATATGCCCAATAACGTTTAAGGAATAATCTTCTTTTATCTCAGGTCTCAGATAAGTGACTTGACAAATAATTGTATTGGATTAAAATTGTAAATCAGGATAACTGGGAATAATAATAATAATAATAATAATAATAATAATAATAATAATTGTTGTAACCTAGGGAAGGTTACTGAATAGAATAATCAAACGAATGCTGGTAATGGACGATAATACTTAGGACAAGAACAACACATATAAGACTCGCCAGCGGTGCGTAGAAGTAGTCAACTGAGCCAAGTGAATTCCAAAATGAATCTCCAACTGGAGAATATCTATCAATCGCACCACGCGGTCAGATGTGGCACAAGGCCGAATTTAATGTGGAGTATCCGAGACCGTAGGCTCGGCCAAAAATTCCTCGTAGACCCCGTATAAAACGGGGTCGGGTAGTTGTTTCCTGAGACGAGACATAGCCTCATTTGGAGTTCCTTTCTGCCCGGAGGCAGAGGGTTTGACCAGCACAGCTGGAGATGAATCTCCAACTGCAGACTTACATACAGTATTTACTACTGTGTTTATGTGAATGGCGACATACCCGTCCGTAGGTATGCTACAACAACAGTAATAAAATTTTTTTAGTTTTCGTTTTATACAAAAATGATCAGTAGGAAATGTCATGAAGCCATTTCTGACCGTAGGTCTCTGGTTGGGACCCAGAAGGAAAATGTGTATAAAATAGAAATCAAAGGAAATAATAATAATAATAATAATAATAATAATTTTTTAGTTTTCGTTTTATACAAAACTGCTCAGTAGAAAATGTCATGAATCCATTTCTGACCTTAGATCTCTGGTTGGGACCCAGAAGGAAAATGAGTATAAAATAGAAATCTAAAGAAATAACAACAATAACAACTTCACTTGTTTAATCTTTAATTTGGTTATAATTATATAATTATACAATTGTTTTTAAGTGGCTACTGGTACCCTAAACGGATTAAGCGGGTGCCTCGAAATAGAATGATCGAGATATGGATGAATTATTCTGGGTAGAAAGAGGGTATTCGTGACGGAGAGACGCTAATTGTGTCAGGTGACTGGGTTGGTGAAAAGTTTGGAGATCTTTAATGTGGGTAGGCATGAAAGAAAAGAAAGAAATTGGAAGAGAGATAATGGAGTTTAGAAGGGGGGTTGGGTAATATGGAAGCCGGATAATGAACGAATGTTATGGTGGCTTGGCAAACTTTAAGTGCACGTGACGTCACGCAGTCGCGTCACCATCTCCAGACTTCTCTCTCCCCCTCTGGTGTTTTCTTCCGCGTTTTTCAACACCCTCTTCTTCATACCCCCCGCCCTCATTTTCTTCGCAGACTAACATCATCCTCTTCTCCTCTCTTTTCTTCCCGACCCTTCCGCTTCCTCTCAGATCGCACCGCCTCTCTTTCCTCCCCGTTCTCCGTTTGACTACCTAACCCCCATCTCTCTCTCTTTCTCTGATCGTTATATCACATCCCACCCCGACTATCTTACCGATGACGATTTGCTCTCACAAAATTACTCCATTCTCTCTCACTTTCACTCTCTCTCTATCTCTCTCTTTGCCCCTCTTTCTCATTCGTTCCGTCTTTCTTTTCCTCTCCATATTATTTGTCTCAACCTTCTCTTATTGTGTCACACACACACACACACACACACACACACACACACACACACACACACACACATACATTAATCAGGTAGTCCCAACGTGACAAGGTCATTGGTTATATTCTGTGTCATCAACACTTGCGACACAATTCCAACCCAGCTGTTTTTTTTTATTATTCAATAATAATAAATAAAAATTAATTCTTATTTGCTAATATTTTTGTTTTTAAAGTCTTTACTCCTCCACACCACACCAAACCAGTCATCTTATTGCTTTGTGCATCCCATAATGGGTATCCTCAAATTGATTATTTCTCGTCACTTCGCGCGTGCGTATTAGGTTAGAAACACTTTGATTCGAAACCATATTAATTCAGATTTGAAGCCGGAATACAGATTTCGTTTTTTGTTGTTTTTTTTTTTAATATTCTATCTATTTTTCTATGATAACATTTGCATTTGAACATTTGCTTATATTTCCAAATTCACTGACATTAAAACTGAAAGAATTTACGAATGTTTTCCATAACGTCGTATGCTTTGCCACAATTTTTTTATTTGTTTGCATCTGTAAGAACATTTCTTTAGAATCTATTTTGCTTAATTTGCTTGTATTCATAAGAACGTTTGTTTTGCTTCTGTTTGTATCTGTAAGTACATCTCTTTAGCATATATTTTGCTTAATTTGCTGGTATTCATAAGAACTTCTGTTTTGCGTCTGTTTGTATCTGTAAGTACATTACTTTAGCATCTATTTTACTTAATATGCTTGTATTCATAAGAACGTCTGTTTTGATTCTGTTTGTATCTGTAAGTACATTTCTTTAGCATCTATTTTACTTAATTTGCTTGTATTCATAAGAACGTCTGTTTTGCTTCTGTTTGTATCTGTAAGTACATCTCTTTAGCATCTATTTTGCTTAATTTGCTTGTATTCATAAGAACGTCTGTTTTGCTTCTGTTTGTATCTGTAAGTACATTTCTTTAGCATCTATTTTACTTAATATG
Organism: Acanthosepion lycidas; assembly: GCA_963932145.1. NCBI lineage: Eukaryota > Metazoa > Mollusca > Cephalopoda > Sepiida > Sepiidae > Acanthosepion > Acanthosepion lycidas. The sequence continues at coordinate 80,065,149 of OZ010601.1, forward strand.
CTTGTATTCATAAGAACGTTTGTTTTGCTTCTGTTTGTATCTGTAAGTACATTTCTTTAGCATCTATTTTACTTAATATGCTTGTATTCATAAGAACGTCTGTTTTGATTCTGTTTGTATCTGTAAGTACATTTCTTTAGCATCTATTTTACTTAATATGCTTGTATTCATAAGAACGTTTGTTTTGATTCTGTTTGTATCTGTAAGTACATTTCTTTAGCATCTATTTTACTTAATATGCTTGTATTCATAAGAACGTCTGTTTTGCTTCTGTTTGTATCTGTAAGTACATTTCTTTAGCATCTATTTTACTTAATATGCTTGTATTCATAAGAACGTCTGTTTTGATTCTGTTTGTATCTGTAAGTACATTTCTTTAGCATCTATTTTACTTAATTTGCTTGTATTCATAAGAACGTCTGTTTTGCTTCTGTTTGTATCTGTAAGTACATCTCTTTAGCATCTATTTTGCTTAATTTGCTTGTATTCATAAGAACTTCTGTTTTGCGTCTGTTTGTATCTGTAAGTACATTTCTTTAGCATCTATTTTACTTAATTCGCTTGTATTCATAAGAACGTCTGTTTTGCTTCTGTTTGTATCTGTAAGTACATCTCTTTAGCATCTATTTTGCTTAATTTGCTTGTATTCATAAGAACGTCTGTTTTGCTTCTGTTTGTATCTGTAAGTACATTTCTTTAGCATCTATTTTACTTAATATGCTTGTATTCATAAGAACGTCTGTTTTGATTCTGTTTGTATCTGTAAGTACATTTCTTTAGCATCTATTTTACTTAATATGCTTGTATTCATAAGAACGTTTGTTTTGCTTCTGTTTGTATCTGTAAGTACATTTCTTTAGCATCTATTTTACTTAATATGCTTGTATTCATAAGAACGTCTGTTTTGATTCTGTTTGTATCTGTAAGTACATTTCTTTAGCATCTATTTTACTTAATATGCTTGTATTCATAAGAACGTTTGTTTTGATTCTGTTTGTATCTGTAAGTACATTTCTTTAGCATCTATTTTACTTAATATGCTTGTATTCATAAGAACGTCTGTTTTACTTCTGTTTGTATCTGTAAGTACATTTCTTTAGCATCTATTTTACTTAATTTGCTTGTATTCATAAGAACGTCTGTTTTGCTTCTGTTTGTATCTGTAAGTACATTTCTTTAGCATCTATTTTACTTAATATGCTTGTATTCATAAGAACGTCTGTTTTGATTCTGTTTGTATCTGTAAGTACATTTCTTTAGCATCTATTTTACTTAATTTGCTTGTATTCATAAGAACGTCTGTTTTGCTTCTGTTTGTATCTGTAAGTACATCTCTTTAGCATCTATTTTGCTTAATTTGCTTGTATTCATAAGAACGTCTGTTTTGCTTCTGTTTGTATCTGTAAGTACATTACTTTAGTATATATTTTGCTTAATTTGCTTGTATTCATAAGAACGTCTGTTTTGCTTCTATTTGTATCTGTAAGTCCATTTCTTTAGCATCTATTTTGCTTAATTTGCTTGTATTCATAAGAACTTCTGTTTTGCTTCTGTTTGCATCTGTAAGTACATTTCTTTAGCATCTATTTTGCTTAATTTGCTTGTATTCATAAGAACGTTTGTTTTGCTTCTGTTTGTATCTGTAAGTACATTTCTTTAGCATCTATTTTGCTTAATTTGCTTGTATTCATAAGAACTTCTGTTTTGCTTCTGTTTGCATCTGTAAGTACATTTCTTTAGCATATATTTTGCTTAATATGCTTGTATTCATAAGAACGTTTGTTTTGCTTCTGTTTGTATCTGTAAGTACATTTCTTTAGCATCTATTTTGCTTAATTTGCTTGTATTCATAAGAACTTCTGTTTTGCGTCTGTTTGTACCTGTAAGTACATTACTTTAGCATCTATTTTACTTAATATGCTTGTATTCATAAGAACGTCTGTTTTGATTCTGTTTGTATCTGTAAGTACATTTCTTTAGCATCTATTTTACTTAATATGCTTGTATTCATAAGAACGTTTGTTTCGATTCTGTTTGTATCTGTAAGTACATTTCTTTAGCATCTATTTTACTTAATATGCTTGTATTCATAAGAACGTTTGTTTTGCTTCTGTTTGTATCTGTAAGTACATTACTTTAGCATCTATTTTACTTAATATGCTTGTATTCATAAGAACGTCTGTTTTGCTTCTGTTTGTATCTGTAAGTACATTTCTTTAGCATCTATTTTGCTTAATTTGCTTGTATTCATAAGAACTTCTGTTTTGCGTCTGTTTGTATCTGTAAGTACATTACTTTAGCATCTATTTTACTTAATATGCTTGTATTCATAAGAACGTCTGTTTTGATTCTGTTTGTATCTGTAAGTACATTTCTTTAGCATCTATTTTAATTAATATGCTTGTATTCATAAGAACGTTTGTTTTGATTCTGTTTGTATCTGTAAGTACATTTCTTTAGCATCTATTTTACTTAATATGCTTGTATTCATAAGAACGTCTGTTTTGCTTCTGTTTGTATCTGTAAGTACATTTCTTTAGCATCTATTTTGCTTAATTTGCTTGTATTCATAAGAACGTCTGTTTTGCTTCTCTTTGCATCTGTAAGTACATTTCTTTAGCATCTATTTTGCTTAATTTGCTTGTATTCATAAGAACGTCTGTTTTTCTCCTGTTTGCATCTGTAAGTACATTTCTTTAGCATATATTTTGCTTAATTTGCTTGAATTCATGAGAAAGTTTGTTTTGCTTCTGTTTGTATCTGTAAGTACATTTCTTTAGCATCTATTTTGCTTAATTTGCTTGTATTCATAAGAACGTCTTTTTTGCTTCTGTTTGTATCTGTAAGTCCATTTCTTTAGCATCTATTTGGCTTAATTTGCATGTATTCATAAGAACGTCTGTTTTGCTTCTGTTTGTATCTGTAAGTACATTTCTTTAGCATCTATTTTGCTTAATTTGCTTGTATTCATAAGAACGTTTGTTTTGCTTCTGTTTGTATATGTAAGTACATTTCTTTAGTATATATTTTGCTTAATTTGCTTGTATTCATAAGAACGTCTGTTTTGCTTCTGTTTGCATCCGTAAGTACATTTCTTTCAGATCTTTTTTGCTTAATTTGCTTGTATACATAAGAACGTCTGTTTTGTTTCTGTTTGTATCTGTAAGTACATTTCTTTAGCATCTATTTTGCTTAATTTGCTTGTATTCATAAGAACGTTTGTTTTGCTTCTGTTTGTATGTTAAAGTCCATTTCTTTAGCATCTATTTTACTTAATATGCTTGTATTCATAAGAACTTCTGTTTTGCTTCTGTTTGCATCTGTAAGCACATTTCTTTAGCATCTATTTTGCTTAATTTGCTTGTATTCATAAGAACGTTTGTTTTGCTTCTGTTTGTATCTGTAAGTACATTTCTTTAGCATCTATTTGGCTTAATTTGCTTGTATTCATAAGAACTTCTCTTTTGCTTCTGTTTGCATCTGTAAGTACATTTCTTTAGCATCTATTTTGCTTAATTTGCTTGTATTCATAAGAACGTTTGTTTTGCTTCTGTTTGTATCTGTAAGTACATTTCTTTAGAATCTATTTTGCTTAATTTGCTTGTATTCATAAGAACTTCTGTTTTGCTTCTGTTTGCATCGGTAAGTACATTTCTTTAGCATATATTTTGCTTAATTTGCTTGTATTCATAAGAACGTTTGTTTTGCTTCTGTTTGTATCTGTAAGTACATTTCTTTAGCATCTATTTTGCTTAATTTGCTTGTATTCAAAAGAACTTCTGTTTTGCTTCTGTTTGCATCTGTAAGTACATTTCTTTAGCATCTATTTTGCTTAATTTGCTTGTATTCATAAGAACGTTTGTTTTGCTTCTGTTTGTATCTGTAAGTACATTTCTTTAGCATCTATTTTGCTTAATTTGCTTGTATTCATAAGAACTTCTGTTTTGCTTCTGTTTGCATCTGTAAGTACATTTCTTTAGCATCTATTTTGCTTAATTTGCTTGTATTCATAAGAACGTTTGTTTTGCTTCTGTTTGTATCTGTAAGTACATTTCTTTAGCATCTATTTTGCTTAATTTGCTTGTATTCATAAGAACTTCTGTTTTGCTTCTGTTTGCATCTGTAAGTACATTTCTTTAGCATCTATTTTGCTTAATTTGCTTGTATTCATGAGAACGTTTGTTTTGCTTCTGTTTGTATCTGTAAGTACATTTCTTTAGCATCTATTTTGCTTAATTTGCTTGTATTCATAAGAACTTCTGTTTTGCTTCTGTTTGCATCTGTAAGTACATTTCTTTAGCATATATTTTGCTTAATTTGCTTGTATTCATAAGAACGTTTGTTTTGCTTCTGTTTGTATCTGTAAGTACATTTCTTTAGCATCTATTTTGCTTAATTTGCTTGTATTCATAAGAACTTCTGTTTTGCTTCTGTTTGCATCTGTAAGTACATTTCTTTAGCATCTATTTTGCTTAATTTGCTTGTATTCATGAGAACGTTTGTTTTGCTTCTGTTTGTATCTGTAAGTACATTTCTTTAGCATCTATTTTGCTTAATTTGCTTGTATTCATAAGAACGTCTGTTTTGCTTCTGTTTGCATCTGTAAGTACATTTCTTTAGCATCTATTTTACTTAATATGCTTGTATTCATAAGAACTTCTGTTTTGCTTCTGTTTGCATCTGTAAGTACATTTCTTTAGCATCTATTTTGCTTAATTTGCTTGTATTCATAAGAACGTCTGTTTTGCTTCTCTTTGCATCTGTAAGTACATTTCTTTAGCATCTATTTTACTTAATATGCTTGTATTCATAAGAACTTCTGTTTTGCTTCTGCTTGCATCTGTAAGTACATTTCTTTAGCATCTATTTTGCTTAATTTGCTTGTATTCATTAGAACGTCTGTTTTGCTTCTGTTTGCATCTGTAAGTACATTTCTTTAGCATATATTTTGCTTAATTTGCTTGAATTCATGAGAAAGTTTGTTTTGCTTCTGTTTGTATCTGTAAGTACATTTCTTTAGCATCTATTTTGCTTAATTTGCTTGTATTCATAAGAACGTCTGTTTTGCTTCTGTTTGTATCTGTAAGTCCATTTCTTTAGCATCTATTTGGCTTAATTTGCTTGTATTCATAAGAACGTCTGTTTTGCTTCTGTTTGCATCTGTAAGTACATTTCTTTAGCATCTATTTTGCTTAATTTGCTTGTATTCATAAGAACGTTTGTTTTGCTTCTGTTTGTATATGTAAGTACATTTCTTTAGTATATATTTTGCTTAATTTGCTTGTATTCATAAGAACGTCTGTTTTGCTTCTGTTTGCATCTGTAAGTACATTTCTTTCAGATCTTTTTTGCTTAATTTGCTTGTATACATAAGAACGTCTGTTTTGTTTCTGTTTGTATCTGTAAGTACATTTCTTTAGCATCTATTTTGCTTAATTTGCTTGTATTCATAAGAACGTTTGTTTTGCTTCTGTTTGTATCTTTAAGTCCATTTCTTTAGCATCTATTTTACTTAATATGCTTGTATTCATAAGAACTTCTGTTTTGCTTCTGTTTGCATCTGTAAGTACATTTCTTTAGCATCTATTTTGCTTAATTTGCTTGTATTCATAAGAACGTTTGTTTTGCTTCTGTTTGTATCTGTAAGTACATTTCTTTAGCATCTATTTTGCTTAATTTGCTTGTATTCATAAGAACTTCTGTTTTGCTTCTGTTTGCATCTGTAAGTACATTTCTTTAGCATATATTTAGCTTAATTTGCTTGTATTCATAAGAACGTTTGTTTTGCTTCTGTTTGTATCTGTAAGTACATTTCTTTAGCATCTATTTTGCTTAATTTGCTTGTATTCATAAGAACTTCTGTTTTGCTTCTGTTTGCATCTGTAAGTACATTTCTTTAGCATCTATTTTGCTTAATTTGCTTGTATTCATAAGAACGTTTGTTTTGCTTCTGTTTGTATCTGTAAGTACATTTCTTTAGCATCTATTTTGCTTAATTTGCTTGTATTCATAAGAACGTCTGTTTTGCTTCTGTTTGCATCTGTAAGTACATTTCTTTAGCATCTATTTTGCTTACTTTGCTTGAATTCATGAGAAAGTTTGTTTTGCTTCTTTTTTTATCTGTAAGTACATTTCTTTAGCATCTATTTTACTTAATTTGCTTGTATTCATAAGAACGTCTGTTTTACTTCTGTTTGCATCTGTAAGTACATTTCTTTAGCATCTATTTTGCTTAATTTGCTTGTATTCATAAGAACTTCTGTTTTGCTTCTGTTTGCATCTGTAAGTACATTTCTTTAGCATCTATTTTACTTAATTTGCTTGTATTCATAAGAACGTCTGTTTTGCTTCTGTTTGTATCTGTAAGTCCATTTCTTTACCATCTATTTTGCTTAATTTGCTTGTATTCATAAGAACTTCTGTTTTGCTTCTGTTTGCATCTGTAAGTACATTTCTTTAGCATCTATTTTGCTTAATTTGCTTGTATTCATAAGAACGTTTGTTTTGCTTCTGTTTGTATATGTAAGTACATTTCTTTAGCATCTATTTTGCTTAATTTGCTTGTATTCATAAGAACTTCTGTTTTGCTTCTGTTTGCATCTGTAAGTACATTTCTTTAGCATATATTTTGCTTAATTTGCTTGAATTCATGAGAAAGTTTGTTTTGCTTCTGTTTGTATCTGTAAGTACATTTCTTTAGCATCTATTTTGCTTAATTTGCTTGTATTCATAAGAACTTCTGTTTTGCTTCTGTTTGCATCTGGAAGTACATTTCTTTAGCATCTATTTTGCTTAATTTGCTTGTATTCATAAGAACGTTTGTTTTGCTTCTGTTTGTATCCGTAAGTACATTTCTTTAGCATCTATTTTGCTTAATTTGCTTGTATTCATAAGAACGTCTGTTTTGCTTCTGTTTGCATCTGTAAGTACATTTCTTTAGCATCTATTTTGCTTACTTTGCTTGTATTCATGAGAAAGTTTGTTTTGCTTCTTTTTTATCTGTAAGTACATTTCTTTAGCATCTATTTTACTTAATTTGCTTGTATTCATAAGAACGTCTGTTTTACTTCTGTTTGCATCTGTAAGTACATTTCTTTAGCATCTATTTTGCTTAATTTGCTTGTATTCATAAGAACTTCTGTTTTGCTTCTGTTTGCATCTGTAAGTACATTTCTTTAGCATCTATTTTACTTAATTTGCTTGTATTCATAAGAACGTCTGTTTTGCTTCTGTTTGTATCTGTAAGTCCATTTCTTTAGCATCTATTTTGCTTAATTTGCTTGTATTCATAAGAACTTCTGTTTTGCTTCTGTTTGCATCTGTAAGTACATTTCTTTAGCATCTATTTTGCTTAATTTGCTTGTATTCATAAGAACGTTTGTTTTGCTTCTGTTTGTATATGTAAGTACATTTCTTTCGCATCTATTTTGCTTAATTTGCTTGTATTCATAAGAACTTCTGTTTTGCTTCTGTTTGCATCTGTAAGTACATTTCTTTAGCATATATTTTGCTTAATTTGCTTGAATTCATGAGAAAGTTTGTTTTGCTTCTGTTTGTATCTGTAAGTACATTTCTTTAGCATCTATTTTGCTTAATTTGCTTGTATTCATAAGAACGTCTGTTTTGCTTCTGTTTGCATCTGTAAGTACATTTCTTTAGCATCTATTTTGCTTAATTTGCTTGTATTCATAAGAACTTCTGTTTTGCTTCTGTTTGTATCTGTAAGTACATTTCTTTAGCATATATTTTGCTTAATTTGCTTGAATTCATGAGAAAGTTTGTTTTGCTTCTGTTTGTATCTGTAAGTACATTTCTTTAGCATCTATTTTGCTTAATTTGCTTGTATTCATAAGAACGTCTGTTTTGCTTCTGTTTGTATCTGTAAGTCCATTTCTTTAGCATCTATTTTGGTTAATTTGCTTGTATTCATAAGAACTTCTGTTTTGCGTCTGTTTGTATCTGTAAGTACATTACTTTAGCATCTATTTTACTTAATATGCTTGTATTCATAAGAACGTCTGTTTTGCTTCTGTTTGCATCCGTAAGTACATTTCTTTCGGATCTTTTTTGCTTAATTTGCTTGTATACATAAGAACGTCTGTTTTGTTTCTGTTTGTATCTGTAAGTACATTTCTTTAGCATCTATTTTGCTTAATTTGCTTGTATTCATAAGAACGTCTGTTTTGCTTCTGTTTGTATCTGTAAGTCCATTTCTTTAGCATCTATTTGGCTTAATTTGCTTGTATTCATAAGAACGTCTGTTTTGCTTCTGTTTGCATCTGTAAGTACATTTCTTTAGCATCTATTTTGCTTAATTTGCTTGTATTCATAAGAACGTTTGTTTTGCTTCTGTTTGTATATGTAAGTACATTTCTTTAGTATATATTTTGCTTAATTTGCTTGTATTCATAAGAACGTCTGTTTTGCTTCTGTTTGCATCCGTAAGTACATTTCTTTCAGATCTTTTTTGCTTAATTTGCTTGTATACATAAGAACGTCTGTTTTGTTTCTGTTTGTATCTGTAAGTACATTTCTTTAGCATCTATTTGGCTTAATTTGCTTGTATTCATAAGAACGTTTGTTTTGCTTCTGTTCGTATATGTAAGTACATTTCTTTAGTATATATTTTGCTTAATTTGCTTGTATTCATAAGAACGTCTGTTTTGCTTCTGTTTGTATCTGTAAGTACATTTCTTTAGCATCTATTTTGCTTAATTTGCTTGTATTCATAAGAACGTCTGTTTTGCTTCTGTTTGCATCTGTAAGTACATTTCTTTAGCATCTATTTTGCTTAATTTGCTTGTATTCATAAGAACTTCTGTTTTGCTTCTGTTTGCATCTGTAAGTACATTTCTTTAGCATCTATTTTACTTAATTTGCTTGTATTCATAAGAACGTCTGTTTTGCTTCTGTTTGTATCTGTAAGTCCATTTCTTTACCATCTATTTTGCTTAATTTGCTTGTATTCATAAGAACTTCTGTTTTGCTTCTGTTTGCATCTGTAAGTACATTTCTTTAGCATCTATTTTGCTTAATTTGCTTGTATTCATAAGAACGTTTGTTTTGCTTCTGTTTGTATATGTAAGTACATTTCTTTAGCATCTATTTTGCTTAATTTGCTTGTATTCATAAGAACTTCTGTTTTGCTTCTGTTTGCATCTGTAAGTACATTTCTTTAACATATATTTTGCTTAATTTGCTTGAATTCATGAGAAAGTTTGTTTTGCTTCTGTTTGTATCTGTAAGTACATTTCTTTAGCATCTATTTTGCTTAATTTGCTTGTATTCATAAGAACTTCTGTTTTGCTTCTGTTTGCATCTGGAAGTACATTTCTTTAGCATCTATTTTGCTTAATTTGCTTGTATTCATAAGAACGTTTGTTTTGCTTCTGTTTGTATCCGTAAGTACATTTCTTTAGCATCTATTTTGCTTAATTTGCTTGTATTCATAAGAACGTCTGTTTTGCTTCTGTTTGCATCTGTAAGTACATTTCTTTAGCATCTATTTTGCTTACTTTGCTTGTATTCATGAGAAAGTTTGTTTTGCTTCTTTTTTATCTGTAAGTACATTTCTTTAGCATCTATTTTACTTAATTTGCTTGTATTCATAAGAACGTCTGTTTTACTTCTGTTTGCATCTGTAAGTACATTTCTTTAGCATCTATTTTGCTTAATTTGCTTGTATTCATAAGAACGTTTGTTTTGCTTCTGTTTGTATATGTAAGTACATTTCTTTCGCATCTATTTTGCTTAATTTGCTTGTATTCATAAGAACTTCTGTTTTGCTTCTGTTTGCATCTGTAAGTACATTTCTTTAGCATATATTTTGCTTAATTTGCTTGAATTCATGAGAAAGTTTGTTTTGCTTCTGTTTGAATCTGTAAGTACATTTCTTTAGCATCTATTTTGCTTAATTTGCTTGTATTCATAAGAACGTCTGTTTTGCTTCTGTTTGCATCTGTAAGTACATTTCTTTAGCATCTATTTTGCTTAATTTGCTTGTATTCATAAGAACTTCTGTTTTGCTTCTGTTTGTATATGTAAGTACATTTCTTTAGCATATATTTTGCTTAATTTGCTTGAATTCATGAGAAAGTTTGTTTTGCTTCTGTTTGTATCTGTAAGTACATTTCTTTAGCATCTATTTTGCTTAATTTGCTTGTATTCATAAGAACGTCTGTTTTGCTTCTGTTTGTATCTGTAAGTCCATTTCTTTAGCATCTATTTGGCTTAATTTGCTTGTATTCATAAGAACGTCTGTTTTGCTTCTGTTTGCATCTGTAAGTACATTTCTTTAGCATCTATTTTGGTTAATTTGCTTGTATTCATAAGAACTTCTGTTTTGCGTCTGTTTGTATCTGTAAGTACATTACTTTAGCATCTATTTTACTTAATATGCTTGTATTCATAAGAACGTCTGTTTTGCTTCTGTTTGCATCCGTAAGTACATTTCTTTCGGATCTTTTTTGCTTAATTTGCTTGTATACATAAGAACGTCTGTTTTGTTTCTGTTTGTATCTGTAAGTACATTTCTTTAGCATCTATTTTGCTTAATTTGCTTGTATTCATAAGAACGTCTGTTTTGCTTCTGTTTGTATCTGTAAGTCCATTTCTTTAGCATCTATTTGGCTTAATTTGCTTGTATTCATAAGAACGTCTGTTTTGCTTCTGTTTGCATCTGTAAGTACATTTCTTTAGCATCTATTTTGCTTAATTTGCTTGTATTCATAAGAACGTTTGTTTTGCTTCTGTTTGTATATGTAAGTACATTTCTTTAGTATATATTTTGCTTAATTTGCTTGTATTCATAAGAACGTCTGTTTTGCTTCTGTTTGCATCCGTAAGTACATTTCTTTCAGATCGTTTTTGCTTAATTTGCTTGTATACATAAGAACGTCTGTTTTGTTTCTGTTTGTATCTGTAAGTACATTTCTTTAGCATCTATTTGGCTTAATTTGCTTGTATTCATAAGAACGTTTGTTTTGCTTCTGTTCGTATATGTAAGTACATTTCTTTAGTATATATTTTGCTTAATTTGCTTGTATTCATAAGAACGTCTGTTTTGCTTCTGTTTGTATCTGTAAGTACATTTCTTTAGCATCTATTTTGCTTAATTTGCTTGTATTCATAAGAACGTCTGTTTTGCTTCTGTTTGCATCTGTAAGTACATTTCTTTAGCATCTATTTTGCTTAATTTGCTTGTATTCATAAGAACGTCTGTTTTGCTTCTGTTTGTATCTGTAAGTACATTTCTTTAGCATCTATTTTGCTTAATTTGCTTGTATTCATAAGAACGTCTGTTTTGCTTCTGTTTGTAACTCTAAGTACATTTCTTTAACATCTATTTTGCTTATTTTGCTTGTATTCATAAGAAAGTTTGTTTTGCTTTTGTTTGTATCTGTAAGTACATTTCTTTAGCATCTATTTTAGTTAATTTGCTTGTATTCATAAGAACGTTTGGTTTGCTTCTGTTTGTATCTGTAAGTACATTTCTTTAGCATCGGCTTTGCTTAATTTGTTTGTATTCATAAGAACGTTTGTTTTGCTTCTGTTTGTATCTGTAAGTACATTTCTTTAGCATCTATTTTGCTGAATTTGCTTGTTTTCATAAGAACGCCTGTTTTGCGTCTGTTTGTATCTGTAAGTACATTTCTTTAGCATTTATTTTTCTTAAGTTGCTTGTATCCAGGAGAACGTCTATTTTACTTCTGTTTGTATCTGTAAGTACATTTCTTTGGCGTCTGTTTTTCTTAATTTGCTTGTATCCATAAGAACACCTGTTTTGCTTCTGTTTGTATCTGTAAGTACATTTCTTTGGCATCTGTTTTTCATTATTTCCTTGTATCCATACGAACATCTGTTTTGCTTCTGTTTGTATCTGTAAGTACATTTCTTTAGCATCTATTTTGCTTAATTTGCTTGTACCCATAAAGATGCCTGTTTTGCTTCTGTTTGTAACTCTAAATACAACTATTTTACATTTGTTTCCATCTCTGTTTAGAATCTGTTTTGTTTCATGTGAATGTATCCCTAAATACATATGTTTGGCGTCTGTTTTTCTACTTGTAAGTTCATCTGTTTTTGTATCTGTTTTGCTTAGTTTGTGTCCGCAAGTATTGCATGTTTCAAATGTATTTTTCTGTATCTTTAATTGACAAATCAAATTCACTTACAGAAATATACAAGATGACATATGCAAAACAGACGAAATATAAAACTTTAAACAGATGAAATATACAAGATGACATATGCAAAACAGAATAGAATTAGTGGCCATGATTAAATATAAGTGGCAAAACTGCCCAACAATAAAAAATACTGTAAAATATAATGAAAAAAAGACAAAAGAACAGGGCAAAAAATCATATTGAGTAAGCAAACAGTATATGCAAGTCAAAGCAATAGTAATAAGGTAAAAAGGTTCAAAAACTAAGAAGTGAATTTAGATAAATGATCATAAAATTGTAATTTACCACATGTAAAACATGTAGGAACATTATTAGTGGCTTTGGTCTTGGCCTTTACATTCTGACAGACATTACGATATTTTTACTATTATTCATCATTAATCATCATTTAAATTTCTTCAAAGCTTCACAATAATACTTTAAATTCACTAAATGTTACTAGATTGTCTTTTTGTGTAATAACAGTTGAAAACCGTTTAAATTCGGACAGAAGGTTTTTAGGACCATGGCTATTAGCAGACGGTTACTAGTTATTTCTCTGGAGATTTTTAATTAAGTTACAGAATTTTCAACTCTAATCAAAACTACATCACAGTTTGCAGGAACTGCCATGTCAAACAGAAAGTACATTCTGTTTTTGTCGACTTTGATGACTCTGCCTATAAGATTAGCTGATTGTTCTGTCTGTGTGTCTTGTAAAGTCCCATAAAATTGTTACAGGTCATATCTCTGTAACCAGGTCTGGATGATATTCATACGAGTTTCTTGCAGTTTTCTTCCCGTAAAAGATGCATATTTTCCAGTTCAGATATTGGCTCGCACTATCCTGCTGAGTTTTAAATTTGGTGCATGAATTTACTTTCTTTTTTAGGCTCTCTTTGATGCTGAGGTTAGGTTATTATGGTTTATTTGCACTTCCTCTATTATGGTTTATTCGCACTTCTTCTTTTATGGTTTATTTGCACTTGTTCTATTATGGTATATTTGCACTTCCTCTATTATGGTTTATTTGCACTTCTTCTATTATGGCTTATCTGCATTTCCTCTATTATGGTTTATTTGCAATTCTTCAATTATGGCTTATTTGCACTTACTCTATTATGATTTATTTGCAATTCTTCAATTATGGCTTATTTTCACATCTTATATTATGGTTTATTTGCATTTCTTCTATTATGGTTTATTTTCACTTCCTCTATTATAGTTTATTTTCACTTCTATTATGGTTTATTTGCCTTTCATCTATTATGGTTTATTTGCAATTCTTCAATTATGGCTTGTTTGCACTTACTCTATTATGATTTCTTTGCATTTCTTCTATTATGGTTTATTTGCACTTCTTCTATTATGGCTTATCTGCATTTCCTCTATTATGGTTTATTTGCAATTCTTCAATTATGGCTTATTTGCACTTACTCTATTATGATTTATTTGCAATTCTTCAATTATGGCTTATTTTCACATCTTATATTATGGTTTATTTGCATTTCTTCTATTATGGTTTATTTTCACTTCCTCTATTATAGTTTATTTTCACTTCTATTATGGTTTATTTGCCTTTCATCTATTATGGTTTATTTGCAATTCTTCAATTATGGCTTGTTTGCACTTACTCTATTATGATTTCTTTGCATTTCTTCTATTATGGTTTATTTGCACTTCTTCTATTATGATTTATTTGAACATCTTCTATTATGGCTTATTTGCAATTTCTCTATTATGGTTTATTTGCACTTCATCTATTATAATTTATTTGCAATTTTTCAATTATGGCTTATTTGAACTTCTATTATGGTTTATTTGCACTTCTTCTATTATGGTATATTTGCACTTCCTCTATCATGTTTTTTTGCACTTCCTCTCTTATGGGTTATTTGCAATTGTTCATTTATTGCTTATTTGCACTTCTTATGTCATGGTTTATTTGCATGTCTCCTATTATGGTTTATTTTCACTTCTTCTGTTATGGTTTATTTGCACTTCTTCTATTATGGTTTATTTGCACTTCACCTATTATGGTTTATTTGCCATTCTTCAATTATGGCTTATTTGCACTTACTCTATTATGATCTATTTGCATTTTTTCGATTATGTTTTATTTGCACTATGGTTTATTCGCACTTCTTCTATTATGGTTTATTTGCACTTCCTCTAGTATGGTTTATTTGCACTTCTTCTATTATGGTTTATTTGCACTTCCTCTATTATGGTTTATTTGCACTTCTTCTAATATGGCTTATTTGCACTTCTTCTAATATGGCATATTTGGCCTTCCGCTATTATGGTTTATTTGCAATTTTTCAATTATGGCTTATTTGCACTTACACTAATATGATTTATTTTCATTCCTTCTATTATGGTTTATTTGCACTTCTTCGATTATGGTTTATTTGCACTTCTTCTAATATGGTTTATTTGCACTTCCTCTGTTATGGTTTATTTGCAATTTTTCAATTATGGCTTATTTGCACTTACACAATTATGATTTATTTGCATTCCTTCTATTATGGTTTATTTGCACTTCTTCGATTATGGTTTATTTGCACTTCTTCTATTATTGTTTATTTGCACTTCCTCTATTATGGTTTATTTGCAATTTTTCAATTATGGCTTATTTGCACTTACGGTATTATAATTTATTTTCATTCCTTCTATTATGGTTTATTTGCACTTCTTCGATTATGGTTTATTTGCACTTCTTCTATTATTGTTTATTTGCACTTCCTCTATTATTGTTTATTTTCACTTCTTCTAATATGGCTTATTTGCACTTCCTCTATTATGGTTTATTTGCAATTTTTCAATTATGGCTTATTTGCACTTACACTATTATGATTTATTTGCATTCCTTCTACTATGGTTTATTTGCACTTCTTCTATTATGGTTTATTTGCACTTCACCTATTATGGTTTATTTGCCATTCTTCAATTATGGCTTATTTGCACTTACTCTATTATGATCTATTTGCATTTTTTCGATTATGTTTTATTTGCACTATGGTTTATTCGCACTTCTTCTATTATGGTTTATTTGCACTTCCTCTAGTATGGTTTATTTGCACTTCTTCTATTATGGTTTATTTGCACTTCCTCTATTATGGTTTATTTGCACTTCTTCTAATATGGCTTATTTGCACTTCTTCTAATATGGCATATTTGGCCTTCCTCTATTATGGTTTATTTGCAATTTTTCAATTATGGCTTATTTGCACTTACACTAATATGATTTATTTTCATTCCTTCTATTATGGTTTATTTGCACTTCTTCGATTATGGTTTATTTGCACTTCTTCTAATATGGTTTATTTGCACTTCCTCTGTTATGGTTTATTTGCAATTTTTCAATTATGGCTTATTTGCACTTACACAATTATGATTTATTTGCATTCCTTCTATTATGGTTTATTTGCACTTCTTCTATTATTGTTTATTTGCACTTCCTCTATTATGGTTTATTTGCAATTTTTCAATTATGGCTTATTTGCACTTACAGTATTATGATTTATTTTCATTCCTTCTATTATGGTTTATTTGCACTTCTTCGATTATAGTTTATTTGCACTTCTTCTATTATTGTTTATTTGCACTTCCTCTATTATGGTTTATTTTCACTTCTTCTAATATGGCTTATTTGCACTTCCTCTATTATGGTTTATTTGCAATTTTTCAATTATGGCTTATTTGCACTTACACTATTATGATTTATTTTCATTCCTTCTATTATGGTTTATTTGCACTTCTTCGATTATGGTTTATTTGCACTTCTTCTATTATTGTTTATTTGCACTTCCTCTATTATGGTTTATTTGCAATTTTTCAATTATGGCTTATTTGCACTTACAGTATTATGATTTATTTTCATTCCTTCTATTATGGTTTATTTGCACTTCTTCGATTATAGTTTATTTGCACTTCTTCTATTATTGTTTATTTGCACTTCCTCTATTATGGTTTATTTGCAATTTTTCAATTATGGCTTATTTGCACTTACACTATTATGATTTATTTTCATTCCTTCTATTATGGTTTATTTGCACTTCTTCGATTATGGTTTATTTGCACTTCTTCTATTATTGTTTATTTGCACTTCCTCTATTATGGTTTATTTGCAATTTTTCAATTATGGCTTATTTGCACTTACACTATTATGATTTATTTTCATTCCTTCTATTATGGTTTATTTGTACTTCTTCGATTATGGTTTATTTGCACTTCTTCTATTATTGTTTATTTGCACTTCCTCTATTATGGTTTATTTGCACTTCATCTATTATTGTTTATTTGCACTTCCTCTATTATGGTTTATTTTCACTTCTTCTAATATGGCTTATTTGCACTTCCTCTTTTATTGTTTATTTGCAATCTTTCAATTATGGCTTATTTGCACTTACACTATTATGATTTATTTGCATTCCTTCTACTATGGTTTATTTGCACTTCTTCTATTATGGTTTATTTGCACTTCACCTATTATGGTTTATTTGCCATTCTTCAATTATGGTTTATTTGCAATTTTTCAATTATGGGTTATTTGCACTTACACTATTATGATTTATTTGCATTCCTTCTATTATGGTTTATTTGCACTTCTTCTATTATTGTTTATTTGCACTTCCTCTATTATGTTTTATTTTCACTTCTTCTAATATGGCTTATTTGCACTTCCTCTATTATGGTTTATTTGCAATTTTTCAATTATGGCTTACACTATTATCATTTATTTGCATTCTTTCTATTATGGTTTATTTGCACTTCTTCTATTATTGTTTATTTGCACTTCCTGTATTATGGTTTATTTGCTCTTCTTCTATAATGGCTTATTTGCAATTCCTCTATTATGTGTTTATTTGCAATTCTATTATATGTTTATTTGCTCTTCTTCTATTATGGTTTATTTGCACTTCTTATATAATGGTTTATTTGCCCTTCCTCTATTATGGTTTATTTGCATTTCTTCTATTAAGGTTTATTTGCACTTTTTCGATTATGATTTATTTGCAATTCTTCAATTATGGCTTATTTGCACTTACTCATCATTTTCTACTTCTTCTTCTTGTTCTTTTTCATCTCCTTCTTTTTCTTCTTTTTTCTTTTTCGTCTTCTTTTTTCTTTTTCTTATTCTTCTCCTCCTCCTCCTTCTCCTCCTTCTCCTCCTTCTTCTTCTTCTTCTTCTTCTTCTTCTTCTTCTTCTTCTTCTTCTTCTCCTCGACCTTCTTCTTCTACAGTTCATATTATATTCTCGCATATTCCCATATATAAATTCTTATGAACGCACTAACAAGACGAAGGGAAAATGTGTTTTCACTCACGCTTCTCCCGACTTATAGTTGTTGTCGTCTGACCCGAAAAGGAAAAGAGAAAAGGGAAATGAAGAGGCCATAAAAAGATTTACGCAAGCAAAGAAGTGTTAATTCTCGCACTGGGGTAATTAACACCCGGTGGTTTTGAAATTCACCGCAGAGAGTAAAAAGAAAAAAACACTATTTAATGTCAACCCTCAAATATGGTATTCTGTTATGTTGACATAGAAGATTACTGTGTGACGATGACGCGGAATATATAGACTTTAGAACGGCTCATCATCAAACATAACAGACATTCTATTGTCTGTTACATTTAACAATGTTGAAATAATGATCTGCTGCCACAATACCCTATATATATATATATATATATATATATATATATATATATATATATGAAGATTGCCATTTCTTTAGAGAAGACGACCATCTCTTCTTACTTTTAAAATGAAGATTCGTTGATCAGTAAAAATATAAGGATCTTAAAATACTAAAAAATTAAAAAAAGGATGAAATAAGATACAAAAATTCCTCACATTTGCAAACAATTTATAAAAGACTCTCCTTATTATTAAGTGGTAAAACACTTAGAGTTAAAAGAATATGAAAAAAGATATACAAGAAAGAAATCTAATAAAATGATCAAAGGAATAACACCCAGTTAAGAAAGCCTTAAAACAAAATACAGCCAGTTAACATTTATGATAGCAATACCCACAAAGCCAACCTTTGATACAGTTGCTGGGAGAGAACGTATTATCTAGAATGATCAAAGATCTGAACAGTACCAGTACACTCAAGCCCTCCGTCACGATGTAACTTCGTGATACACAACTATTGACGGCCTCAAGTGTTCCGTCTACCCAAATGTTATGGGGTCTTACCCATAATAATAATAATGGACTATTCCATAATTAATAAATACTGCGCCTCAGGAGTAGGCAAGGAATCAGTTGAGTCAGTAGTTCCAGTCGCTCACATTCTGAGATACTGTTCGGTTGAACTCTCAGCCTTCGAGCGGAGCGAAACCCGAACGAGGCTACGCCGAAGTTCGGAGTCACGTTCGGGGAGGTAAACCGGCTCTGATCCCATTTATAAGGGTTCAATGTGCATATTTTTTAGCCGAGCCCACGGGCTCGGAGCACAATAAATAACCGACCTTGTGTCACATGTTGCCCCAGGGAGTTGGGGAGACTGAATATCGTCAGTCGCTAAATTTCTGAGCGACTGTTCGGTTGAACTCTCTGCCTTCGGGCGGAGAGGGACCCGAACGAGGTTACGCCGAGGTGCGGGGTCTCTTTCGGGGAGGTAAACCGGCCCTGACCCCGTTTATACGGGTTCAACGGGCATATTTTTGGGGCCGACCCTACGGGCTCGGAGAACCCACAATAAATAACCGATCTGGCGTCACATGCTGCCACAGTTGGGGGGAGACTGAATATCGTCAGTCGTTCACATCTGAACCGACTGTTCGGTTGAACTCTCTGCCTTCGGGCTTAGAGGAACCCGAACAAGGCTACGCCGAGGGGGAGGGAGTCTCTTTCGGTCCTGAACCCGTTTATACGGGTTCAATGGGCATATTTTGGGGTCGAGCCCACGGGCTCGGAGAACCAACAATAAATAACCGACCTTGTGTCACATGTTGCCCCAGTAGAGTAGGGAGACTGAATATCGTTAGTCGCTAACTTTCTGAGCGACTGTTCGGTTGAACTTTCTGCCTTCGGGCGGAGAGGAACCCGAACGACGCTACGCCGAAGGGCGGAGTCTTGTTCGCGGAGGTAAACCGGCCCTGAGTCCGTTTATACGGGTTCAATGGGCATATTTTTGGGACGAGCGCACGGGCTCCGAGAACCCACAATAAATAACCGACCTTGTGTCACATGCTGTCCCAGTTGAGTCAGTAGTTCCAGTCGATCTCGGTCCAACTTCTAAAATTACAACAATTTTACCAGATACGGTATCCCGGATAATACGACGCAATTCACTGCTAAAAAGTTTGAAAGTTTTTGTAAATACTACATATCAAATCTCCCCCAGCCACTACCATCCAAGATCGAATGGTCAAGCAGAACGCTTTGTTGATACATTTATAAGGGCATTAAAAAACAATGTAGGTGAGAGTAAGGATATGTTATTACAGCAGTTTTTACGTGTATATCGGGTGACACCTAACCCTAACACAGTATCAGGTATGTCACCGGCAGAATTAATGATCACAAGGAAAATTCGATCGCTATTTGACAAACAGCTGCCAAATAAAAAAAAGGGATGAAAAACAAGAAAAAATCCGTTATTGAGAAATACTTCAAACCCGGCGAAAAAGTATTCTTTCGAACTACCAAAAATGGAATGGAATGCTGTGAAAATGGGGTAGACGAGAGAAGTATCAGAAATTTATTGTACATGATAAAAGGGTTTACATTGGTACATGAAAAACATTTAAATCAAATAAGAAAAAGGTACTCGGACGAACAGAGTATCCGAGAAGTGGAGCTGATTGTGGTTCTGGATAACATTTTCGATGTACCTATGTCACAGATAGCTCCGGAAATCACACGCTCCAGTAAAAGGAAGAGACAGCATACAGAATCTTGCATCTTAAATCAAACAGAAAAATGTATAACTTCTATAGGAAGTCTCAAAAGGGGAGATATGGTAAAGAGCAGTTACTCTCCTTGCTATCATGAATGGACTGATCCATTCATAATAAGTAGTCCTTGGTAATTGTCTAGGAACGGGAGATAATACTATTACAGTGACTTGTCGAACTGAGTATTGAATATTACTATCATGACTGACATTTACTATAGTTATCGCTCTTATTTTCTGATAATGTTGTGTATGAGCATCCATCTACAAAATGTTGGCACATTTATACACATACAATGAAAATTAAAAAAGCTTTTAAAAATCTTATTGATTTGTACAAAGCTTTACGATTTATGATTAGAAAATATAGCTTTCCTTCATAATATCATCGAAAAGGGTGAAATTAATACAGAATTTTAAAAGATTTAAAACTTAATAATTTTTATAATTAAAATTAAAAGAAATGAAAACAATTCTGCTAAAAATTCATTATTCATAGAAAAAACTTTTTTCTTTCTTAAGACAATAGTATCCTTAACATATTTTATTTATAAAATCAGTTAACACCTTTTCTGATTAAATAATGCCATAGTTTTATTGCCGTCCTGGGTTAGACGTTAAACTACATCCGCGTCCTGTGTAAGACGTTAAACTTCGTCCAGCAGCAAGGCCTCTGATCAGGAGGTTTTGAGGAGCGTGGAATACCCTCTTAATTGCTAGTGTTAACAGTTCCACCCTGACCCGGAGTGGTAGCACCTGTTAGGGTCCCAGCTATGGGCAAAAAGTTAACTATTACCAGCAATACTGTTTTGAACAAAAATTATTACCAGCAATACAATTTTGAAGGAAATATATTACCAGAAAAATATTTTTGACAAAACAAAATATTACCAGCAATAAAAATTTTTGTCAGCATTAAATAACCCATTGAGATTGATATGCCGTAAAACAAAATAAACCAAACCAATCTAAACCAAAGAATACATATTCTATTCATACAAATCTATCCTAAAAATGTTGTCGGCATTAAATAACCCATTGAGATTGATATGCCGTAAAACAAAATCCTGCTTTAAACTAATATATATATATTATAGATATATAAGTCCTGCTTTAAACTAATATAAATATGAAGAGGCTGACATTTTAATTTTTCGATATTTCATAAAATTAAGTCAGCGAAACAGATATAAAAATCATTTTCCCGAAGATTTTCTAAAAATAAAAATTTTAAAATAATTTCATTCATTTATGAATAAGTTCTGAAGATTTCATTAAAATCCAAATATTTGATTTTTGCAAGAATTTCTAATCAATGTGCTTTTTACCACAAAAAAGACGCTAAAATTTCCTGTATTAATCTTTTTAACCAAAATTTCGAATATGCTAGAAAGAATTTAAAAAATTAATAAAATAATGAAAAAATACTTTGGTCTTTCCTCTTAATAATAACATAAATATTTCGACGATAAAACTTTTTTTCTCATGGTATGCTCGTTTTTCAGCGAATTAGTGGAGGTATCTCATATATATATATATATATATATATATATATATATATATATATATATATATATATATATATATAATGAAACTGAGACAGAAAACTTGTACACTTAAATTTGATACCATATCAATAGGGTAGATAGTTTTTACTACGTGTAAAGCGGTTACACTCCTTCGCGGTCTTTTGAACCGGAAGTAGCGCTTTATCGCTTAAATCCAGTTTAGGACCGGGTTTCCGGTTCCTTCTAAAGTCTTTCTTTCTCTTTCACTTCCTGTGGCCCTTGCATTATCACCTGGCTTGGAGTGTTGCTATTACTCTGCTACTTTCTACATCGAGTGGCTCTTGTGCCTTGTACAGAGTGAACATCATTGTAGAAAACAAAACGTGCACTGCACTAAAAGCCTTTCTTCTAGTTTTCACAATTTGACTGCTTTAAATTATAGTATATATTAATACTAGCATCGTAACCGTAAAAAATGATGCGATTATTTAGGTATAGATTGACGCATCTGGCGAGAATCAGTGTAGTATCTGTGCACTCTGTCTCGGATTAAATTATTGCTCCCTCGACAGTCTTCTCAGGATCAGAGTACGCCACCTAATCTGCAGAAAACATGCTACCTCATCGATAATAACTCACCAGTTCGACACTCACAGCTTGCTGAATCTTCTCGTCAGTGGTGGAGATTGGAGGGAGTCTTGCTCCTTCTTCGTGCGTCACGCTTGTCCAGCCATTTTTACTCTTCTCAGTCCACTCATACACATTTCTACGCAGTAATGCACTATCGCCGTATTGTGTTAAAAGCCTTCGATGAATTTCAGCCCTCGACACACCTTCCGACTAAAGAAATCGGATCACAGTTCCTCCTTGGTGCACACTGCTACCAGAGCGGACATGTTTACACTGTAAGTGCGGCATGCGAATTTGGGCGATCAAGCTCAAACTTCGATCTCGGGATCACAATATTATTAACTATAAGCAAGCATTAGTAGAAAGAAGTGTGACAAAACCACTAAGGATATGTTATGGTAAAACTATGGACCATTTATTACTTAAGTTCGTTAATTAGCAACAAGGTGTTATCAATTTACAATTAAATTAGTTAGATGTAACGTAAGTTCTATGCTAACAGTTTCTTTACTCGCACTCTTCCAGTTCCATGCTTTCCAGACAACTTTAACCTTCAAAAACTGAAATGAAATATCAATCGTTATCTACTGTCCTCCTGATTACTCTTTTGTTTTATTTCCGTTCCTTAGCAGTGTTTCTGTTTTCTAACTCTTTCACACTCGTTCACCGCTTAGCATTTAGTGGGTTTACTGCCTTGCATGGGTTGAAATGGATTTTTTAAATATGGGAAGGAAAATGATACTAGTCCTTTAAGATCAGGAGAAGGTACTTGAAATTTAAAATATATAATGAGGAAAGAAGGTTTAGTGAACTTGGCACTCACAAGACATATTGAAAGCAAGAGGAGCAAAAGGAATCAATGAGTGTTTTGGTTTAGTTTGTTTTACGGCATATCACAACCTCAATGGTTTATTTAATGCCGACAAAATTTTTATTGCTGGTAACATTTTTTTTTCAAATATATATTGTTGGCATTTATTTTTTCAAAAATTTATTGCTGGTAATATTTTATTTCTTCAAAAATGTATTGCTGGTAAATTTTTTTCCTCAAAAAATATTGCTGGTAATATTCATTTTCTTCAAAAATTTACTGCTTGTGTTACAAACTATTTCTTACACTCTCATAGTGTATTGACCCCAGTTTGCAGATCAACCACTTGCCCATAGTTGGTACACCAACAGGTGCCACCACCCCAGGTCAGGGCGGACCTAGGAAAACTATCAATTAATAGGTGGTTCCACGCTTCTCAAAACATCTTGATCATAGGACCCGGTGTTGGACGTAGTTCATCGTCTTACCTAGGGCGAACAGCGAGTTTGCGCCTATAGATGGACAATGATTAATAATGAGAAGTCAGACATTGCTTAGAGCTACGACGTATAGGAACAGCTCTGAAGGGATACTGTACAGAAGAAGAAGAAGAAGGGGAAGAAGAAGAAGAAGTAAAAGAAGAAAAAGATGCAGAAGAAGTAGTAGAAGAAAAAGAAAAAAAGAAGAAAAAGAAGAAGCAGAGGAAGAAGTAGAAGTAGAAGAAAAAAAAGAACAAGTAGTAGAAGAAAAAGAAAAAAGAAGAAAAAGTAGAAGAAAAAGAAGAAGAAACAAAGAAGAAGCAAAAGAAGAAGAAGAATAAGAAGCAGCAGGGGCAGAAGAAGAAAAAAGAAGCAGAAGAAGAAGAAAAAGAAGTAGAAGAAGAAGAAAAAAGAAGAAGAAAAAGAAGAAGCAGAAGAAGTAGAAGAAGAAAAATAATAATAATAATAGTAATAATAATAGTAATAATAATAATAATAAAAATGAGAAGAAGAAGAAGAAAAAGAAGAAGCATGTTTACTAATCTCTCTCTCTCTCTCTCTCTCTATATATATATATATATATATATATATATATATATAATGTACATGTGTATATGTCCACACTGACAGGGATCATATTGTATTATATATGTGTTTTTGTTTTGTTTTTTTGTCTTTTCATGGCTACAAGTGTAATTTTCCTACAATGCTCTGCCCTTTGACTATCATCTCTTTGAGTGAAAATTTTAAAATATATCTTTTAGCGGCAAGTAGGTTGAGAGATGACCGGAAAAGTATAACTTTTATTCCCTTGCTCCTACCCCTTTGTTGAATGAATTCTTTGATATTCCCCCTACCAATCTGTAGTATAAGTCCAGCCTACCCCATAAAATTTGATAAGTATCTGTCGTTGGCGACGGAAAATTGAACATTTGTGGAAAGTCACTTGTGCCATGCAATTCACCTTTCTTTTTCATTTTTTTTTATGTCTATATACTAAAATCTAATTATCCCACTTGGGGGTGTCACTCGGACTTATACTAAGTTAAAACTTAGTATTGTCTACCCAACTGAATACCATACACTGTTATAAACTATTCTAACTTCGATATATTAATAAACCCACAATCTCATTATCTGGGTTTGCTCTTGGACCTTCTTCGAGTCTCGTCCTAAAGCTGGTAATCTGAACAAAATTACCCCTTGGCGGTCAAGGTTAAAACGCATCTCTACCAATTTCAATGAATACGAATAATATCTCATACCGGATCGGCCGTCAACCGGGACAATAAGGGCCGCGTCCCTCAGAGAGGAACCAGTCTGAGGTCGAAAAGTCTGTCACTGGAACAAACTCTTCAACACACGAAGAGACACTAGGTCACCAAACCCGGATTATCGCCAACCTTGGACCAAGTGACTCAATGCCAAATCGACTAGTAAAAAGTAAACGAACGAAATGGAGCCGCGAAGAGTATCGAGAAGTCATGACATCCTTCTTCACTGCACTCGAAAACCCAGCAAAGAACACCACCAATCAAACATACCAAATATGGAGAAGTATGGGGAGAAATGACATAAGACCTAACCTCAATCCAAACATGCTTGCCAATGTCCGTAAGGACATCATGCGAAACAACAGACTCTCAAAGGCAGAAATAGATAAGATAAAATTAGATATAAGACAAAATACTATGACCCATCACTCAAACTCTATTGAGACGAATGTAGAAATAAGGAATGCGACAGAGGATGAGGTGGACGCTAAAGCGAATGAAATACGAATTAATCTCCCAGGAAATGAAACCGAAGATTCTACCTTAGATACAACCTACAGTTCTCCAGAAATTGTCACTGAAGATGACTCCAGGTACATTAATTTAGAATTCCTTGAAAACCACGAAGCTGAAATCACCGAAGCGAAAAATGACGTCATCCAAGTATTCAGCAGAGTAACTTTCATACAATTGTCAGACAGAGACCAGCTCCCGAAAATCCATATGACGAATCCCAACAAGCACATCGTGAAAATATACAATGCTGCCCTGGAAATACTGTTAAGAGATAAACTACCGGGAAACATCACAGAAGTTAACAACGTCATATACGCAACAGCTTTAGCAGCGACTCGGAAGCTTGGGGTCAAGACAATAAATAAAATTAACAGACACAGAGAACCAGCTTGGAAAACCAAACTGATACGAGAAATAAAACAAATCAGATGTGAGCTGTCTATATTAGATGAGCTCACCAGAAACCCTAATATTTCCACACGTAAATCCCAAAAGATCAAACGGAAATATAGCATTAAATCTCTAATTGATATTCCATCAATCAAGGAAATGCTGAAACAGAAACTTCAGCTAAAAGCACAGAGAACAAGACGATACGAAAAACGTTGTAGGTTCTATCGCCAAAATAAAATATTCCGAACAGATCTTAAGAAATTTTACAGGGAAATTGGAAAAGCACCTATACATGTCGAAACGCCACCATCGATTGATAATGTACAGACATTTTGGGAAAATATTTGGAGCAACCCGAAGGAATATAACCCAAATGCAGAATGGGTACGGCGTGAAGAAGAACGACTGCTGGATACACCTCTGCAAGAATGGGAAAATATATCCACAGATGAAATCCCAAAAATGGAAATCCCCAGGAAATGAGAAGTTGCCCAATTTCTGGCTGTATCATCTCTCATCTACCCATGAAATTCTTGCAAAAACATTATCAACGCTTGTAAATAATCCCAATAAAATCCCGGAATGGATTACTGAAGGTATTACATACCTCATACCAAAAACAACTGAAACAGACGACCCGAAAAATTATAGACCGATAACATGTCTTTTCACAACGTATAAGTTGATCACGTCTGTACTGACGAACCGTATTTATTACTTTTTCGAAACAAACAGCATTCTCCCGCTGGAACAGAAGGGATGCAGTAGAGGTTCATATGGCTGCAAAGATCAACTTCTGATGAATAAAATGATCTTGGAAAATTGCAGGAGACGACGAAGAAATCTCAGTGCAGCATGGATTGATTATCGTAAAGCCTTTGATAGTGTTCCACATTCTTGGATCCTTAAGACTTTGGAAATGTACAAAGTCTCCCCTGTGGTATTAAACTTTCTTAAGCACAGCATGGGGATGTGGAACACAAAACTATACCTTAGGCACACCGGGGGCACTGCCATATCCAACCGTCTGAATATCCGACGTAGATTCTTTCAAGGAGACTCTCTGTCACCCCTTCTGTTTTGTTTATCCTTAACCCCTCTTACACATGAACTGAACAACAGTAGCTATGGTTACAAAATAAATAAGAAAATATTCAATCACCTACTATACATGGATGATCTCAAACTCTTTGCCAAAGACGACAATGAGTTGAAAGGCCTCCTCAATATTGTAAAATACTTCAGTGACGACATAGGTATGAACTTCGGATTAGATAAATGTGCAAAAGTAACATTCAAGAAAGGTAGAATTACAGAAACACCCTCAATAGATTTAGATTTTGTCACAAAGATTAGGGAATTGGAGCATGATGAAGATTATAAGTATCTAGGAATTAGGGAAGGAGATGGCATACAACACCCCCAAATGAAAGAAAAAATAAGAAAAGAGTACTACAGGCGTGTACGTCTGATACTAAATACTGAACTAAACTCAAAAAATAGAATATCAGCTATAAACACATTGGCTGTCCCAGTGGTGCATTACAGCTTTAATGTCCTTAACTGGACCATAGCTGAAATTAAGCGAATAGACGCCAAAACGAGAAAGCTTCTCACTTGCTATCGCATGCATCATCCCAAAGCTGATGTTGATCGTCTGTATGTGCCCAGATCCGAAGGAGGCAGAGGATTAGTTCAACTAGAACTGTCCTACAAAACTACAACAATTGGCCTCCAAAGATACTTGGAAACTACAGAAGACTGGATGATGGTATGCATCAAGGAACATGAAAGTAGTAAGCGTCTTTACTCCGTAATGAAAGAAGCCAACAAATTCAAAATGGAGCTTCAAATGGGCGTAGAGATGCAACTACAGCACAATACACCGGCTGAAACTGCAAAATACTTAAAAAATACAGCAAAGACGAATGCAACCGACCAGATACAGAAGCGATGGCAAGATAAACCGCTTGATGGCCAATACTCTGCCCGTATCAAACAAGCCGATGTAGACAAAACCCGTACCCATCAGTGGCTACGTAGTGCAGGGTTGAAAGCGGAAACTGAAGGTTTTATCCTTGCTGCGCAGGACCAATGCTTGCTAACTAGGAATTATCAAGCACATATACTAAAATATTGTGTCAGCCCAAAATGCAGATTCTGTGATAAATATCCAGAAACGATTGATTATCTTGTATCAGGTTGCACGATGTTGGCACTCACTGAATATAAAACCCGACATGACAGAGTGGGCCAATATCTGCACTGGAAAATCTGAAACTTCTACGGGAAGGAAACTGAAAGAAACTAGTATGAACACCACCCAGACCCGATTACGGAGATAGGACCTGTTACAATTCTATGGGACTACACAATTCACACTGACAGAACAATCAAGGCCAACCGCCCAGATATTGTTATTAAAGACCACAAACAAAAACGGTGCCTCCTTATTGATATGGCAGTCCATGCTGACTGCAATGTATCTTTGAAGATATTCAAAAAGCTGTCAAAATACAAGGACCTTGAAATAGAAATCTCGAAAATGTGGCATATGGGAACATCAACAATCCCTGTTGTAGTTGGAGCCCTAGGACTGGTTGGAAAAGATTACAGTAGACTATGTGAAGGGATTCCTGGAAGCCCATGCCTCAAGGAGATACAAAAATTGTTCTGACAAGTACAGCCCACACTTTACGAAAGGTTTTATCTATGTAATTTTTATTTTATTTTATTTTATTTTATTTATTTTATTTTATTTTTTTTTTTTTGTCAGTGAAAAGTGTCATGATGCCATTTCTAACCTTAGGTCCCTGGGTGGGAGCCGGAAAGAAATGTGTAAACGCCAGAAAGCAAAGAAAATAAAAATAAAAAAATAATAAAAGTGAGAAGAAGAAGAAAAAGAAGAAGCAAAAGAAGTAGAAGAAGAAAAAGAATAATAACAATAGTAATAACAATAGTAATAACAATAATAATAACAATAATAATAATAATGAGAAGAAGAAAAAGATGAAGACGAAGAAAAAGAAGCAGAAGAAAAAGGAGCAGAAGAAGTAGAAGAGGAAAATACTTAAAAAATACAGCAAAGACGAATGCAACCGACCAGATACAGAAGCGATGACAAGATAAACGGCTTCATGGTCAATACTCTACCCGTACAAACAAGCTGACGTAGACAAAACCCGTACCCATCAGTGGCTACGTAGTGCAGGGTTGAAAGCGGAAACTGAAGGTTTTATCCTTGCTGCACATGACCAATGCTTGCTAACTAGGAATTATCAAGCACATATACTAAAATATTGTGTTTGCCCAAAATGCAGATTCTGTGATAAATATCCAGAAACAATTGATCATCTTGTATCAGGTTGCAAAGTATTGGCACCCACTGAATATAAAACCCGGCACGACAGAGTGAGCCAATATCTGCACTGGAAAATCTGATACTTCTACGGGAAGCAAACTTAAAGAAACAGATATGAAAGACAACCAGACACGGTTACGGAAATAGGACCTTTTACAATTTTATGGGACTATACAGGACACACAGACAGAACAATCAAAGCTAATCACCCTGACATCTTGATTAGAGACCGCAAACAAAAAAGTGCACCCTTATTGATATGACAGGCCCTGCAGATTGTAATGTATCTTTGAAGATCTTCAAAAAGCTATCAAAATACGAAGACCTTGAAATCAAAATCTAAAAAATGTGGCACATGAGAACATCAACAAACACTGTTGTAGTTGGAGCCCTCGGGTCGATTGGAGAAGATTTCAAGAGGTTCATTGAAGGGATTCCTGGAAGCCCATGTCTAAAAGAAATACAAAAAATTGTTCTCACGAGTACAGCACACACCTTACGAAGAGCTTTATCGATGTAAAATATGTTTGTATGTGTTTTTTTTTTAAATTGGTCAGTGGAAAATACGCACCAGAATTCAAAGGAAATAAACTACTAATAATAAGTGTGTGAAGAAGTAGTGCAGAAAAAGCCTACTGCACTTATTGCACCAGTAAAGAACCTAGAAAAAGAAAGCAACAGCCTATAAGTGGCTCCGTGGTGCAGTGTTAAAAGCTGAAACCGAAAGTTTTCCACTTGCTACACGGGACCGATGCTTGCTAACTAGAAATTGCCAAGCAGACGTACTGAAAAATCTTGTTGACCCCAAATGCTGAATATGTGATAAATATCCAGAAACAATTGACCATCTTGTATCAGGTTGCACGATGTTAACATCCACTGAATATAAAAGTTGGCATGATAGAATGAGCCAATATCCGCACTGGAAAAAATGCAAGTTTTACGCAAATTTAGGAAATTGCTAGAAACTGGCATGAATCATGTGACGGTTAAAGAGATAGGGCCAATAACAATTTTATGGGATTTTACAATAAAGACAAAGAGAACAATGAAAGCTAATCGACCAAACATCTTGATCAAGGAGCGCAAGAACAGAATATACTTTCTTATTGACATGGCAGTTAATGCAGATTGTAATGTATCTTTGAAAATCTACAAAAAAATACAATCAAAATACAAGAATATTGAAGAGGAAATATCAAAACTGTGATACATGAGAATATTAATAAATGTGTCTACAAGAGAAATCGCCATCGTGAAAAAGGAGGAGGAGGAGGAGGAGGAGTAAGAGAATAATAATAATAATAAGAAGAAGAAGAAGAAGAAGAAGAAGAAGAAGAGGAAGAAGAAAAATGAGGAGGAAGAAGAGGAGGAAAAAGAGATGTAGAAGGAGGAGAAGGAGGAGAAGAAGATTAAGAAGAAAAAGAAGAAGAGGGAGAAGGGAGATAAGAAGAAGAAGAAGAAGAAGAAGAAGAAGAAGAAGAAGAAGAAGAAGAAGAAGAAGAAGAAGAAGAAGAAGAAGCCATGTTAAAAAAAATAACCAATAAAGATTTTTATGGAATTCATCATTTTCCTTTTCCCTCATACGGATTTGTCTCTCCCTCGGGTCAGATGACAACAACTATAAGTCGGGAGGAGCGTGGCTGAAAACACTTTTTTCTCTCGGTCTTGTTAGTGCGTTAATAAGAATTTATATAAGGGAATATGCTAGAATATAAAATGAACAATATAAAAGAAGAAGAAGAAGAAGAAGAAGAAGAAGAAGAAATGGCGTGTAGTCCCTGTGCTCCCTGCGCTACACACATAAAATTTACTTTGTATATTTTTTATATTCTTTGCCAAAGAACTGATAACTTTACAAATGAAAAGAAAAAATCGTCACTAATTTCAAAATCGGAATGACATGAAATATAATATTTTTATTACTTTTTGAGGGGTTATTTGTCTCACAAACACACGCACAGACTGACACACGCACGAAAAGAACCCTGAATCACACATCTACGTCACACACGACCTTACCTATACGCGCGACTGTATACATAATCATTCGGGCGTGTGACCTTTTTTTTTTATCGTCCCTCACAACATGGCACATAAAGGCGGAGAGTAATTTATTCGGACGCCCAGACCGCACGCAGATGTACACACACACACACACACACACACACACACACACACACATACACACACACACACACACACACACACACACTCATATTTCGTTCGTCTTTGTGCCACTAAATCTGTTACTTAAATCAAATTTTTAGATTTAATGGCTTCTTGTAGCCTCGAGATCCGAAGTATTAATGTGCTTTGTAAGTGCTGGCGACGTCACTTCCGATTGCTGCTGACAGGGACTTCCGCTTCCGATTGAAAGAAGTTTACAAAGGCAATGCATTTTATTCTAATTCGCTTTTAATTTTTTTTTACACTTGAATATTTGTATGAATATACATAGGAAAGGATAAGTCAAAATAAGTACACAGACACACACATATATATATATATATAATTCACAATAGATTTCTGTTACTTCTGTATATACATATTGTGTGTGTATCGTGGCTGATGCTATAAAAAGAAAACTACAACACATATCAATTCGGCATTTAATCTCCTTTGAAGTACTCCCTTTCTGAATTCGTACACTTTATCCATTTTTCATTAACTCCTCGTGTATATATATATATATATATATATATATATATATATATATATATATATATATATATATACACTGCGTGCCAAATTATTTTCGAGATAACTTTTTTTCTAATATTTCAAAAACCGTCCAATCAATTCACACAAAATTTTCACACAATGTTGGCAACACTGAGCTGCGCAATCACTAAAATTTTCGTACTGATCTGCGCAATGTAAATAAACTAGCGCCATATTTGTTATCAGCACGGTGATTTGAGCGTGTCAAATTATTAGAAAAGTATAAGAATTTAGTGAAAAGATTGGCCGTAAAAGCAGTTTAAGTGATGCTGAAAAGAAAACTATTACCTCAGAACTCTCAAAAGGTAAATCTACCCTAGAAAATTTTAAAATGATAGGGAAGTGTCATTAAACAGTGAAAAATTCACCGCCGACCCTACACAAGTACGCAAAAGGGCATATAAATGCAAGCCGAAGGTTATTTCACGTCGTCTCATGTCACGACTTAAACGATAGGCCACAATGAACCCTGGACTTACCAGTCAAGAGCTTTGCAGTCGTTTTGAGAGTTCTGAGGTAATAGTTTTCTTTTCAGCATCACTTATTAGTAATAGCTAATTGAACAGTAAAACGGTGAGACCTTATTGACAATCCTGTAGTGCGCTTAAATTCATGCCGTTGAGGCACTAAGGAGAGTTCATTAACACAATTCCTATGAAAATATTTATAGAAAAGACTAAAGGAATCTGCATCATGGCGGTAGGAAAGTGATTGAAGTCGAGATGCCAGGTCAGGACCGATAATATTACAGACTCTCCTTCCTGTCGTGAATCTCTATAAAAAACAATCTTCTATGCACAGGCGAATTGTAGGTTTATAAATATGCATCATCAATTCTGACATGAAAAATTACCTGGCACGACACAGCGAACTTTCTTAGCAGCAGACCCCTAGCAATTGATTCAATATAATGGCTCCACATCATGTGAGGAGAAAAGGGGAGACCAGCAAACCTAGAAAGCCATCCTGATGGAGGGCGAAAATGGTTCCTTGTGATGATTAAAAGTTATCATTTTCGTTTTGAAGCCGTTAAAATTTACAGGCCATTCTTGCCCCCAGTTAACAACATATATGTGTGTAAGGATATGTATATATGTATCTATCTGTTTGTAATTGTGTATTCCGGAAGCTGTTATTAAATTTAAACCTGAAAAATATTCACCCGGGACAAAGAAAATTCTTTTCATCACTACAAATGTTTCGACTTGAAGGCATTCTACGAATCAGATTCCCGTCCTGGGTAAGACGATAAACGACATCCGCGTCTTGGGTAAGACGATGAAATATATCCAACAGCAAGGCGATCAGGAGGTTTTAGGAGGTCCCAGCTATGGGCACATATTTGACCTCCGCCAAACTGGGATCAAAACATGAAATGTAAAAATAGGCTTTAATACCAGCAATACATTTTTGTAAAAAAATTATTACCAGCAATATATTTTTGAAGGAAGAAAATATTACCAGCAATACACTTTTGAAGAAAAAGTATTAGCAGCAATAGATTTTTGAAAAAAAAAGTTAGCAGCAATACAGCTTTGAAGGAAAAAATATTAGCATCAATAAAAATCTCGTCGGTATTAAATAACCAATTGAGGTAGATATGCCGTAAAACAAAACAAAACAAACTGACCAGGAGTGGTAGCACCTGTGAGGGTCCCAGTTATGGGCAAATAGCTAACCCCCAAACTGGGGTCAAAAACCCCATGAACGTGAAAAAATAGGTTTTAAAAATTATTGCCAGTAATACATTATTATCAGCAATGCAATTTATAATAAAAAATATTACCAGCAGTACATTTTTGAAGGAAAAATATTACCAGCAGTACATTTTTGGAAAAAATATTACTAGCAGTACATTTTTGGAAAAAATATTACCAGCAGTACATTTTTGAAGGAAAAATATTACCAGCAGTACATTTTTTGAAAAAATATTACCAGCAGTACATTTTTGTAAATAATTATTACCAGCAATACATTATTACCAGGAATAAATATTTTGAAGAAAAAAAATTTTTTACCAGGAATACATTTTTGGAAAAAAAATTACCAGCAATAAGATTCTTGTCAGCATTAAATAATCCATTGAGGTTAATATACCGTAAAACAAACCAAGCCATAACCAAACCAAATCAGTTTCATCATCATTTTTATTACTGGTCATTTCTGATCATGCTAATCTGCTCAGGTCCATTCGCGTCTCTAACCGTCCCGCTGCCTAATGACGTAATGATAAGCGGTGAACAGTGTTTTAATTGGGATCGTTAATATGTTCCAAGAAGAAAAAAAAACACAAACTTTCCTGCCCACATTTTAGCTCGCCGATGTCCCCAAAGAGTTTTCCTGATAACAGGAGGGTGGATATTTAGAAGTTTCGTGCCATATTATGGGCGAGAGAATTGTTTCCTATTGGCTCGTCTGCTGGCCATTTACTCCAAATTGCCGCCATTATTATTTAGTTATATTTAATCGAAATAACGCAATGCAACGATAGACGTTGTTTGCTGCTGAGAAGTCGCACTTTTGCGTGATTAATGATGACATAATTAGCCGAGAGATATGTTATAACGTTGAAAAACCCCTAACTATCAATAAAATTAACATAAGTGATGACGCAACCCCAGAACACTTGGTTATGTATATCGAGTATTTATGTTATTTTATTAGGCTACAAAAGAAAAGAGGGAAATGAACGTGTCTCAATATTCGGCAAAATTAGCTAACAACAGCTTTAATGTGGGGCACCCTTGTTGGTTGAGTCAATATATGTGCGGTTCTTTTAAGGATCGAACCCAGTGCAGTAGTAATTGTTTGAAAGACCAACAAGCTAACCACTGCTCGATGGTTAGTCATTCTTTTTGGTATTTACTAAGTTTACTGTAAAAGTTAGTACAAAGCCACAAACGCTGGAAAACCCACCGAGGACCGGCTAACCTTTGTAGTAATGTTCTTTAAGATTAACCTGCTAAACACTGCTCTTGGGTGAGAGGTCTTTATTGACATTTATTTAAACATATCCTTGTATCAAACTAGGATATAAGAATCGAACTCAATGGTCAACGAAAGTACCACATTAACCATTACTCATACCCTAATCTATTCTAACGGCTTCCTATCGACAAAATCGTATATGTGGAAGAATAAATCTTCAAACACAGCTCTACAAATAAATTTTTTGTTTTTTTTATTTTTTTTTTATTTTTTGTTTTGTTCTTTATATAACACGCAGAATAAATCGCATTAGCATGACAGAGAAACAGAATGTGTCTACATAAGGGAAGAGTGTCACGTATTTACGTGGTTTTATGAATTCGTGTCATATTCCAGCAGTCAGCGAACAGGCGCTGTGTTATTACTACTATTAATATATTGTGTACATAACATCATTCCTATGTTTCACGTGTACGTAATTTACTTTAAAATTCGCGTGTTTATGATAACAAGGTTACTCGATATAGTGTCTGAAATGTTGAGTAAATAATTATCCGAAAGGTTTGAATAATCAGCTGTGTACAACTCTGGTCATAGGTATGCCGAAAATCCCCTGAAAACCGAATACTAGTTTTGTGAATTTACGCGATCGTATTTAAGAAATAGGCTCCAACGTTCTAGAAGTTAGATTTACTAATCTCAGAAGATTTGTTGATCATTTTTTTTAAATATCTGTTTTTAGGAAGGAAAATATTGTTGATCATTTTTTTAGAGTGATCTCGAAAATTTCGTATCAGACAAAAAAGATCGTCGTCTGAAATTTCAGAGCCTTAAGCACGTTTGTAACAACGTCTCTGATTGGTTAATAAATGCGAATACTGACATTCACATTAGTCCCTATGTTTTGCACAAAAATAATTGAGGATCTTAATGATATTACTTAAATCTGTTGAAGTTTTCCACAATTTTTAATAGAGTTTCATGTCTATCTGAGTAACATTCTTCTTTTATGTTTCATGTCCCTTTAATATGTAGGCGATCACGGCTCTCCACAACTTCCTGTCTTTTGTTGCTATAAGTAACTTTTGGCCCTACCATCCCTATCAATTTTTCACAAACTAGTTTGGTAGGTTACATGTTTTCCCATTGCTTCTCTTGCCTTCGACATGTCATGCGAGTGTACAATTCTCTAAACCCACTTTCCTCATTGCGCGCCCCAGAAATGTCAATAATTTGCAAATATCAATTCCCGTGCAGTTGCTACTTACCTGAAAGCTTCCTTGTTACTTCCATGTTCTGACTTTGCATTCGTCGGAGAATTATCTCTCTGGCTTCAAGTCTCCTCATCTTTGAGTAGATTGTTCACCCCATTGACTGGCGTATAGGCTGCCAGATATTACGTAGCAGTTATGTATTAGTTTTGTTTGTTTGTTGGCTTCCAGCGAAATGTTCTTGCTTGTTATTAGTGCAGAAATCGAATCAATAATTGTACTGAAAGAACGAACATATTTTTGTCTGAAGCGAAATAGTTTTCAAAGTAAAATGATGAAATTTATTGTAAGGTAAGTGGTGCTTGGTCTTTCAAATTCACCCAGCACCCCACTTAGATGAAAATGCATTGCTTACCCTTCCACACCCTATCTATCTATCTATCTATCTATCTATCTATCTATCTATCTTTTGTTCATCTACCTCTTGTATATCTTTTTCATTTCCTTTTATACTGTCTTTCTCCATATTATTGACTTATTTCTCTTTCTTTCTTTCTTTCTTTCTTTCTTTCTTTCTCAACTCGCCTTCCTTCATTCCTTATTCAACTCCCTTCCTTCCTTTTCTTCTCTATTTCTTTTTCTTTCTTTCTTGTTCAACTCGGTTACATTTCTTTCTTTCTTTCTTTCTTTCTTTCTTTCTTTCTTTCCTTCTTTCTTTCATTTTTATTCAGCTTGTTTTCCTCTCTTTTTTTTCTACGCTCTTTCTTTAGATTCGCATTCAACTCGCTTTTCTTTCTTTCTTTCTTTCTTTCTTTCTTTCTTTCTTTCTTTCCCAGTTTACTCGCTTT
This sequence comes from Acanthosepion lycidas, assembly GCA_963932145.1. Classification (NCBI taxonomy): domain Eukaryota; kingdom Metazoa; phylum Mollusca; class Cephalopoda; order Sepiida; family Sepiidae; genus Acanthosepion; species Acanthosepion lycidas. The sequence goes on from OZ010601.1 coordinate 80,101,912, forward strand.
CTTTTCTTTTCCTTTTCTTTCCTTTTGATTTTGCTTTCTTTCTTTTTATTCACATCTTTTTATTTCCATTCTGTCTTTCTTTATTTCTCCTTCAACTCGTTTTCTTTTTTCCCTTTCTTTCTTTTTTTTAAAATTCCAATCGTTTTCTTTTCTTTCTCGCTTTCTTGCTCCTTCAACTCGATTTCCTTCCTTCCTTCCTTCCTTCCTTCAACTCATTTTCTTTTCAATCTTTCTTTCTTTCTTTTTCAACTCGATTACCCTCCTTTCACATTCTCATTAACTCTTTCTTTCTTTCTTTGTCCATATTCTCATGAAGTCATTTCCTTTCTTTCTATCTTTCATTCTCCCTCCTTCTACATGCCGTCTTCTCTATCTCTTTCTGTCTTCAAGACCTCCTCTCTTTTACTTTCTTCTGCAAAGCCCTTCCTTTTCTGCGTTCAAAACTGCAACGCGACTTTACTGTCCATAAATGATTACTGGAATTCTGACACAAAAGCCGTTGTTAGAAGACGTGTAGACCACTTAAGTTTAACAAATGCCCCCCTGTCTGTCGAAAGTATAAGCACATGCTCACAGAATTGAGGCGAAGTTATCACGAAGTTGGCGGTGAAGGCGGAAGCAAGGTTGAGGTGTTATGACTCGGGCCAGGGCATTGCGTGGGGTTCGGTGTCGCCTGAGGCGTGACTTGGTCTAAGAGCTCAATGTGCTCTGAACGTTTACAAAACTTTTTCTACAAGGTTTCTTCTGATGACTTATTGGAAATTATGCTTCTTTTTCAGGTTTTCTTTTACACTTTTAGATTTGATAGTTTAGTTATGCAAGAGTTAAGATCAGCTACGTATTCCTGCAGCAAAATGATGGGGCACCCAGTGAGGATCGAACTCACTACTAGGCCGTAATCGGTCTAGAAAGACAGGATTACTTACATCACACCTCGTCGAAGTATCCAAAATGATTTTCGAAGCGTAGCTTAGATGCATCACTAGTCCGAGTGGGACTCCTAGTGAGGACCGAACTCACTATTCAGTCGTAATAGATCTAACGAGACAAGCTTGTTAACCATCGCATAGCGTTTGAAGTGTCCAGGAGCCTTAACAAATGTGACATGGTGTTTTACCAACATAAATTTAATTACAATGGCTTCCCCACTGCAGAAAATTTACGAATAAACTAGTGTATTTAATGAGATATAACATTCAAGGATATCTAAATTTAAATTGTTTTTTACGGCTTATCAACCCATTGTGTGGTATTTAAAAGCTGAAACATATTTTGGATTGTAAGAATAATTCTGTTTATACAAGTGAATATGCATTTGTAATTTTTTGAAGATAACAATTATTTTTCCAGAGATGTGGCCTACTATTTAATCCATAGCTTGGAGAGAAGAAAGCGTTTCATATGTTCCCCAAGGGTTATGAGCCTAACTTGGATATGTAAGAAACAAGAGCATTGAGCATAGAATAGTATGTCCTGGCGTAGTTTCACACAACACCTCAAATTGCTATAAAACTAAAACATTAACATCTCGATTCATATTCTTAAATATCCTCGTCATATCGAGATATGGATGCCATGCATGGCGCTAAAACCGTTCAGAAATATCTAAACTGTCAGATGTATACAACCGCTTTTTCGTATCAGTTGTTTTAAATGTCTTTGAGCGAATGACGCGCGTAGATATCAATAAAGATCTGTTTTCATCGAACCTCGGTGATTGGCGCTACAGAATCAAGGAAAAAGAACTGAACCAATTATCAGAAGCTACATCATCTGACAAATTTCAACAGCGGCAAATGTCGTCGTCGTCAGCTTTATCTCTTGTATCCAACAATTTAATTTCTTCGTTGCTGATCGCTTTCTTTATGATGATGGCATTGGCCACTAAGTAGACGAATTCTTGCATGGAAGGGTCGATGACATTGACTGCATTATAATGTTGATGGAATATGAAGTTGATTTTATTGAGCCTTTCTCTCTTGTTTGATTTCTTCCTTTTCTCTTCTGGTAGCTACGAAACTTTTGGTTTTGTATGGTCTTGTGCGTGCGTTTAAAACGATTTAAGCGCATGCCCAGTGGCTTTCAGTGTTGTTTTGATTTAGTCATGTGTCTTCGAAGAGGGTAATCACGTGATCAGTATTAATTGGAATTAGGGATTTTTATTATGCCCTACAAATCCCTTTTCCCAGGATTTGTTCGTCTTTCACGATTGATTATGGCCTGTAATTGATTAGGAACAGACATATTACTGGTTTTTACTTTTGTATTCAAGTAGTTCTTAAATAAAATTTCTAACTGGACGTTGAGTCTTAAGTATGATAAACTTTATACACAGCAAGTTTAATAAACTATTAGGTTGGTGCAAAAATAATGATGTAATAATGTCGTTTTTGACGTTAAAAAATACGTCAAAAAACACGACATTATTACGTCATCATTTTTGCACCAACCTAATAATTGAACGATTTTCACCAATTATTCGGTAAAATTCTTTTGAGCAAGTATAATATTTCGAACCTGATCGGATAACAAATTTTTTTTAGATCTGTTAAGAAAAAATTAAAAGGATGCCAGTGTAACTAATTAGACCAATTCTTGCATGAAAGGGTCGATGACATTGACTGCATTATAATGTTGATGGCGGATGAGGTCGATTTTGACTTATCGTGTGACTTCTTTTTCTCTTCTGGTGGCTACGAAGCTTTTGGTTCTGAGGGTGGTGGAACATCGCCGGTTTGTATGGTTTTGTGCTGTGTTTAAAACGATTTAAGCCAAAGTCCAGTGGTTTTTAGAAATGTTTTGAGTTGATCCTTATATCTTCGAAGAGTGCAGCCCTGTGGTCTTTTCCCTAAAGTTATCTCACTGAATAAGACTTGATGTGTATACCTTGACTCAACTATTCATGTTCTAACCATCAGTGACGGTATTTCATGATCAGCGATTTGATTTTTTGACTTCTGGCTTTTTTTCAGGAGTTTGTTGTTTATATAATATCCTTATTTGATATTCAAGATTGAACAATGCTTTTGCTAGTGAAAGCTTTCTAGCTTTTGGATGTCGCGACAAAATAGAGTCCAGGTTTCATCATCATTTATTCAGTTAGCACATTTTGCGCCACTCTATTCATCACTTCCCTTCATCTCTCTCTGTTGTTGCCTTTACAGCCTCAGTCACCGCCATTCCAGTCGACATTTTGATATCATCATACCAAGACATGGGTGTTCGTCGCTGGTGGCCCTTTCCCTCTACGGGGTCCAGCAGAATATCCTTATCGAAACCGCCTCGTAGCAAATGTTCGAAATCACAGAACTTCCTGAGTGCCATCTGCTTTCTCAAGGTTTGCTCCGATGGTATATAGCACCCATTTATTTATCGCATTTTGCGCCCTTGTGGTCACCGCTGCCTTCCATCTCTCTCTGATGTTACCATTACAGCCTCAGTCTACGTCATTCCAGTCCACCGTCAGACCATGACATGGCGCGCTTGCCCTCTACTGGGCCAACCAGAATGTCCCTATCGAAGCCGGCTCGTCAAAAAAGCCCGAAGTAACGGAGTTTCCTTAGTATGATCTCCTCTCTCAATTCGCATCTTGATCTGAATGTACATAGCACCCTCTTATTAGCGTGACACCGTCCGTTGCCCTGTAAATACTCTGTGATATGTCCACATCTCGAAATCATCAATCCTGCGTCTTTACCGATTGATCAGTGCCCATGACTCGCATCCATATATGGCGAGGGTGAAATCAGTGGCTCGTCGTAATTTCGACTTTAGGCTGATGTGGATATCCCGACTTGCTATTGCCAGCCCACTCATGATCTCCCGCTTAGCGCTGCTCGGGGTTTTTATGGTGGAGACTGGGTAAACAAAGTCCTCCACCTCCTCTATCCTCTCACCATCCATCAGAAACTCTGTACGGCCCCTCTCAATCAGCACTACCTTGGGTCTTCTTGACGTTTAACAAAAGACCTTGCCGGGCACTGGAATTACATTTTTTAAGGTAATTTCCTCGCTATACGTGTTGAACAAGATCAGTGATACAATGCAGTTCTTACCGAACACATTTTCCTCTGTTAAACCCATGGATGTTCCTACAGCGGGTTCCTGATCTCGGGAAAAATATGACATTTTTTGAGGCAGATCCAGTTGGTTTCCTTAAACGTTTCTTAACCCAGGATGAGTGTTGGGTTCATCACTTTGAGCTAGAGACAAAGAGACACTCTATGCAATGGAGACGCCCCACCTTACCTGCTCCAAATAAGGCAAAGGTTTTTTCATTTGCAGGGAAGTGATTGCCTCAGACTTTTGGGATAAAAAAAAGCATTGCCTTTACTGACTCTCTTCAAAAGGGCCACACCATCAATAGAGAGTACTATGCCAACTTGCTGAGGCAATTACGAAAAGCTATCAAGACGTAACACCCAGGAAAACTGACGAAAGTGGTCTTGTTTCATCATTAAAAGGCTCCAGCAGAGAAGTCCCTGGTTACAATTGCTGCTGTGCTTAACTGACTTTGAAGAGGTTGATCATTCTATCTATTCTCCAGATTTGACTATCATCTGTTCCCCAACATGAAAAACAAAACACTTGGTTGGGAACCAGTATCGCAGTGATGATGACGTCATATCTCCTGTGAATTACTTTTTTGACCAATAGGATGAACAGTCAGATATTAGTTTGCCTGTAAAAAAACAAAAAAAAATCAACAAAAAACAAACAAACACAACAATTCAGTTATTAATAAGAAGAGTTGAAATGAATGCATGCAAGATTCCACAGCTCTAGCATCACTCCTTCATAGTCAGCCTATGAACTTTTCAGTCCACCCTCGTATTACATCACTAACCTTTATTAAAACCATTCTTAAAGAGTCTAACGTATGCTTAACGACCGGTGGTGACGTATATTTAACGACCGGTGTAGACATATATTTAAAAACCGGCGTTGTAGTAAAACCCATCGCCAAATTAATATGCGGACAGCCACCCAACATAAATAATGCCTACTAGAGACACGCACACACATCATCATCCGAATTTCCGCACAGGCAAACTAAAATTATTATACACTTACACACGAACGCAATCATGGCTCTCCACAAATTCCTGTCCTTTGTAGCTCTTAATAAATTTTCTGTTTGTTACTTCTCCCAAACCCTATTCCGCCATCCATTTACTCAAACTCACTAAGTAAGTTAAGCATTGTTTTCTTCAGTCCCTCTTGCCTTCAATCTGTCCTGTGAGTATCAGATTTTCCAAGCCTTTTTTCCTCATTATGTTCCATAGAAATTTCAACTGACTCTTCACGATGTTAAGTATAAGTTTCCTTTTTGTTTTCATTTTATCTAAAACTTCGTCGTTGCTCAAATTTTCGGCCCATGGTATCCTCAGCATCCTTCTGTAGAACCACATTTCTGTTGCGTCAAGTGTCTTCTTGATCTTTCAGAAGATTATCCAGCATTCCCTGCCATATAGAAGGCCATATATCACGTAACAATTCAATACACTTTTCTTTGTAACGGAATTTTTCTTTTTAACAATACATTTATGACATCTTCTTAACATATGAACCTTTCAGTCTACTCTAGTACTTAATATATCTATATATAAAATTCTTTGACTTCTGTTACTCTGTCCGTCCGTCACACGCTCTAAAACAGTCACACATTGACAGATTGAAACCAATTTTTAGAGAGAATTGTAAACAAGTAATTGTGTGCAAAATACAATTGGTTTTAATAGGGTGTATATATAAGTATAGTAAAATTTCATGAATTGTTTTGAAAAAATTAAGTTTTATTATTTAGCATACAAAATACTCCCACTATTTTAAAATCCATTTAATGATTAAAATAACAAATATTTTTGTAAGAAAAATACAATATTATTTTTTTTGCATATATTTATTTAAATTTTTACCCAGTTACCAGTTTGCGAGATCACAAGGCTAAATATTTCAAAAAGTTGGAATTTGGCTCTAGAAAGAAATATTTACGCATGGCCAGTTGTATACTGAATGCTCAAGAGTAAGAAATCCTAAGAATTTATTCTTTGCTGTTAAAAAGAAAAAAATTAAAAATAAGAAATTTTCTTAAAAAATGTTGTTTACCATGAGAAATTATTAAAGTAAGGTTTTTATCAAAGTATTTTTTCAAACAAATTAGCTTATTTAAATTTCATTAACTGGTTTGTAAATTTGAACGAAACATAGAGTTTGTAAATCTCGATAAAAAAGCGATAAATTATAACAATACTAAACACTGTGAGGATTTCAACACGCGTCAGCACATTGCAAAATATATCTATAAAATTAAAAAATCCTACTAGTTGAAAAATTTTAATAATCTTTCCTGTATTCCGGTACATGTATATTTAAAATTGTTGTTCATTCAGATTGAAAAAATAATTTTTTTTCTTTTATCCAACGACTACATTATGTTTAATATATTCAAATGAAAACAAAAATTCAATATTCAATATCTAGAAAATTTTATGAATATTTTCTCCATACTGTAGATTTATGCTGAAAGCTGTCGTACGTTTAAATTGGAAAAATATCTTTTTGTAACGACTACATTATTTTAAAATATTTAAATTAAAATTTTATTAATAAAAAATTTGACTTAATTTGGATTTTATACCTTACTGAATGGTTTTAATGTAGGTGACAAAGTTTATGAATAATTGCCAAACAAGGTCGAATTTACAAAGTTGGACAGAAAGTCTTCAATCAACAAAACAACAAATCTTGATATCTGTCTGGTGGAATTTCCAAGGAGTACTGCATTTCGAGCTTGTTAAATACGGTCGCGCCATCAACGCTAAACTGTACTCCCAGCAGCAAGACCGCGTGTGTGAGAAACTAAGGAAGAAGTATCCTGCTTTGGTCAACCGGTGTTGGGTTTTGTTTCAGCAAGACAATGTGAGGCCACATACTGCCAGGTGACTAAGGAGAAGTTCAAACAGATAGACGATGTTGAGACTCTTCCACATCCACCATTCACTCCAGGTGCTGCTTTGGGTGACTATGGCATATTCTGCCCTATGGTACACTTCCTCTGTGCGTTTCAACACATTTGATAACGTGAAGGAAGCTTGTTTACAGTTGTTTGACTCAAAGACAGTGGACTGGTATCTGAGAGAGATTTGGATGCTGGTTGATCGGGGGCAGAAAATTTGTTTTTAAGATTATTTTTTCATCAATATGGTAATGTTCTAATATCCTGTCTCAGGTAATTTCTTTTTTCAGGTATACTTTGCGCAACCATATAAATCTATCATCCGTCCATCTGTCCGTTTCTAGTAAATTAAAAAATTCTACTATTTGGAAAATTTGAATAATCTTTCCTGCATTCCCGTACGTTTATATTTAAATCTGTTGTTCGTTCAGATTGAAAAAAATAAGGTTTTTCTTTTATCTAACAAATACATTATATTTAACCTATTTAAATAAATAAAAATTCAATATTCAATATCTAGAAAATTTTATGAATACTTTTCTCCATAGCTGTAGATTTATGCTGAAAGCTGTCGTACGTTTAAATTGTAAAAAATAATCTTTTTGTAACGATTACATTATTTTAAAATATTTAAATTAAAATTTTATTAATAAAAAGTTCGACTTAATTTGGATTTTATACCTTCAGCTACTTACTGAATGGCCTTAATGGAGGTGACAAAGTTTATGAACAATTGCCAAACAAGGTCTAATTTACAAAGTTGGACAGAAAGTCCGGATTCACTTAGGAAGCAG
>OZ010601.1:80114663-80119663 GCA_963932145.1 Acanthosepion lycidas
CAAATAGTCTGCCCAAGTGAGTGAAATAAAGGGTTCAGTTCGACATTTTCAACTACCTGAAGAAGGCCGGAGTGTACAACGGCCGAAACTTTGTAATATGGCGAGAAAGATGAGGACAATAGTCCGAATAATGTAAATAGTGTAAATAGTGTTTAACATTTTTGTTGTCATTTCTCAAGAACAAAAAAATGTATAAATTCACTTTCATCATATGTTTAGGATTTCTTCCAATTCTAATCGCTTTTTAAAATAATAAAAATTGTCGAAGAGTGAAGGTAGGTAAAAAAAACAGTATCATGGGGAAAAAAACGTCCTTTTGACACAACGTTTTATTGCGGAAACATTTGTAGGGTATTTCCGAATGGAAACTTGTGGCTTGAGTGGTTAAAAGGACGTCAAAATATCTTGAGCTACAGAGAACTTTTGGAAAAAAGAGCCCTACCACTCATAGAAAAAGAAATGGGAAGTAATTTTATTTTGCAGGAAGATAACTGCAGCATCAATGTGGCCAAATCAGTGAAAAATTGAGTGTGTGAAGCAAATATAACTACTCTGGAATGGCCTGCAAGAAGTCCAGATTTAAATTTAATTGAAAACATATGGGAAATGCATGCAGAGCTTGTTTACGACGGGCCAGAAATAACCAGAGAGGCTGAACTGTGGCAGCGCATACAAAATGCTAGAAATAGATTGCTATAAACACGAAGAGACGTTATTATCAATATGTACGAACATTATGAAGATAGACTGATAGAAGTCATTGAAAAAAAATGAAGATAGACTGATAGAAGTCATTGAAAAATAAACTTTAACATTGTTTCTGCTATGACCGAAAAATACTGTCGCCTGTGTAATGTGAAAATTTGTAAAAAAATAAAAATACTTCTAATTTGAATTCTACTTTTCCATTTGTAGTATTGAAACAGTTTTTAAATGTTATTGCCATTACACTAAAACAGTACAGACTGCCTGTGCTACGTAAAACTTGAAAAAATAAAGTGTCTGAAAAATAGTGTCGGCGCCCCTGTATTTATTATACTGCTTATTGAAATGGTTGGCAAAACATCGGCTAATTGCCAATTGATTCAAACTTTATAAAATGGTAAATAATAAGGATTTTCTTATAATTGGTTCATATATTTTAATAATTTAATAAATGTTTATACATTTCTGAATAAAAAAATGTTTTCATATTTATTACTTTATAAATTGGTAAATGATAAATATTGCATTGCATTAGTTAAAATTTTTATTAGTTCTTAGAATGTTGTAAATGAAAAATGATTCTTGTAAATAAACAGTCTAATAAATAATCTTTAATATTTTTGTTGTCAATTCTCGAGAACAAAAAATATGTATAAATTCACTTTCATCATATGATTAGGCTTTATTCCAATTCTAATCGCTTTTTAAAATAATAAGCATTGTCGAAGAGTGAAGGTAGGTAAAAAAGCGGTATCATGGGGAAAAATACGTCCTTTTGACATTATGTTTTATTGCTGGAACATTTGTCCATGTTTGTCCATAATTCCTTATGAATTTACAAGAAAGCATTTCAAATAAAAGAATTTAATTTGTTATTTGATCATTTGGAAAACGAAAACATTTGGAATCATTGTAAAATCATATAGAATTGAAATGAGAAAAACGAAAACAAAACTTTTTTGATATCGCACGAATACATAATTGTTTAAGTTTCATCTGTTTTATATTACAGAGCGCAAAAACATGTTAACTATCTTGCTGTACGGGGTGCGGCAGAAATACCTCCTACATTTTAACCTGTCACCTGTCCGATGCCAGTGAACTCAGGCAAATGACAATGGTATTGTTAGGCATTTTGACGGTCGTCTTCGAGTATAGAATCCAGAGGTCAGCAGTGAATATTTCAGAGACAGTAGGAAAGCGTAGTTCAGGTTCGCAGTGGATATCGTAGCAAAGTAGCAGAGCGTAGTACTTCCTTCTGTCATCTTCGCCTGACAAGCTGGCACTGGTCCTTCGGCTAGGGTAAACAAAAATGGCCGCCTTTATACACGACGGATAGAATGTTCTGCGGCTTCTGATTGGTTAACCTTCTATTGGTAGACTATAAAGGGAGTTAAGTCATTTTGACTCGCTCACTAGTTATATACATATATACACAAAAAACTGTAGCAGGTATCATCATCTAGTTAATGCCTTACCATTTTCAATGCTTTTTAGATACCATCAGTTACCATTATCGCTTGGACCGGTGTACACGTTTGAAACGGGTTTTTTTTTAAGACTGGTGAATCTGTAATTGCATCACAGAGGGCATTTCGGGCTCATTTCATGTTTTGTCGGAATGATGCTGCAAAGGGATTAAAATTTCAGGGCCACAGGTTCAGCGCTTAAAAGAAAGTCACCTGAAAGCGCTCGAACTTCCGGTTGATGGAAAACTTTAGAAAGTGTCTAGAACAGTGTATGGGGAATAGAGGCCACCATATTGGAGGATGTCATTTTTTACAACCAAATTAATAAAAACTGTATCACTTTGTTTAAACAGCAGTGAAATAATGTTTTTAAGGGCAGTTATCTTGCACTGTTTGTTAACCTTTAAAACGTGGGAGGTTTTTCTGTTGCACCGTGTAGGACATTTATTTTTAAATAGACTTGTCAAACCTCGACTCTCACACGAATATAATGTACGGGGTCCAACTAGTTAGAATTTTCTAAACCAAGTCTGTACAAAATACGGCTGGCAAGGACAACTCTGTGGTCCGCGATGGTTTTTCAAAATAGTAATTGTTTTTGTGATCATCACAACAGTAATTCAGTCTTGTGGAAGCATGACTTTGTTCAGACAATATTTATTTTTGATTAAAACAATTCTTTTCTGATGACTTAGCGTATCTGCGCCATTTTTTTTTTCATTCAGTTACCGTATATACTCACGTATCATGCGACATTTGAAGGCTTAATTTTGAAGCTAATTTTACTACAGTAAATAGATATATAGTTTGGACAATGGCGTAGAGAGGGACAGCAGTACCTACGCTCATTTTATATCCCATGTACGATGCAACCCCTCTCAATTAGCTTCAAAATAAGGTCTTCAAATGTCGCATGATACGAGATTATATACAGTAAGATTTACACTTGCGCCTTGTGGCTAATATTCTGCGAGCAGTGTGAACCCCCATCTTTATTTTTAATCATTTCACCCCAAACAAGGCAATAAAGCGACTAAGACGCAGAGCGTAAGAAAATATGTGAAAATACTATTAAGGAGAGAGAACAATAAAAAACAAAAATTAAGAAGACAAGGTAGTCATCGACATTGCATTTAAATTGTTGAAAATCCAAATTGACTGAGAAGCTGGAAGCTGGAAGCGAGTTCCACAAGTGAGAAGTGCGAGAGAAGAAAGTGTTATCATGAAACTTACGGTAACATCTAGCTATTTCGACTCTAAAATGATGAGACCTTTCCACCAATTCTAGTACTACGCTTAAATTCATAAAGTTTAGATATCCCAGCGGAAAGTTTATCTGGGCAATTATCATGGAAGTATTTATAGAAAAGGCAGAGGGAACCTAGGTTACGGCGGTGGGAAAGGGACTGAAGACGAGATGCTAGGTCAGGACCAATAACATTGCAGATTCTTCTTTGGATTTTATCAAGAATCTCTCTCTTTCTCTCTCTTTCTCTCTCTCTCTCTCTATCTATCTATCTATCTATCTATATATATATATATATATATATATATATATATATATATAGCAGGAGCATCAGACCTAATGTGCCAGCAATATTCAAAGAGAGGACGAATAGTAGATTTATAAATTTGTAAGATAAGATTCTGGGCAGAAAATATTGTAGAACACGACATAATGAACCAACTTTCTTAGCTGATGAGTTTACAATTGATGCAAGACATTCTTTCCACTTCATATCAACGGAAAAGACAAATATTATAGAACTAAAGAAATTATACAGCATGCTGTAAAATGTGCCCTAAAATGCTCAATTATATTATTATACACGATAAAAAAATAACCACTTGCTGAATGAAATTAAATATCTTTCACTCCAGGAGACAACATTCTAAAATGTGTATAAAATGTTTAAAATGCGTATAAAATAATTATATGTATAAAAACTTGTATATTTGTTTCCGGTGTTGTTAAGCTCTGTGAAACCGTTTTTCACATAACGTCATTTATACAATACGGGCTTCTTATTTTTTTTTTAATAATGTCACCCCAAGTAAGGCAATAAAAGCACTACGACGCAAGAGGTTACTGAGTGCAAGAGAATATGAGAAAAACTACTATTAAGGACAGAAGATAATAAAAGAACAAGAATTAAGAAGATAACAATTGACATTGCATTTGAATTTTTAAAGATTTAATCATTTCAACAAAGAATAACAATAATGATACTGAGCACTTGGCCGAGTGGTTAGAACGCTCGCTTTTTGATCATGAGATTCGGGTTCAGATCTCAGCATGGTCGATTTGATGTTATCGGAGGAGGCAATCCCACCTTTAGAAAGTGCCACGCCTTGTGAGTGAAATTGGGTTGAGGGAAATATTGGGAGCCGTCAGTGATTGTGCTAGCACTCACAAATAATCGAGTCCGTCTTGGCTTTGTTCAGACTTGATCACGCTGGATAATGCACACTCTCCCAGAAACTGTCACTAAACTCAGCATAATTGCAGTATACACCACAGTTGGGCTCTGTGCGTGTTGAACAAACACAAAATGTGCCTGAAACGGAGATTTGCCAGTCGCCTTAGTTGACTGGCACCCTTGGATACGAGTGGCTGCGCCATATTTAATTCCAACTTCTTGGATAATGAATATCGAATGTTCCCAGCCTGAAAACAGTTAATTCGGCCACGACGTAATATAGAAGTTTTAAAACAGCACAAAGATTATTATTATCATTTTTTTGTTGGGGTGAGGGTTGAAGTTCTTAGTTAAAGCAACTGAAAGCAGCAAATAATGTAAAGTGTTCGGAATTAATTAAGAGGGA
>OZ010601.1:80124663-80132163 GCA_963932145.1 Acanthosepion lycidas
CCATTTTTTGAGTCACATATCTCATGATTCCTTATTGTTTTAGGCAATTTCTTTTAATGTTGATTACCCTTATTTTCAAACTATATTTGTAACTTACATCATTTCTTATATTCACAACAATCATTTTCCTATTGCTCATTGAAGATCATTCAATGGAGCTACATGATGGCTTTTCATAGTTGCCCACATCTATACCTATCCATAGAGCTACCAGTTATGACCTTGTGTCACATCTCGTCATCATGAAGGAACATAAATAACTAGCCATTTCCTTGGCTCGTATAAATGCCATTATACCAAGAGTTGCTGAGAATGCCATCGACTGAGCATGTAAGCAACGGGGAAATTTTAAAGAAAATAGGAACTGAAAGAAGCTTAAACTTACAGTCGGAAAGAAACGGTTCACAATTCTGGGACATAATAATGAAGAAAGAGAGCCTGGAGATTGAAACACTCACTGGTCTTACTGAAGGCCAATGGAGCAGTGTGCGAAATGAAATAATTTTATCAAGCACTTTAAAATAAATAATAATAAATAAGTTGTCTCCCTTGAATGTAAAAAAAAAGATCTCATGAATTTGAAAATTGATATAGACGATGAAAACACCAGTAAAATGAACAGTAAAAAATGTTTTGAATTTACAGATATACATATACACATATACAGACAATTTAACCCCTTGAAAATGGTCTCGGATGAGACTGAAAAGTACTTGGGAAAATAAAAACATATTTGAAAGAAAATTTTGGTATTTTTCTTAATCAGTTTTCTACGGCTACCAAAATAACTGATTCGTGGACTCGAAAGGATTAAAACAAAAATAAACAGATATAGTATGTCTAAAGATTTAACCAAACCTGTTTAAATGAAAATATGCTGCCTGAATACACACACACACACGCATATATTCCTAAAATTCCCAGCACCGCTCGTTCGTATGTATCTGTCATCGTACCAAGATGACAAATTTAGTTCGATGAAGTTATGAAGGACGAGTCACCTCACAAGTAAACTTTTTCCATTTTGTCATACAATTCCGCGACATTATTTACATTATTCGGACTATTATCGTCATCTTTGTCGCCATATTTATCACAATATACTCTCTGACGTTCTTCAAGTGTGGTTGGAATGTCGAACTGAACCCTTTATTTCGCTCAATGGGGTAGACTGTTCTAGTTCCACGTACCATGTCTAATGTATGTCAGTTATCAGTTATTTCCGATTAAATTCCCTCTGAAAGTTCTCCGCTGCCTTAACCGGGTATTGAACTCCTGTCATTGGATGTAACCAACGCCTTTATCCATTCTGCCATGTGTCCTTGATGACATCTGTGTATGAATTTCTGGGTATTATACCAATACCCGGTTAAGGCAGTGGAGAACTTTCAGAGGGAAATTAACAGGAGATAACTGATAACTGACATCCATTAAACATGGCACATGGAACTAGAACAGTCTACCCCAATGAGCGAAACAAAGGGTTTAGTTCGACATTTCAACGACCTGAAGAAGGCCAGAGTGTAAAACGGCCGAAATGTAGCGATAAATATGGCGATATAGATGAGGACAATAGTCCGAATAATGTAAATACAGTACATAATGCCAGAAATATAGACATATACAAAATATATATTAGAGATTGTCAGTTCATGTATAATATGTTCATTTGAAATAAAGAGATTCGACTAGAAAAGAAATAATAATAATAATAATAATAATAATAATAATAATAATAATAATAATCCAGAAACAATTGGCCATCTTGTATCAGGTATTAGCATGCGACGAATATTAATATATAAATATAAAATTCGGCATAACAGGCTTGGCCAATATCTGCGCTGGAAAATTTGGAACTTTTACGGGATGGAAATTGCAAGAAATTGGCATGAACACCACCCAGACCCAGCAACAGAGATAGGACCTGTAACAATTTTATGGGACTTTACAATGCACTGAGGCAGAGAAATCAAATTTAATCGCACAGACATTGTGGCCACAAGAACAGAATGTACTTTCTTATTGACATGGCCGTCGCAGCAGATTTTAATGTATCTCTGAAGATCTTCAAAAAGCTATAAAAATGCAAGTGTCTTGAAGAAGAAATCTCAAAAATGTGGCCAATCAAGACATGCATAATTCCAGTTGTATTGGAGCCCTCGGTTTGATTGGAAAAAATTCTAAAAGATTCACTGAAAGAATGTCTTAAAGAAATGCAAAAAAAAAAAAAAAAACATTGAACCCACAAGTGCTTTTCACTCCTTACGAAGGAATTTATTATTGGAATTGTTATTATTATTTATTTATTTTTGAAATTTATTTCACCAGCTCACCACATACACACAAACACGCATCCCTGCACACACACACACACATACACACACACACACACACATATATATATATATATATATATATATATATATATATATGTATACACTGCCCAGTTCAAGATTGTATTACTAGTCAAAAATCAGTGACTTATATCGGACACACCACTACCTCCTTAATTAGACATCTTACATGATACTTTTCGAAGCAGTGAGCGATTAATAATGTATTTATTAACTCATAATTTACAAGAACCTTTAAGGAAAATTCTATTCGACAAAACAAAGATTCTTTTCAAATCACATAGACGTACACAACTCATAATTTAGGAAGCACTGTTTATTATTAGGTTGATGCAAAAATAACGTCGGTTTTTAACGTTAAAAAATACGTCAAAAACCGACATTATTTTTGCACCAACCTAATAAATATTATTCGCCCGCTATGGATGTTTCACTATTTAGCAGTGGAGATAGCACGTTGAAATATTTCTAAAAATAGAAGTCATGTCCAGGTCAACCAGCCACGCATAGCACGTGACAGACAAAAAAGTATGCAACACCAGCCGCACAAACTTCACAATGTAAAATTACTATGTAGAAGCCGCACACAGAAATTCACCATCCAAAAATAACATCCTTGATAATGCCTAGGGAACTAACCGAAAGTGCTCGGAACTATTATAACTATGGATATTTGAAGATGGCTCATGTGAGATGAAAGCTTAGGAATAACTTCATAAAAAATATCCAAATATTGAACAGTTTTTTGTCTTTATTTTCACCAGGAATTAAAGCAAACATTCGAACTTTAGAATGGCTCATGATCTGATATAATAGACATTCATTGTCTGTTATATTTAACAATATATGTTTAAATAATGATCTGCTTCCGCAATACAGTATATATATATATATATATATATATATATATATATATATATATGTCCTGGATATTGAGTTCTACCTGGATTCTATCCTCTTGGAAATTTGTGTACGTATATATATATATATATATATATATATATATATATATATATATATATATGTATATATATATTTATATATATATATATTGACCACTAATATTATATATATATATATATATATATATATATATAATAAACTTACTAATTTAAAAATATGGTTCCATCGCTACGCAGCAATTACCATGTTTCAAAAACAGAAACTAAAACCTTTAATTCTATAATTGAATTTGAAGTTTATAGTTTCTGTTTTTGAAACATGGTAATTTCTGTGTAGCGATGGAACCATATTTTTAAATTAGTAAATTTATAATATTTATTCTCTCTAGATTTGCATTAAGCACTGTTTTGTAAAAATGAAATTATCAATAAGAACACGCGATTATATATGTTACTGTTCTTTCTCTTTATTATAATATATATATATATATTAGGTTGGTGCAAAAATAATGACGTGATAATGTCGTTTTTTGATGTATTTTTTACGTCATTATATATTATTATATATATATATATATATATATATATGTGTGTGTGTGTGTGTGTGTGTGTGTGTGTGTGTGTGTGTCTGTGTGTGTCTGTGTGTGTGTGTATGCATCGTTTAAGATCAATTTGTATATTTTTTAGATTTAATGTCTCTGAGATTCTTACAATTATTCTAGTTTCCGGAGAGAATTGGCACAAAAATTGTTGGGTATCTTCCGAGCGCCTTCATGGGTCGTTATCGTTATTTATTCGTGTCTATGTCTATGCATCGTTTTTCATTTTTAGTTTAACAGGGTCGCGTCATCACTCGTCAGCAACTGTTGTGCCTATCGTGTTGGCTTTATTTACGCAGGCATTTCTTGAATAGGCCAGTTTGGTTGATGAGTAATGAAGGAAATTTGCTGAAATTTTTCATATTTCTTTTTTATACAGTTCGGAGCATTTTTTTCCTAGTTTCCGGAGCTAATTTGGGCATAAATTGGCCAGTACCTTCTAAGAGATTTTGGCTTTTATAAACCCTTAAATATAAGCCTACTCACCTTATCGGGTTTATAAATACTTACTGCGAAATAAAATCCTTACATTTATATTGATAAAGTTCACCAGCGGACTAAACGCGTTGGTAAATAAGTTTTTTTTTATCTATATACACATTGCCTTTTTACAGATATATTTTCAGTTATATCTAAATTTTAACAGAATAATAATAATAATAATAATAATAATAATAATAATAATAATAATAATACAGCCCACACTTTACGAAGGGCTTTATCTATGTAATTTTTATTTTATTTTATTTTATTTTATTTATTTATTTTTTTTTGTCAGTGAAAAGTGTCATGATGCCATTTCTAACCTTAGGTCCCTGGGTGGGACCCGGAAAGAAATGTGTAAACGCCAGAAAGCAAAGAAAATAAAAAAAAATAAATAATAATAATAATAATAATAATAATAATAATAATAATAATAATAATAATAATATATGATGGCAGACATCGATGTCGACTATGACAAGACAACATTGTAAGACACAATTAAGCCTTGAACGGATGTGACTTTTTACATCGGACACGCTTTTAAAAACTTCGGCACAAAGTGGGCAGTTACGAAACGCATTCACATTGTGAATGGTTGCGTGTCTTTCCAGCCCACCAGCTGACTTGAACACTTTTCCACAAATGTAACATAAATTGCTAGTATTTAATGTGATTTCGTAGTAGACCGGTGCTCTGCTACAATGACTTCGTATATGGCTCTATTTTTCTGCTTTATTCAAGCAAAACATACTAATTATATATATATATATATATATATATATATATATATATATATATATATATATATATATATATAATTAGTATGTTTTGCTTGAATAAAAAATATTAAAAAGTTAAAATCTTCAGACACACTGGGTTATATATTAATATTCTATCGCTTTTATAATTTCAGTTAGATTCCTCGACTAGTTTCGGCCAACATATCCATCATCAGAAGAAAAAAAATCTGCTTGTTAGTAGTCTTGATGTAGAAAATGAACTTTTGTCTGTTGTTTTCATTTTTTTTTTTAATTTTTTCTTTAATATATATAAATATATATATATATATATATATATATATATATATATAGTTGAACTGATGTGAGTTTATGACCCTAGGTGTCACGCAATTTGCGATCATCAGCGTGTCACCCAGGGTCACAAAATCACATAAATCCAACTAAATATGTTAGCTCTATCGTTGATATTGAACACTTTCCAATAAATACCGCCCATACATAATATATAAATAATATATATATATAAAATTGTATATATATAATGTGTGTGTGTGTGTGTATATATATATATATATATATATATATATATGTGTGTGTGTGTGTATGTATGTATGTATGTATATATCAGAAGAGTCCATGTGTGCTTCTTGTAATATTTAAAATTGATAGGTTGGTTAATAAAACACGGGAAAACAAAAAGGTACCAACGTGATCAGTGCGAAAAGAATTTATTCTATGTTAATCACAAGACAGAAATGAAGCAAGGAGATCGCATCGCTGATGAAGTACACGCGCTTGCCTGAAAATTCCGGACTAATAACATTAATTTTCGTGCTTCCTTTTTGTCTTGTGTTAACAATTAATATATAATAAATTCTTTTCGCACTAATCACATTGTCACCTTTTCGTTTTGACTTGTTTTATTAACCAATCTATTTTAATATATATATATATATATATATATATATATATATATATATATATATATATATATATATATATATGTATGTATGTATGTATGTATCTAGGTAAATTGAGAGCGAATAGAGTGCAATTTCATCGTTCGTAACATTTAATTTAAAAGAGGACTCTATACAGAGTAGAGCAATATTATTTATTTTAAGATATTACACCGGAAACATGTCAAAATCACTACACAATTGAAGTCGTGTTTCCATTTGTATCAAGGCATCAC
Organism: Acanthosepion lycidas; assembly: GCA_963932145.1. NCBI lineage: Eukaryota > Metazoa > Mollusca > Cephalopoda > Sepiida > Sepiidae > Acanthosepion > Acanthosepion lycidas. The sequence continues at coordinate 80,130,943 of OZ010601.1, forward strand.
AAATTGTAAATTGCCGGAGAGTGAAGGATTTACTTAGATTTAAAAGCAAAATATAGCCTCTTTTAATTTTTGCTCTTTCTCTTAGTTTAAATTTGACGTAGGTCATATTCGATTGGTTGATCTGAGTAAAGCTCACAAAGCTTATAACCCCCCACTTTTTCGTAAAAGACGTTGTATTTTGATTTTAAATCTAAATAAATCGTTCACTCGCCAGTAACCTATAATCGCCTGATGAGATGCAATGATACGCATCGAAATACGACTGCAATTATGTAGCGATTTTGACATGTTTTCGATGTAATATATATATATATATATATATATATATATATATATATATATATATATATATATATATATATATATATATATATTGCGCATATTTTCGCAGCTTGTTTTCATTAAGACATGTCTCATTAAATAATTTGGGTAGGTTTTATCAATTTACTTGTAATAGGACCCTCTCGTAATTACGTACAAATTTCTTAGTAAAAGCAAGAAAAGAAGAAAGAAAATTAACTTGTTGATGTGTATTTATATTATTCAGAGTACCTTTGACATAAACACAATATTGTCTCAGGGTACTTATCAATACATTTTTTTGTATTTCTTTTAAACCGGGATTTCCAGGGATTTTTCAATTTGTTGTTGAGTTCCTTTTTTATCATTCCAAGTGCACCTACTATGACACTGGTACTGTTCTTGTTATCAATTTCCACATCTTTCGTATTTCGATTTCCAGATCTTTATTCTTTGATAGTTTTTCAAATTCCTTGATTGTAGTCTTACAGGCCGCTGCGCGAGCCATATTAATTAGGAGGTAAGATTTTTCTTTTCGGCTTTTAACAATTATGTCTGGCCTATTTGCTTCAATCTTCCTGTCTGTAAAGATGGTCCAATCTCATCGAATTGTACTGTCTTCTATTTCTGTAAACGGTGCTGGGCGATATTCATACTAATGTTTACTAATATCTTTTAGCATTATCATTTTTATTATTATTATTATAAAAATTCACATTATTTTAAAGCAAATAAAGATACATGCATCCAAACATACACACACGCGCAAATAGAGATAGATAGATAGATAGATAGATAGATAGATAGATAGATAGATAGATAGATAGATAGATAGATGTAAGGAGAATAAGATTCCAATAAGCTGAGCTTGTTGGTCAATCAGCTGGTCAAACAGCAGATAGATAGATAGATAGATAGATA
>OZ010601.1:80137163-80252163 GCA_963932145.1 Acanthosepion lycidas
CAGATAGATAAACACATCTTTTTATTTATATAGTCTTTCACCTTCGGTAACCCTCCCTTTGCGTCTTAGTGGCTTTATTGCCTTGCTTGCGGTGAAATGATTAAAGATAAGCTAACAAACAAACAAAAAAATAAACGAATTAGGTTTGAAAAGCCAAGAGCTATTGAATTTTGAAATGATTTTTACTTTTTTTAAAAAAATAAACCCGAAAGTCGTAATTAGTGAAATCCAGTCAATTCACTAGCAGTGAACTTTCAACATTAAGCCAATCTGTTGTAGCCCATCTTATTCAAACGTTCAATGATTCAAAGAAACAATTTCTCAGGTAACTAACAAAAATACAAACGGCCTTCTGCCTGTGTCGAAATAGCCAAGGAAGCAATAAGTACGGTAATTAATCCGCTTAAAAAACAATAGTTATTTTTTCTTTCCCTTCAAACTTGGGTTCCTCTTCTGCCCACGCACCAGCCTATGGGCTCCTCTGTACGACGCTGATTATCTTTGATTTTAGCTGTGGGGTGAAATAGGGTAGCACTGTGACAAAACGAACCGAAATGGACATTTCCTGTTTTGATCAATTTTGGCAGGCGGAAGGGAATGTCAGTTGAATAAAGGGGAAAAAAATAATTTCATACTAAAATAGTGAGATAATTGGTCATGGAAAGAATTGTTTGAAAAACAAAACAGAATTTTTTTCTCTCTTTGTTTTTGAATTCGAGCGAGATTATATCTGTTTACACCAAATACTTCCATCGATGTTTTAGGCAAGTATATTCTCTTTCGCTCCGAGTAACATTTCAGGAACGTAAAACGTGAAATGGTCATAATGAGATTAACCGTTTCCTTATAAGGAAACATTCAACATTTATTGACCAAAAAGCATCGCTGTCGATTGAAATTTAAAAATCTTTCCCATGAAACTGTTTTTCAGCAAAATGATTCACTGTCATCGTTCTTTCTAGCAAGGATGGAAATTTCCTTCCAAATTTTTTAGTTAAACACTATTTACATTATTCGGACTATTGTCCTCATCATTGTCGTCATGTTTATCGCAACGTTTCGGCCGTTATATGCTCCGGCCTTCTTCAGTTGGTTTGGAATGTCGAACTGAACCCTTTATTTTGCACACTGGAGTAAACTGTTCTAGTTCCACGTGCCATGTCTAATAGATGTCAGTTACCTCCTGTTAATTCCCCTCTGAAAGTTCTCCGCTGCCTTAACCAGTTTACCCCAGCGAGCGAAATAAAGGGTTCAGTTCGACATTCCAAACCAACTGAAGAAGGCCGGAACATATAACGGCCAAAACGTTGTGATAAACATGGCAACAAAGATGGAGACAATAGTCCGAATAATGTAAATAGTGTACATAATACCTCATCTCAGAAATATAGACAGATACTGAAAGGCCGAAACGTAATAAATATGGTGACAAAGATGAGGACAATAGTCCGAATAATTTAAATAGTGTACATAATACCTCATCTCAGAAATATAGACAGATACTGAAAAGCCGAAACGTTGTAATAAATATGGCGACAAAGATGAGGACAATAGTCCGAATAATGTAAATAGTGTACATAATACCTCATCTCAGAAATATAGACAGATACTGAAAGGCCGAAACGTTGTAATAAATATGGCGACAAAGATGAGGACAATTGTCCGAATAATGTAAATAGTGTACATAATACCTCATCTCAGAAATATAGACAGATACAGAAAGGCCGAAACGTTGTAATAAATATGGCGACAAAGATGAGGACAATAGTCCGAATAATGTAAATAGTGTACATAATACCTCATCTCAGAAATATAGACAGATACTGAAAGGCCGAAACGTTGTAATAAATATGGCGACAAAGATGAGGACAATAGTCCGAATAATATAAATAGTGTACATAATACCTCATCTCAGAAATATAGACAGATACTGAAAGGCCGAAACGTTGTAATAAATATGGCGACAAAGATGAGGACAATAGTCCGAATAATGTAAATAGTGTACATAATACCTCATCTCAGAAATATAGACAGATACTGAAAGGCCGAAACGTTGTAATAAATATGGCGACAAAGATGAGGACAATAGTCCGAATAATGTAAATAGTGTACATAATACCTCATCTCAGAAATATAGACAGATACTGAAAGGCCGAAACGTTGTAATAAATATGGCGACAAAGATGAGGACAATAGTCCGAATAATGTAAATAGTGTACATAATACCTCATCTCAGAAATATAGACAGATACTTTTTAGTTAAACATGTGTCGAAAGTCAACACTTCCGTTTTATGATTATATACTTTCTAGTTACATCTGCTATCCATTTTAAATGCTGTTTAAAGTCTTCAAGTAATGTCATTTTTGTTAATGCTCTTTGTGATTCTTTATCGCCAGTCTATAGAGAATGACGAAGGACCGTTTTCTTTAAGACCTATAAGGATTCATTTCTTTTAAAGTCATTAATAGCTGCTGGTCTGAGAAAAAACGCCATATATAGATATATATGTTATCGTTTTTTTTTAAAGAAATTCACATGAGATGACATCTTTGGAAATATAACGAAATAAAGGACGAAATAACAATCTAAAGTAGGTAGTTGTAGGTTATTTGTCACCACTTTTTATAAAGTTAGATGTGGTATTTGTCAGGCCACCGTGCTGGTAGAGGCTGGTATGCAACATTTCAACGTTAATTATCAATACAATTTCGTTGATACAGATACCGGAGTCCACACTCGGAATATCGAACGTTTGTGGGGATCAGCGAAGTGGAGGAACAAGTGTCACCGAGGAAGGGCATGACGCCATCTTGAAACTTACCTGGCCGAGTTCATCTGAAAAAGGCAACTGCCCAATGAAGTCGTCCCATTCGATTCCATCCTGCAACCTATCATTGCGTTCGTGTCTTCCGAATAATACGATTAATATTTGTTATTTGGAGAAATATATATATAAATTTAAGAAACTGTATATATATTTACATATCTGAATTTGTGAAAAAGTTGGAAAATTAATTTAAAAAGTGACGACGGATAACCCACAAGTACCCTAAAAATTATGAGCACGTGGCCGAGTGGTTAGAACGTTCGCTTTCTAACTATGAGACCCGGGTTCGAATCTCCCCATGGTCGATATACCAGGAAGGAGATTTTCTGATGTTATCGATCTGGAGGGGCGATCCCAGCGTGTGGCACCTTTGTAAAGTAAAACCATACTACGGGTTGACGCAAGGCTTGTGAGTGAAATTGGGTAGACGGAAACCTTAGGGGTCGTCGATGCCAGTGCTAGCACGAAGTGACAAGTCATCATGACCGAGGGTTTGAGCGTGCTGGCCTTGTTCAGATTGTTGATCACGCTAGTTAACACGTTTCTCTCCCAGAAACTGTAACTAAGGTCTGCTTAGCATAGTTACAGTATAAACCACACGTGCATGAGCGATCGTCTGCAATAGGCATAGGCTAGCCGCCCTAGTAGATGTGTATCCTCTAATGCAAGTTTTGTTTTTCCTTCCTTTTGTGTTGTTAGGCGTCGCGGAGAGACACAGTCGTCTGTCAGCGGCAAGGCGATTGGCCTGTAGGAGAGATATCTCGTGGTCTCTGAGAATTTTCTGCCACTGAGTCGCTCCAGAGTCTTCTTGGTCTGCCTCTCGCACTCCAGCCAGAATATCTGAGGGTGTATGCTCATAGGGATGGTTGGTTGATAAGGCATACAAGTGAGGCGTCCGAAACACTTGATCCTCTGTCGTTCGATGTGTCCTAGTCAGCATTGGTAGGAAAATGGCGAAAATTTGCCTTGGTGCTCATGAAAATGCTAGGATAGAAATGCGAGGAATGTAAGTGGCCAGACATAAAATGAGACAAAACCCTAAAATATATATTGTAGCGGTATTGATAGAAAGTTTTGTGACGAAAAGCAAAAATAATAATATGGGTTAAACGAGTAATAATAATGATAATATTAGTCGTTACCTTCTAAGGAAACATTTGGCATTCATTCAGTCAGTACTACTAATGGTTAAAACTCTTTCAGTTTTTCAGGAAAATAGGTTTCTCAAGTCCAATAGCTGTTATCGATCTTTTGTGTATTGATGAAGGTTTCCTTCCTAACCTTTTGTTTGAAGTCAAGTGTAATATCGACATCTTGATTTTGTCATTATTTTCTCTTCGAGTTACATGTGGTTCTCGAAGAACATTGTCGAACCGAGCCGAACCGAGCCGACCGAGTCGAACCGATCCGACCCGAGCCGATCCGACCCGGACCGAGTTAACCCGAATGGAATCATTTCTTAGTCAACCGCCATGTTGTATACATTCGTGTATTATGCTGTGTTTTTCTTTTACAATTTTATTGTACAGTGTAACCCGGATATAAGAGCGTTGTCTCTTATATCCGGGTTTCTCTTATATCCGGGTTTGGTCTATTTTGTTTAGGTAAGTATGGCTCTAATTTGGGACCAGAGAAAATCTCTCTCATATCCAGGTTTCTCTTATATCCGGGTTACACTGTACTGTGCTTTTTTTTTCTTTATTAATCTTCAGTCATGGCTTAAAGAAAGCTAGCAGTGATACTTTTAAAGGAAAAAGAAAAGTTAAGAGAAAAACAATTGTTGATGATGTCTCTTCCTATTCAGTTTCATGTGGCAAAATCAACGATCGATACTATTCTTATAAATAAATAGACGATCATGTCTTTCCTTCCCTTTTCCAAACAATAACATCTCTTTCCTTCTCTTTCCATTTACACCATCAACTCTCCTACTTACAAGTACGGCAAAATTAAAATGTTCGGCTATAATTTATCTGTTTGGTATTTGGTTTATCTATTTATTTCTTAGATTTAATGATTTTCATTCAGTTAATAATGTGCCATGCGTGATACACGCTTAGGCGATCATGTATCTTTCGATACATGACTGGCGAGGTAGATTTTTTCCCGCAGTAGGTTGCCATTTCTTTTTGCGGTAGACCAGTTGCCATCCAAGTCTATAGAACCCGGTCTGTCCTGCTAATTACACATAGCTAGGGGAGAAGAAGTGAATCCATACGTTTCCCAAGGGTATTAGCACGTAAGTGAATTTCAGTCATGCGTGATACACGCTTAGGTGATCATGCATCTTTCGATACATGACTGACAAGGTAGGTAGATTTTTTCTTGCTTTAGGTTGCCATTTCTTTCTGCAATAGACCAGTTGTTATCCAAGGCTATAGGACACGGTTTGTCCAGCTATTTACCCATAGCTGGGGAGAGAAGAAGATTTATACCTTTCCCAAGGGTATTAGCACGTAAGTGAATCTAATGGATTTTCATTAGTTTTGTGTATAAACTTGTGCACAAAATACTGTTGTTAAAGTTTAAATAAGCAATCATCTTGGGATCAGGAACGGATTAATCCATTTTACATTGATTCCTATTGGAAAATAGTTTCAGTTTACGAGCATTCCGGGTTACGAACGGACTTCAAGAACAAATTATATTCGTGAAACGAGGTTCCACTGTACTCATTATAAATTTTGTAGCTGTTTATTTAATTTGAAATTCTCACGCTTTTTACTTTACTGATAATTCTTATTTCTTTTTATGTGCAATGTCATACGACGTCGGATACCATGACTCTGCACCTCCCTCTATCCCTTGTAGCTCTAAATAAGTTCCTTCCCTCTACCACCTCCTCCAGACACCCACTTGCTTAAGACCGCCAGATATGTCACGCGATGTTTTCCCTTGTCTCTCTTTCCTTCTATTCGACCCGTGAGTATCAGATTCTCCAGGCCGTCCTTCCTCATTATGTATCCCAGAAACTTCGGCTGCCTCTTTCTGATGGTAAGTATAAGACTCTTCCTTGTTTACATTTTCTCCAAGACTTCATCGTTGCTCACACGCTCGATCCATGATAACCTTAGCATACTTCTGGAGAACCCCATCTCTGTCACCTTGAGTCTCTTTGAGGAAATCGTCCAACATTCTCTGCTGTAAAGATGGACAGATGTCACGTAACAGCTCAGTATTCTTTTCTTTGTTACCAAGGAAATCCTCCTGTCTCGCAATAGTTTGCCCTGCTTTTAGAATGCGTCCTTCGCCATCCCAATACGTCTACGGATCTCAGTGTCGCACTTACCGTCCTCTGTCAGAACGCTTCCCAGATATATTAACTTCCGCGTCTCCTTGTTCCCGACCTGCAAATCGCATTTGGGGCTCATCCTTTTACTGATGACCATGCATTCTGTCTTCTTGTAGTTTATGCTTAGTCCTTTCTTCTCACTCTCCGTCGCTACCTTCTGCAGGAGATTTTGTAATTTCTTTTTCGTGTCTGCTATCATCACTGTGTCATCTGCGTTATCTTATGTTGTTCAGATTGTGGCCGCAAATGCTTAATCCCAGTAGGGTTTCACTGATCTCTTTTCAACTATTTCGCCATTTCCAGTGTGGTGTTCCGATCATACAAATAGATTCACAGTATATAGTTTCTCTTCCTTATATTGAATTAAACATAGAATAGACAGCAGCAAAGGTAATTTGCGCTGATCATTTAAGCATTTCATACCACATCGTAAACGAATCTACCAACAGAAGATAACGATCCTTTTTTACCTGCCGAGACCAATATATTGATGATGAGGTGTATATGCTGATGACATAGTTGGGACGATCTTGAACAGGAAATCAATAAGTTCTATCAAATATTCCAAGATATAGAACTCAGACTCTTCCAAAACATAAACTATGATCTGCAATTGGAATGAAGTCAATGATGTCACAGACCTAGGATGTGAAATTGATAAATAACAGACAGTTCAAATAAATCGGTTTATGGATCAGTTCTAACAAATTAAGTACAGGAGAAACTGAAATTGAACATAGAATAACCTGCGCTTGAGGTAGTTTCGCACAACACCACCAATTGCTACTAAACCAAAACATCAACCTGAAAGTCATGTCCTTAATAGTCTCAGACTTTCTTATGGATGTCATGCATAGCGCCAAACCCGTTCATACACAGATGTCCTCAAGGACACATGGCACAGTGAATAAATCATCGACGAAAACTGTAGGAAACCAAACCCAACCAGAGTAAACGCCATTAACCCATTAACTGACAAATTTTTGTAAATGCGCGTTTTTGGCCCAGACAGGTGCCTTAGGAGTTTATTTATTCCTTATGTTTAATTTCAGTAGTTACCATTGTCGTTTTTATAGAAACTAGAACATCAAATATATATGTGTATAAAACATCATAAAAAAATATTGATTAGAAATAATAAAAAAATACTTTTCAAAATAGTCAATATTTTTTTTACTCGTGAAATGTAAAATTACGACAGAAAGCGTCTTCTTACGGCTAATAATAAAAACTTTAAAGGCTAAGTGTTGTAAAATACACCTCTGCAAATGCAATGTATATAAGCAATTCAATGTAAATACAAGGAATAACATTATTTACATTATTCGGACTATTGCCCTCATCTTTGTCGCCATATTTATTACAACGTTTCGGTCGTTGTACGCTCCGGCCTTCTTCTTAACCAACGTTTTTATCCACTGTGCCATGTGTCAAGGACACATAGCACAGTAGATAAAGGCGTTGATGAGATCCAGTGACAGGACCCAAAGAGTGTGAGTTCAATACCCGGTTAAGACAGTGGAGAACTTGAAAAGGGGAATTAACAGGAGATAACTGATAACTGACATCCATTAAACATGGCACGTGGAACTAGAACAGTCTACCCCAGTGAGTGAAATAAAGGCTTCAGTTCGATATTCCAACTACCTGAAGAAGGCCGGAGCATACAACGGCCGTAACGTTGTGATAAATATGGCGACAAAGATGAGGACAATATTCCGAATAATGTAAATAGTGTACATAATACTTTATCTCTGAAATATAGACAGATACCGTTCAGAAAAATCTAAATTGTCAGTCTCATATCGTTACTTACAAAATGCCTTTGAGCGAGTGAAGCATGTGTGTCTTGGAGAAGACAGTCCTCCGAATCTTGCCGACTGGCGCTACAGAATCACACACAAAGAACTGTAAGTAAAATGGATAGCACATGTAATTCGGAAAGAAAATAAGGACATAATCAAGATGCTGACATTCCACACTACTTGAAACAAAAAAAGTAGAAAGGAAACCCCCGTCGATACTAGAAAGAGCAATAACAGCTACAGCGGTTGAGAAGTCTATTTTTCTGAAAATTGTTTTAAGAGAAAGATTTTATAAATTTCAACTGATAATAGTACTGGATGCCCCGTCAAATGTTTCCTTGTAGGGAAACGGCTATTACTATGATCATTACCATATAAGGAAATGGTTAATATTGCTATTACCATATAAGTAAATGGTTAATATTACCATTACCATATAAGGAAATGTAAATTCAGGCACGATGCCACAAAATAAAAAGTCTCGATTTAAACCAGATGGTAAAAGTGAAAGGCTTCTAAATTAAATATTGCTTTTCAAAGGTTGCTGATTCTACATTTTTTTCTTCATGAAACTGGACATAGAATAGGCTACGCTTGAGGTAGTTTCGCCCAAAACCGCCAATTGCTACTAAACCAAAACATCAACCTTAAAAATCGAGCCATGTCCTTAAATAACCTCAGACTTTCTAATTCATGTCATACATAGCGCCACACCCGTTCAGAAATGTCTAAATTGTCTTTCTTAAATCGATACTTACAAAATGGCTTTGAGCGAGTGAAGCCTGTGGGTCTTGGTGAAGACAATCATTTTTCGAATCTTGCAGACTGGCACCACAGAATCACACACAAAGAACTGTACCAAATAACAGAAACGACATTGTCGATGACTATCAACAAAGGTGGTAAGTAAAATGAATAGCATATGTAATTCGAAAAGGCTAACATTCCACACTACTTGAAACAAAAGGTTAGGAAGGAAACCCCCGTCAATACTAGAAAGAGCAATAACAGCTACTGGGCTTGAGAAGTCTATTTTTTCTGGACATATAATAGGCTTCGCTAGAGGTAGTTTCGCCCAACACCGCCAATTGCTACTGAACCAAAACATTAACATGAAAACTAAAATCATGTTCGTAATAGTCTCATCAGGTATCAACTATCATATGGATGCCATAACTAGAAATATCTAGTTTACTACAGCTCAATGCTTAAAAATGGTTTTGAGCGAGTGAATCGTGGGGGTCTTAGCAAAGACCATCCTTCTTCGAACACTGTTGACTGGCGCTACACGATCACAAATAAAGAACTGTATCCGGTAATGGAAACTATATCACTTGAAGACTATTAACAATTGCAACAGCTAAAATGGATAGTGCATGAAACTCGAAAAGAAAATAAAGAAATAATCAAGATGTTGACCATCAACACAGTATGAAACAAAAGGTCAGGAAGGAAACTCCAATCAATACTAGAACGCGTGATAACAGCTACTGGACTTAAGAAACTTATTTTAATGGAAAATTGTTTTTTCCTTGTAGAGAAACAGCTAATATTACCATTACCGTTACCATCAATCTATCTATCTAGCTAGCTAGCTAGCTATTAGGTTGGTGCAAAAATAATGACGTAATAATGTCGTTTTAATGTCGTTTTTTGACGTATTTTTTAACGTCAAAAAACGACATTATTACGTCATTATTTTCGCACCAACCTAATAGCTAGCTAGCTAGCTAGCACTGTGCGCGTATGTGTGTGTGTGGTGGACTTCTACAATAAGCACTGTCACCAGTAATGTTTTATTTTTACAGACATTTCTTTCATATTACTATATTTTAAGCACCCCATATCACAAATATTTAAAAAAAGAAGAAAATAAATGTTAATAGGGGGTCCAGTTTACAATACAAATCCATTGCAAACAGATCAGCTTATACAAATCACACACACACACACATATATATATATATATGTATAGTTAAATTCCAAGATCAATTCTGTGGACAAGACAGATTGGTATAAAATGACAGTTGAAAAAAATCTTAGATTTTGCCGACGCGTTTCGTCTTCCGACATTTTCAAGGCAAAAATGAAATCGAAATGTTTTTATTGTTATAGTTACATTTAAATATCCAAATTTCAAAAGATAGACGCTTCTGTCTAAACCTTTTTTTTCTGGTTAATGTAAATTATCTTTATAGTAAGGGATTTTTTTTTGTTCCCATGTCGACAATATAGTTAAATTCCCAGATCAATTCTGTGGACAAGAATTTTTTTTCCAATTGTCATCATATATACATATTCATATATATATATATATATGTGTGTGTGTATGTGTGTATGTATGTTTGTATGTGTGCATGAGCGGTTATTCCCTTTATTTTTCTTTTCTCTGAACATTTCCGGTGTTGGCTTCCTGTACCGCCACGACTACTGATCGTTACCTGACCTCCCACCCCTATTGTTGCCTGTGGCCTTCGGCTATATATTTCAAGTTCTTTGTTTTAATATGTTCATAAATGCTATTTAAATTGACTTTTTTCACACTTTCTTTCAAACTTTCTTTTATTATTCCACACCCCCTCCCACCCTTCTTTCTTTCTTCCTTTCTCCCATTATTTCACCTCACTTTCTTTCTTTCTTTCTTTCTTTCTTTCTTTACTTCATTTTTCCTTCCTTCTTTACTTTCTTTCCTTCCTTCTTTCTTTCTTTATTTCTTCCTTCCTTTCATTTTCTATCTTTCTTTCCTTCGTTTCTTTCTTTCCTTCCTTCCTTTCTTTTTTCTTTCCTTCCACCCTTCCTTCCTTTATTTTCCGCATTATTTCATCTTTATTTCTTTCCTTCGTTCCTTCCTTCGTTCCTTCGTTCCTTCTTTCTTTCTTTCTTTCTTTCTTTTGTTACTCCCTTCATTGTTTCTTCCTTTTCTTTCTTTCTTTCTTTCTTTCTTTCTTTCTTTCTTTCTTTCCATGTTTTTCTTTTCTTTTCTTTTCTTTCTTTCTTTCTTTCTTTCTTTCTTTCTTTCTTTCCTTCCTTTATTTTCCGCATTATTTCATCTTTATTTCTTTCCTTCGTTTCTTCTTTCTTTCTTTTGTTACTCCCTTCATTGTTTCTTCCTTTTCTTTCTTTCTTTCTTTCTTTCTTTCCTTCCTTCCTTTATTTTCCGCATTATTTCATCTTTATTTTTTTCCTTCGTTCCTTCTTTCTTTCTTTCTTTCTTTCTTTCTTTCGTTACTCCCTTCCTTTTTTTCCTTCCTTCATTGCTTGTTTTACTATGGAACTTGTGTATTTACCTGAAGCCAAAATCGAGCGGATTAAAGTCGAAAACTGGCAAGAATTAATTAATTTTTCGTCTTTGTCACACGACCTGTCGATCATGGAAAGCAATAGTGTTCCATCGAAAACGAATCCCCCCACCGTTCTTGGTTTCCTCAAGCCTCTTTCAGAACAGGTAAAAACTGCCTGCTATAAACGCAGGCAGCAGCAGCAACAGCAGCAACACTAACTGAAACATCATCATCAGCAGCAGCATCAACGGAATGAATAACGTTGAAATTAGCCTAATTAATCAAGTTCTTGCTTCTTTTCTCTAGTTCTTTCTATGTTCTCATAGTTTTAATTACACTATCAGCTTCATATATAATAGCACAATCCTATCAATAACACTTAAATTAATTTCTGACAACTGACAATCGCCTTTATCCAAATTTTCGGTGCATTTCGATAGTGAAATCATTAGTATTGACTTAAATTATTCCTTCTTAAAAAAGTCCTACTTAAAATTTCAACAAAAAAATTCTAACTAAAAATAGATTTCTTCTTTATTTTCAATGCATTTTTATCGTCACATCTTTATTTTGGTCGGACCGAACAATTTTCAACACCATCTCAGATATATACAGAGTTTAGACAAAATAATGGGACCAGTTTGTAAAAATAAGAATTCTTTTCAATTCTGGTATTTCCGGATATTTGTAAACATCAAACCGGCATAAAAATTAACTGCTCAATACTTTAACCGTCTACATTGCTTTTCTACTTAATTAAGACATTGTTTATCTTCAGGTAAAAGAGTTACATACTAAAATACGCGATCAGTCGGATTTTCAAAGACAACAAGTAGTTGATGCTTGATTAGTAGGAGCATCTGTGACGAAAACGTTTGGATTATTGAACGTGTCACGAGTTGTAGAGTGTCCACGGTTATAAGAGCTTTACACAAAACAAGGCAAAACATCATCAGCAAAGAGGGAATTGTGGATGGAAACCGAAGTTGACCGAAAGAGACCGACGAGCTTTAAAACGAATTATGGCAAAACATCACAAACCTAGTGCAGCGAAAATAACATCAGATCTCATTACTCACCTAACTAATACAGTTTTTACATGCACAGCACGTCGGGAGCTCCACAAAAGCTGATATCCACGTAAGGGCAACGATTCCTAAACCGCTGATCACAAATTCGAAGTTATGAAAAAAATGGTGTGATGATCACAAAAATTGGAATAGAAAAACGTTATTTGGTTTTATAAGTCTTCATTCACGTGATTTCCTACAACCGGGCGTGTTTATGTCTGGAGAACACCGCTACGTCAAGCCTCTGATCCAGATGGCACAGACCCGACAGTCAAACATGGAGGTGGCTCAGTAATGATTTGGGCAGCAATTTCCTGGTATTCTTCTGCATCTATCATCACTCTTAATGGTAGAATTACTTCAGATAAATATCTCGACATTATTAATGACAGTGTTCTTACAATGGCTACCAAACCGTTGCCAGAAAAGGCCTTATTCCAAGATGATAATGCATCCGTACACACACTGCAAAAAAAAGTGAAGTCATGTTTTGATAAGCATCATAAGGTAATTAAACATCTTCCAAGACCAACACAATCACCTGATCTCAACACAATTGAACCATTATGGGAAGTTCAAAATCAAAGAGTGAGGAACAGATTCCCCCACCCCATCGCCGCTGAAGCAACTTCCCAAGATTTTGATTGAAGAATGCGATAAAATTCCACTGGAAACATTTCAAAACTTAGTTTTAGAGGCTAATGGTGATCCAACACCTTATTAGTCAATAAATAAATATCTAAGCCAAGTGTTCACATTATTTTGTCTAATGTCTGTGTATATATATATATATATATATATATATATATATATATATATATATATATATATATATATATATATATATATTACACACACACATATATATTTATGTTTTCCTGGATACACATATGCACACGTGTGTGCACGTATAATATATATATATATATATATATATATATATATATATATATATATATATATATATATATATATATGTGTGTGTGTGTGTGTGTGTGTGTGTGTGTGTGTGTGAATCTAAAGAGCCAGGTAAACCTACCTAGGTGTCACCTATACGGATAGTCAGGATCAACTGGCCACAGAGATAAAGGTGGAACAGAACATATAGCCTACAACATAAAAACAAACCATGACCACGTGACTAACTAAAAAAAAAAACAACCAAGTAAAACCGTTTTTCCAAACGATTATAATTATTTATATTATATATATATATATATATATATATATATATATATATATATATATATATATATATATATATATATATATATATATATATATATATTTATATATATATATATATATACTTATATTCTGGATGCGATGGATAAATTAAAATAACATTGATATCTCATTTTAACAGATATATTTACCAAAGTTACACAAAAATATCTTGAAATACTATGGAGTAGATTTCTTCAATAAAATCGCAATTGGCTTCAACCACAGGCTGCAGGCGACTACGGAATTTCCAGCAACTCTTCTTTACGGTCTCTTTGTTTAAGTTGGTCAATGCTGCCGTAATCCTTGTCTTCAGTTCATCTTTGGCGTTACAAGGAATTTTGGAGGTTCCTCGATCAACTGCGCCCCACACAATAATCAAGGAGGTTGCAGTCTGTCTTGGACAGATTATATCAACATGTATCGATTGATGTGTTTGTTTAACGGCATATCAACCGCTTTATGGGCCATTTCATTACGAAATTTAATTTTCTTGGGAGCTTTGAGGTAATAAAAACATGATATATGTTATTCTGCTTTCACAATTGAATACATGGTAGATGATACTCAGCTTCTGGGCATAGATATAATTACTAGAGGCGGTGATATGTGTGTTTTATGTTGTAGTTTTGTTGAAGTTATATTTTGGAATACAGTTTGATATCTTTAAGAAATTGGAGGATATTAAATAAATTAATGTCATAGAAAAAGTTCTTTCATGTTGGTAATTCTATTATAAATAGGTATTGTTGGTATTTTTTTTTCTTTTATGTAGTATATTCCTGATATTTTTACTATAAAAATGGGTTTTTATACTTTCATGGTGTTTTATTTGGTGGAAGTTCCCTACTTCCCAACAGCAATACAGAGCTGGGTCCACGTTCCTCAAAAGAAAGAAAGAAAGAGAGAGAGAGAGAGAGAGAGAGAGAGAGGGTAGAGGGACAGAATAATAAACAATGTATAGCCACTGTCAGTTTTACCCCTAAAAATGATAGTTGCAATTCAGTGATGATTCCTAAGTCCACGTACACTTTCTCCAAAAATGTAGCAATTTGTAAACAGTATATATATATATATATATATATATATATATATATATATATATATATATATATATATATATATATATATATATATTAGGTTGGTGCAAAAATAATGACATAATAATGTCGTTTTTTGACGTTAAAAATACATCGAAAAACGACATTATTACGTCATTATTTTTGCACCAACCTAATATATATATATATATATATATATATATATATATATATATATATATATATATATATATATATATATATATATATATAACAATAAAATACAAAATCACCTCATATGGAGAATAGCCCATTTTTGCAGACATTTGTAAGATATGGGTTGGCTGTCTTATCGACATCGGGGTTGATAAGACAAACGAACGATATCTTCGTTTGACGAAATAAACTATTCCAAAAATAAGGTAATTTTTATTGTTTAATAATTGTTCTGTTATATTAAAAACACTGGGCTCTTTTTGTGGATCAGTTTTAATATTTTATATTACTAGGATCCACTTGGATTATATACCAACGGATTTGTTACCTTCACAATATATATATATATATATATATATATATATATATATATATATATATATATATATATATATTCAGTTACATTTTTACGATCATCAGAC
Organism: Acanthosepion lycidas; assembly: GCA_963932145.1. Classification (NCBI taxonomy): domain Eukaryota; kingdom Metazoa; phylum Mollusca; class Cephalopoda; order Sepiida; family Sepiidae; genus Acanthosepion; species Acanthosepion lycidas. Next base: position 80,152,344 of record OZ010601.1, read on the forward strand.
AAACTCAGAGTTTGTGTGAGGATCGCAACAGCGCGAAATCTTGGTTTATAAACTAATATTCATGCAACTGAATATGTTACCTCTATCACAGATACTGAGCACTTTCCACTAAGGATCGCGTATATATATATATATATATATATATATATATATATATATATATACTATGTGACCAGGATATAAGAGACCCTGATATAAGAGAAACCCGGATATAAGAGAGATTTTATCTGGTCCCAAATTAGAGCCTGTGTTAATGTATATATAATAGACCAAACCCAGGATCAGGGAACGAGACCTTTTTCCTGCCCAATCTCATTCAGTGACGAATCTTTAATAAAAGTGAAACATGTTTGACTCATAAACACATCTCCTATTTGATCTTTATTATGCTCTTGATATTATTATAAATAATTATTGGGCAAATTAATAAAAACAAAAATGAATAATTCCGTTATTATTTAATTTTTTGTCGTATTTGTCCAATGAAACATAACCCAGTGCACAACTTAGTACTTCGTATGTCCATTACAAAAAATCTATCTTTGCAGACTGGCCACAGATTATCGATTGGATTTAAACCAGGAGAGTTTCGGAGCCAGTCGTTAGTATTTTGGTTTACTTACTGGTAAGGCTTCCTATTGTGTCCGTGCAGCGTTACAATTTCCGTACACTTCCTTGGAGTAACGTCCATCACAGACAATAACCGTAGGACAACTAATCGACAGTCGAGACAATAATGCCAGGGCGTGATGAAAATCTGATGCAATCACGGATGACGCAATATTTTTCAAGGCCAAACAAATTTCATCATACACCCCGAATATAGATTCATATTACTGCACACCACTGCAAATGGCCTAATCTGAGGAAAAATAGAAATTGATTACACCCTGTCACTCCCGTGGGTCTAAAACTGACCGAATGGTGAAAGGAAGGAAACTAAAAGAGGTTGTTTCAATTAATTTGTACAAGGGTGTATGTATATGTACTTGTGTGCGTGTGCGTGTGCGTGGGTGTATTCTGCATGTGTATTTGTGTCTATGTAAGATGAACCGTTGCGAACACAGTTCGAACCACACACACACACAGACACACAAACATATATATATATATATATATATATATATATATATATATATATATATATATATATATATAAGTAAATGTAGTTGATGATCGATATTTTAAAAAGGACAATTATCGGCGATCCCGACCATCGCTAATCGAAAAACTTCAGAACTAGATACGACATTCTGAATATACTTCTGTATGCAGTGATCTCCATGAAATAGGAAATCATGAAATGTATGTCGACAAAGGTAACCTATACTGAATTCGCAACTGAACACTTTATTTAATAAAAGAGAAAAGTTTTTCTCGTTATTTTTTATAGTCATTCTTCGCCCTGTTCCAACTGAGTCCTAGTGTACAATGTCGCCAAAATACACGAATCCACTAGGCTGTTCTTCTCTGGGCTCTTGTTCTGGTGTATTAAAGCGTTGGTCCGTGTATTGAGTTCAATCCCTGGGCCGGGTAGTGTGTACTTGGAATCAGTGTAAACAGGGTTAACAATAACTGAACAGAACTAAAATTAGCGAGAATAATCTACCCCTGTAGATTAAATAAAGGTTTCTGTTCAGAGTACCCTGCATGATACCAAGATCGACATACACCTGATGAAGGCCAGTAGGAAGAACGACCGAAACGTCGTGATAATAAAAAATATGAGGCCAACAGTCCGCATATAAATGATGACTCCTTGGGGCACCTCGAGGCCGTGTAATTGTTAGCAAGCTTGTCTTGCTAGAACAATTACAACCGAGTAGTGAGTTCAGTCCACACTGGGTGCCCCATACTTTCGGCCTTGTGCCACATCTAAGCTACGCTTGGAAAATCGCTCCTATTTTCATGTGTTTATCATATTGGGTAATTTTCATGACGCTTTGGACATAATTCTTTATTTCTGCAAAGAAAAAAGAAACGACAAAAAGTTAACACGTGTTAATAAAGTCTGGATTTTTTCAAATGAATTGGAAAAATACCAGGCGTTAGCATTTGGATCTGTGAGCTGTCCTAACTGAGATAAAGAAATTAAATAAAAACAGATTATGATAGAAAAAGATAGATTCTATTTAAAGCTTTTTGAGCATTACCAGATGTGATATACACCTGAAAATGGACGTAAAATCTAAGAAAAATGTCCAGCATTCACTAGTATACAGGAGGAATGATATTGCAGAACTTAATATATATATATATTATTTATCTAAGGTAATGGCTGCGAAAAGCACACTTTCAACTTACATGATGCTGGGAAGGATTTTATGCAATATCGCACTTGATATGCTCAAATATTTCACGTTGCATGTTTACGGTCATATGACGTTGAAACATCCGTTCTCGTATGATACACTTCGAAAATCACTGTCATTTTCTTCTGCCTTTCTTCGCAATCAAAACGAAATAGCCTATTATTTATCTGAGGAAATGGCAACGCACAACACACGCACTAACTTACTAACAGAATACTAAACAGAATTATATGATGCCAAGAAGGATTTTATGCAAAATCGCAATTTTGTTTATTTAAAGCCTTTTGAGGATTACCAGATGTGATATACACCTGAAGATTGACGGAAAAGTGTAAGAAAAATGCCCAGCATTCACAGCCATACAAAAGGTTTGATATTGCAGAACTCACTATATATATATATATATATATATATATATATATATATATATATATATATATATGAAGAAATATAGTCTTAAGATGGGCTATATTTATGGGATAAAGTGCTCAATATCAGAGATTGAACCTGTGTAAATATAAAAGTGAACATAGAAGTCAACACTTAGAGGCGACAGTCTGTTTCATGCTAGATGCAATCTTCAGGCCACCTGACCTGACGATTGCATCTAGCCTGAAACAGACTGTCGCCTCTAAGTGTTGACTTCTATGTTCACTTATATATATATATATATATATATATATATATATATATATATATATATATATGTATGTATATATATATATATATATATATATGTATGTATATATATATATATATATATATATATATATATATATATATATATATATATATATATATATATATATCAAATGATATAACTGCAGTTGTTGGAACCTGCAGAAATTTCGTAATAATCTTTTCTTTTTTTTTTCTTTTTTTCCCAATGATTAATCCCGCAGGTCAATATTTAAAGAAGTTAGGCGCTACAAATGAAAAGATTCAAAATTGAAAGATTTTCCATTTCAATGAGGCAGACGTTAAAAGTATGAGACCGTTATCATCTCCTCTACCTTTTTTTTCTTTCTTCCTTTCGTTCTTTCTTTCATCAACACTTCTTTTTCCTTCACTTTCTTCTTAATCAATTTTTTCTCGCCTCGTTTTCCTTTGTAATATTTACTTTTTTTTTTCTTTCTTTTTTTTTTTTTTAATGTAGTCTGGATTTTTTCAAATGAACGGAAAAAATACCAGGCTTTCATCCTGTGAATTGCCCTAAATGAGATGAAGAAATTAAAGAAAAACAGATTATGATAGAGAAAGATAGTAAATTCTATTTAAAGCTTTTTGAGGATTAACAGATGTTATATACACCTGGAGAAGGATGGAACAAATCTAAGAAAAATGGCTAGCATTCACCGCCATACAGGAAGATTGATATTGCAGAACTCACTATATATATATATATATATATATATATATATATATATATATATATATATATATATATATATATATATATATATATTTAGCAAATGATATAACTGCAATTTAAATACTTGGAATATTCGCAGTAAATTTTTTCCTCCATTTTTCCCCTAATGATTTATACCGAAAGAAATTAGGCGCTACAAATGAAAAGATTCAAAATTGAAAGGTTTTTCATTTCAATGAAACAGACGTTAAAAACATGAGACCGTTATCACCTCCTCTACCTTCTCCTCCCTCTCTTTCTTTCTTTGTTTCTTTGTTTGTTTCTTTCTAACTTTGCTACCTGTTAATATTTAACAGCCCCACCCCTTACGAGGGATGTATGTGGCACAAGGCTGAGTTTACCGTGGGTTCTCCGAGCCCGTAGGTTCGGCCAAAACTATTCCCGTAGAACCCGCATGAATGGGTCCCCGGGCCGTTCTACCTCCCCTGACGAAACTTTGTCCTTCGGCAAAACCTCGTCCGGGTTCCTCTCTGCCAAAGACAGTTGAACAGTCTGTATCACTGTTCCCAAGTTTGCTATCTGTTTTTCTCTAAGACCAAAAAGGGTTACTGATATATTTTTCTTCCGTCTTTTCTCGCAGTCAATATGGAATGGTCCATTATTTACCTGATGCAATTGCATAGCGTAAAATAAACAGGTAATCACCACAAGACTTGTTTTGATACTTTTATTTCTGGCAAAACATATATTCAGCTTCAACGTACCCCAGAGTAAGGTTAGCCAAAAAATGCAGGATTTATTTTGTTAGGTGTTTCGTCGGAAACACTTATTACGCCATCTTTGTTTGATCTTAGTTAATTTATTTGTTTTCATCTTGATTATTGTAGTTAATATTGACGCGAAGTTTCGATCAGGAACCCTCTAGACCAGTTGTTCTTAACTTGGGTTCGACCGAACCCAAGGTGTTCGATGAATCATTTTCAAGAGTTTGGTGGACGTCAATACATGTCCCTGACGAATGTTTTGACGAGCCGGGTTCAACAGTGACTCTCCAGAACAACAAAGATCACATTGCCTGAATTCCCTTCATCTGTCACATAGGTTATTCGCTGTTCTCTCGTGTCCTTCATTGGTGGTCTGTTAGTGTCAATTTTTCCAAAATGTCTTTCCTCATTATGTGTACTACAAATCTCAACTGTCACTTTGTATTACATTCAGTAAATTTTCTTAGTTTTTATCGAAATGTTCCTCTTTCTTAATATTTTGTTTAACTTTTGAAAGGCATCTTTTTTTCGCTACTCCAATGCGTCTTCGGATTGTGCCGCCACAGTTTTCCATAATCTGCCAAAACCCTTCCCAGATTTGTATATTTCACTATTTGTTCCATTTTGACGTCTCCAAAATGTAACGCACATCTTGGATTATCCCTTACGATCATGGTTTGGATTTTATCCTTTGGCAAGGAAAACATGGCTACGATATTCTTCTCAATTAGGGACCAATACACATAGACAACGTATAGAAAACAAACACAAGATATAAAGTTATATTTAATTTAATGTAACAAAGATATAGAGTGAAAAAAGAAGGAAACGATAAACAAAGAATAAGAAAAAGAAAAGAAAATATTTTTAAAAATCCTAAGAAAATTGTTCAATGGTTATTTATCTATCGAATCATATTATCGACGATTTCATTGATAATTACTTCTTTTTTTTTTCTTTTATGAATACAATAAGCCCCCGCCTATTCGCGTTTCAGCATTCGCGGCTTCTCACTTTCGTGGATTTTTCTTTAGAACATATGTACTTGGTATTCGTGAAAACCCCGAATATTCGCGTGTTTCTCTGAAGAACATATATACAAATTATTCGCTGAGAATTCACTCGATTCGCCTATTTTTTCGATAGAGCATATTTAACATATTTTTGTATTATTTTCCTGTTGTTTAAATGATATAAAACATATAACAGTCCAATTTTTGGTAAAAATTGACAGAAATTTACATCTTCATTGTAAAAAAAACAAGCGCAAAAACATGTGTAGTACTTGGGCTTTGTTCTTTGTTAGGGGCTGGGGTCTTAAAAGTGGCTTATGTTAAGTCTGGGGGCATCATCACAGTTATGTTTTTAGAAAATGTTTTAAACTTCATATTTTATGTCTTGTTATACATATTTTATACAGTATTTTTAATGGTTGCATCGATCTATGCGTAATTAAATACGATTATTGTACGTATGAAAGAAAATTTACGCTAAGTGTATGGTCACCAATACTATTTTTCAAAAATGTTTTTAAAAGGGTCTGAAATGTTTCTAAAGTGTTCAGGGTGAAATTTTAAGGCATATAGGGTGTTAACAATCAAAATAGGTACTTATAAGCACTTTTAGCGGGTAACAAGTATTCGTGGATTCTAATTATTCTCTGCCGGTTCTGGTTACCACCCACTGCGAATACGGGGGACTCACTGTAGTTTGGAGTAGATAGACCTTGTCTTGCCTGGGTTGAGACGTTTTCCTTCATATATAGTAATATTTCGGTCATTCGACGTAGTTTATTGGTTTGGCTATCATCTTGAAAGCGCTTTGTTTCTACTCACGGAAGATATAGTCTATCCTCTCCCTGGAGTTCCTGATTATCCCGGAAGATATCAGATTTCCGTCTCTGGAAGATCAGGAGACAAACCTATGTGAGAGCCATCCCACAAAGGAAGACATATACATTTTCACTTCTCGATTCAGCGGCTATGATCTTTCTGACCAGTTAGCATAGGGACGCACCCAAACGTTGAACGCTACATATGAAATTAACAATTCAAACGTTGAACCAATTCAAAAGCGGTCAAAGCAGTAATTTTAAGAAATAGAAAGAAAGAATAAAAGAAATGAAAGAACAATTTAATAATTTTAGGGTGGGGGTTTATATTTAATGCCAATAAAGACAATCATGTCACAATCATATACTAATTCTTCTTACAATTGATGGTTAGTCCTTTCTTCCTGCTTTTCTTTAATACCTTATTTAGAAGTACCTGAATGTGCTTTCTGTGTCTTTCATCAAAATGGTGTCATCTGTCTATCTTATGCCGTTAAGATTGCGCTCACAACAATCACTCTTCTAGTTCTGTAAAGGCTAAATATATCCAGTGAGAAGACACGATCTTGTCTCACGTTCCTTTCTATTTATGTGTACTATCTAATTTTCTATCCGTATGCAGGCTGTTTGGTCCCAGTAAATATGCTTAAAAAGAAGAATACACTAATTAAAAACATACGCTCTTTTGTTGTCGACTTGCTTAATTTAAAAAGGAACAAAATACAATGTTGCACAAGTTTCATTGAGTTGTAATACTGTACTTGTCTTCTGAAATATTTATTTTTCATATATATAGACTTAATAGAGTAATACATAAAAAACGTTTCCTATAGCCTGTCGTTGAAAAAAAAATTAAAGTTAGTTGATTTGTTTAACGGCATATCAACTCCTTATGGGTCATTTAATGAAGAAATTTAATTTTTGTGTGCTTTGAAGTAATAAAATATATGTTATTCTGCTTTCACAATTGAATACATGGTAGATGATGCCCCGCTTTTGGGCATATACATTGTTGGAATTTAATTTAAGAACAACAATTTTACAAGTTCACATTCTCGCTATTTTTTCTATCCTCATCCAACGACTTCTTACTTTCAAAATCGGCTCCCAAGGCCTTGATTCTTATCAGAGATAAGAATATATTTTTTGACTAACGAGAGAGCTGGAAAATATAAAAAGGAATTCCACCACCATTATTCTTTCCATGGTGCCATAAGGTCTAGTGAAAACCTCACAGTTTGTTCACTCCAACCTGTTTTCGTTACTTACAAACCCGGCTTCCACATCCCTGATTCTTATCAGAGATAAGAATGTGTTTTCTGACCAATAGAAGGGCCGGGAAATTTGTACAACGATTTTGGAGAGAAAAGTCCCCGATCCATCGGAGCCTACAAAAACTCTATAAATTTGGAGAATATTACCTATTTGTCAGTGAGAATTCTGCCCACAGTCTGTGAGGTCGACATTAAGGAGCTCCAGAACTTCTTTCAACCAAAGAACTGCCTACTAAAGGGCTGTCAAGATCGAAAGTCGGTCCACAATTCAAGACCAATCGAAAGCTGCATCCCTTCACCATTCCTTCTGACGAGCCCACTGGACGTCTGTCGTCGACTCACTCAACTGCAGGATTCCTATATCTGCGAATAATTTTCCTTCACTACAAGAACTGTGAGTGTTTCTATCTGAACCATAACAATATTCTAATCGCTTAAAGAACTCTTTAGGCGCTCAGAGAAATATTTTGAGCAAGCCTTTTTTAAGTTAAGAACATTTTCTCTTTTCCCTTTCTTTCTCTCCTAATCGTCCTTTTATCCCTTTACCTTTTTTTTCTCTATATATAAATAAACATTTTCTTCTTTTATTGTTACACAGCGAGCAGGAGTTTTTTTCTTTATTCATACGCGCCTAAAGGAGAGAGTTGTGTCCGCTCTAATCTTGCTGTTTTACTCGCGTTTTGTCGCAATTTTTTAACCCAATTTTTAACCTCAACCATTTGATGCGGGATAGCCGGGACAGATTTCCTAGAAACATGTTTGCGTGGGCGTTGCATTTGGTGAAGGTGTGAATCCATTTCTTGTCGCATTACTTACTATTGGTGGAACAGTTGAGTAACCTTGGTTGAAATCCAGTTTGAGAAAGGGACAACTCTGAATTCAAAACAGGTTGTACATGGAACTGAAAACTCCCTACCGTGAAGAAGCTTTTTGGTATGGAAACTATAATAGCGACGTATGGCGGGATGAGGCCTTGGCCCCCAAATTCCATATTTAGAGTGTACGGTCCTGGAGAAGAAGAGAGTACACATGAGAATTCTTTTCCAAAATTTTGTAGCTCAGATTTAGAGGTGCTTATTTTACACGAATATTTAAATGTTTGTATATGACTTTGCGCATATGACTCAGCCGTCTGTTTGGGTTAAAATGCTCTCTTCCTGTTGTGACCCAGTGAACTGGAATGTATTTTATGTGGGTATATTCAGATATAAGCAAACAAGAAAGAGAAAGAGAAGAAAAAAGGAGGGGAAAACAGAGAAAGAGAGAGAGAGAGAGAAAGAAAGAATGAAAAAAGGGAGAGAGAATAACGATAGTGATTCATATACTATATAAAAATATTTATCCTCATTCAGATAGATAGGGTAGTGGCCTGTGTGTGTGTGTGTGTGTGTGTTAGGAGGAAGACTTAACTCATTCATTGTAGTAAAGGCTAAAGCCTGAAACAATAATAATAAAAAAGTTAATACCAAAAAAAAGAAAAAAAAAAAAAAAGTCAAGTAAGTCGGCATTGCAAGCGGAAGTGAGTGAGATAAAGCAGGGCTTCATTACCAAAAGAGGGATAAACCATTTTGCTGAGGTGTGTCAGCAGGTGGTGGGTGGGCCTGTTAAGGGTGGACTTTACGTAAACATGAAGGTTTAGGCGCGAAGCCGTTGTACTAACGCACACGCGCCCGCCCGTGTGGGTATGTGCGGACGCGTGTGATGCCATGTGCGCATGCGTGCGTCTGAACGTGAACGAGGAAAAAAAATAAAATAAAATAAACGAAAACAGAGTAACAGATACGGTTTCTCTATTTATAAAAGTTTATGATGATGTGCTTGGAATGGATATTTAATATCTTGGGATTTTCGTACTCCGCTGCCTAACTTCCAGGGCGTATAAATATTGGCCTATCAATAAATATGCAGTTTGAAGATAGGGGGAAAAAAAAAAGACACTTAATTTACAGAGTAATTATTCATGACTTTTGACAATATCCTCTTTGGCAATGCACTTACCGTATATACTTGTGTAACGTGCGATCTCGCTTAAGGTGCGACCCCCAAATTTTCACCTATAAAAAATAATTTTATCATGTCTCTCGTGTATCATGCTAGTTACTTTTTTCGAGAAATCAAATTACAATAGATTAACCTCTTTTCCTTTATCTCTTTATCCATGTTCTAGTTAAATACATTTTTTAAAAAGTAAGAGAATGATAAAAGTATCGTTGGTAACGCTATTCTCGTCGTGTAAACGCGTACAGCCAAAAAAAAAAAAAACGAAAAAAAACAAAAAAACAAACTGAACGAGAAATAGCTAAACATCTTATAAACGTAAACAATAGAAAAGATGAATATTCGCTATGTTCGTATTTTATAATAAACAGTAGAGTAATGGATAGCGGCTCCGATTGAAGAATTGGAGAGCTGAGTTCGAATTCCAGTCGGGCCCATTTCATTCACTTACGTGCTAATACTCTTGAGGAAGGTTTGAATCCTTTTCTCTCTTCCTAGCGATGGGTAAATAGCAGGATAGACTGAGTTCTATAGCTGTCAGTGGCAACCCGTCTAGGAGAAGGAAAACATCTGAATTCAAAACCCGTCAGGAGAGGATTTGGAAAAAAAAAACCGGAAGAATAATAGATATGGCGATAAAACAAAAAGAATACGTGTGTGTAAATGTAAAAGAAAAAAAATAGACAGGTCAAGAAACAACAATTATACTGCGATTGCAGTATAAGTGGTGTTTATTGGGCAAGATACCCTACGAGTCACGGGATAAAAAAATATGTGCATAGTACGTGCATTATTATTGGATACATTTAAGTAAATCATCAGTTTTATCAAAATCATCTTTATTTTAAATGCAGCTCTACTTTTTTGGCTACAGTAAATGCCTATACAGTGATCCCTCGTTTATCACGGTAGATTGGTTCCAAGACGGGCCGCGATAACTGAATTTCCGCGAAGTAGGGACGCCATATTTACAGTATTTATTTAACGTGTATTTGGACCTTTAAAACCCTCCCTGTACTGTTAACAACCCACCCATTACAGTACTCTATTAGTAACAAAGACAACGGTTAAGCAATAACACTTTAGATTAAAAAAAATAAAGGTTGTTACTGTATTCAACACGATAGAAGTTGAAGTAGAATTTGAATGATGATGGCGATGAATTTGCTGCGCGGTAGAAATGATGATGAAGCTGATGATGACTTCTACCGTGCAGCCGATAATTGTATTTTACGTCTCTTCAGACGGCGGTGACCTTTCTATTGCTATTTTACGCTTGTTTTGTTGTTCCTAGACCAGGAAATAATATTTATTATTAATATTTTAATGAAAAATTTTAGGTGTTCATATTTCTAGAATTTTCCAGAAAATCCGCGATATATTTTCCATATATATATTTTAAAAATCCGCCAAGTCGTGAATCCGCGATAGTAGAACCGCGAATTAGCGAGGGATCACTGTATAGTTTGGTCAACGGTGTAGCCAGGGCCAGGCAGTACATACGCTATGTTTTTATCTCGTGTATGATGCGACCCCCATTAAAATTAGCCTCAAAATTAGGTCTTCAAAAGTCGCATGATACACGAGTATATGTGGTATGTCGTGCGTATTGATCACATAAACAGTATACAATGACAATTCTCGAAGAAGTTTCAATTTATAATAAGGTCAGTTTTTCACGCTATTTTCTCCCAATTCAAGGACCAAGAGGCAGTCAATAAGATTGACTGCCTCAACCAAGAGCCACCGAATAAGATTGTTCTATGGACATAAGAATTGTTGATTATGACAATATGTAGGATAAATAAACGGTTAGGCTGTGGATTTCAGTAAGAATGAAGTGTCGGGAAGCACTGTCTCGGGAGTCTGTTACACATATCAGTGACCCTTCGCATTACATATATATATATCATAAATAAACATTTATAAAAAATGAAATGGAAATTTTAATGTGATTAATGGCGAAATCACTTCGCTAACAGAACTTAATGAGGCATTAACTTACTGTCAATTCTTTGAGTTACATTTGAAATATTTCAATTATATTTACTAGAACGCATTTCCTATTTGAAATTTTTTATGAATCTTAATTCTTCAGTTAATGATTGAATAAGCTCATGGCGAGTTCCATGTCAATAAAATATCCGGGGAAATTCCCCTATTACATCGTTAAATATTACATTATATGAATGCTGGACGCTATTTTCAGAAGTAAGAGGGTACAAATGAAAAATCTGAAATTGACAACTTTTCCATTTCACTAAAAACACCTCTATCTTCCTTTCTTTCTTTCTTTCTTTCTTTTTTTTCTTTCATTCATTCATTTTCTCATTGAAACTACGTAGCGTATGCCTTTTTTCTACGCAATCAAAACGGAATAGTCCATTATTGGCAGCAAACGTTAAACACTTATATCTTCCCTTCTTTCTTTCTTTCTTTCTTTCTTTCTTTCTTTCTTTCTTTCTTTCTACCTGTCTTTCATTTTCATAGTGAAACCAAGTAGCGTATGTTTTTTGTTTTTCAACGCAATCAAAATGAAATAGTCCATTATTTATGCGGTAGATGTTAAACACTTCTTTCTTTCTTTCTTTCTTTATTTATTTATTTATTTATAGCCAAATTCTCGATTTACGAACATTTTTTAAATAATAATGTAAAAATAATTCAGCAGACAATGTTGTTTGATTTATAGGTCATTGGATTTTTGGCTATTGCGTGACACGGTTTTCGTCGTTCGATGCTGTGCGACTGAAAAATGACACATTTATACGCGGTCAGCATGGCTTCTCGGTCGTTGGAAAGGGATCAAAGTGTAATATCTGCTCTCAGGCGGATAAACACATATATAATCGCTCAATTTTCTCTCTGTCTTCGAAATATTATCGGTAGATGCCCGGATCTTGGGAAACAGCTGCCCGTGGCATTACCTCCCTCATTGTAGGTGAGGGTCGATGTTAGCACAGCCTGCGGTTGCTGGGACTGGGCTATTTGTAGAATTGCACACTCTCGGATTCCCTAAATTAAACGTCGGGTGGCAAGAAAATACAATCGCTTCTCGGCCTTTTGGCTAAGATGGCTTATCATCTCTCAGTTGCGTCTCTGTCTTTGGGCAGAGGGGCAACTGAGAAAATTATACTGAACAGATACCCAGCCCTGGGGAACAGCTGCCCGTGGCCGCGCCCTCCCATTGCACCAGAGGGAGGGATCGGTGCTCGCATCGAGGCCAGCTCAATCGATGATTGCGAGGGCTGTGGGCAATTTTTGTCCCTTGCCCGAGTGTACGCGCTCGGGGCGCCACTTTAAAAAGACCTTATGTCACATCTCGTCCTCGTGGGGGAACTAGTAAACATCGCCTCTCGGCCTTTTGGTTAAGATCAAAGTGTAGTATATGTTCTTAACTTAATCTTCTATCTTTCTTTTATTCATTTTTTTTTTCATTGAAACAAAGTTGTGTCTTTTCTCATCTTTTCACGCGAACAAAACGGAATAGTCTATTATTTATGAGGTATTGGCAGAGCATAACGGCCGTATGAACTAATGTTAGGAGAGACAAGTACAGTTATAGCTGGCCACTCGTATTCGAGGATACCTGTCTACGAGGTGTCCTCGATTCTTGCTCAGACGCATTTGTGTTTATTCAATACCCGCACAGCCCAAATATGCTGAGCAGACCTTAGTTACTGTCTCTGGGAAAGAGCGTGTTATCTAGCGTGATCAACAATTTGCACAAGACAAGCACGCTCAAGCCCTCGGCCACGATGACTTGTTACTTTGTGCTAAATGTTCCGTGTAACCAGTTTCCTTCACAAAGCTTGGGTCAACCGTGGTATGGTTTTCAGGCACTTTCCAAAGGTGGGATCGACCCCCTTCAGTCCGATAACACCAGGAAGTCTTCTTTCTGACAAATCCACCATGGTGAGATTCGATCCCGGGTCTCATGGTCAGAATGCGAACGTTCTAACCACTCGGCCACGTGAGCATATACGCGTTCGTATGTATGTGTGCATATACGCATTCGTATAAGTGCATATGGGGGAGAGAGGGAGGAGAGAGAGAGAAAGAACTTCGTACATAATGTAGCATTTGAAACTAGAAAAAAAATTATAGGGCACATAATGAGGAAAGCGGGTTTGGAGAATTTGATACGCACAGAGCAGAGAGAAGGCAAGAAGGACAAACCCCCAAACCTATCTAATGAGCCCGTGAAAAGGATAGCAGAATAGTGTTTAAGAGATATAGCAAAAAGATAAACTTTACTAGGAGCTATAAGGACATGAAAATTGTGGAGAGCCATGATCGCCAACATCCTGAAAGTGCATGACATGAAGAAGAAGATGAAGAAGTCTGTCCGACCTCTCATATAAACATTCAAATACTTGCCAACCTTAAAACTGTAACAGATCCTCTCAGGAACAAGTCAGTATTTGCTACAGATGTCTCACAGATTATATCTTGTGTATTGAGTTTGATCCTCACTAAGTGGTTGTAACATTGTATTAGATTGTAATTTGTAAATGTCTTTGTCGCTGATTAATAGATCGGAAGGCAGTCTCTTTCACCGTAACCAGTGTAATGATTTTTATTCGTACTGAGTAGCCTACGATTGTGACCCTTCACTAGTCAAACAAGGGACATAACTCTCCGGATGTAGATCTTTATCTTGAAGATATGATTAACAAATTAATCAGATTGAAATAAGTTCGATCTCAGATGCTCCATTTACACACAAAAATGAGATTTATAAAAATGAAAGAAAATAGAAAGAAAGAAGAGAAGAAAGAAATGAAGGAAGGAAGGAAAGAAGGAAAGAAGGAAGGAAGGAAGGAAGGAAGGAAGGAAGGAAGGAAGGAACTAAAAAAGAAAAAGATTTAAGAGACAGAAAAATAGAGAGACTTTTAAAAAAGAAAGGAAGATAGAATGAACGAAAGAAAGAAAGAAAGAAAGAAAGAAGGGAAGAAAGAAAGAGAGGAAGAAAGGAAAGGATAGCAAGAAAAAATAAACTAAGAAACAAAGAGAAGAGACAGAAAAATATAGGGAACTTAATGAAGGAATGAAAGAAAGAAAGAAAGAAAGAAAGAAGAACAGAAAGAAGAACAGGAAGCTAAACTAAAAAAGAAATAGAAGTAAGAGAAAGAACAATAAAGAGATTTTAAAGAAAGAAAGAAAGAAAGAAAGAAAGAAAGAAAGAAAAGAAAGAAGAAATCAAACAAGAAGGAAAGAAAGAAAGGGAGAATGGAAAGGAGAGCAGAAAGAAAGAAATTAAAAAAGGAAGAGAAGTAAGAAACAGAAAAAATGAAGGAGAATTTTAAAAAAAGACAAATAGAATGAAAGAAAGAAAGAAAGAAAGATAGATAGAAAGAAAGAAAAGAAAAAGAAAGGAGAGATGAAAGAAAGAAAAAGAGTGAATGGAAGAAAAAAGGAGAGCAGAAAGACATAAACTAAAAAAGAAAGAGAATTAAGAGACAGAAATAAAATAAAGAAAATTTAAAACAAGAAAGAAAGAAGAAAGAAAGAAATCGAAACAAAAAAGAAAGTCTCGAAAGAGCAAGAAAGAAAGAAAAAAGTTGAAAGAAAGAATAATGAAAGAGAGGACGAAAGAAAGAATTGCTGAAAAAGAAAGGAAGAAATAAAAAGAAAGGAAGAAGAAAAATACAATAAAATTGAAAGAAAGAAAGACTGACTGAAAAAGAAAAACCAGAAAAAAAGAAAAAGGAAACGTAATAAAATAAAATTGAAAGAAAGATTGGTTTGTTGTTGTTTAGCATATCGTATTAACCTCTAAGGGCCAAGTAATAGCTGAAATCTAAATATTTTGTACGAAATATTTTTTTAGGGGGGGTTAATGGTTTATTGATAAAATTCTTACTAATTACCCCATAACTGGCAGAGAATAGGGGACGGGGTCCATGTCTTTCACAAGTTTATTTGCGTCTAAGGGAATATAACTAACGCTGCCGAGAATATTAACTCGGCTCTCCGATTAAAAATTTCGAGCCATTATCCACCACACCAACCGCAAATCGGTGATTACAATACACGGTATTCCCAAGCGATAAACCATCTAAGTACTGACCAGGCTCGACGTTGCTTAACTTCGTTGATCGTACTGGAAGGGGTGATTCAACGGGATGTGGCAGTAAGCCTAAAAGAAAGAAAGAAAGAAAGAAAGACAGAAAGTAAGACGGGAAAAGAAATAACAGAAAAAAGAAAAAAGAGAAGAAAAAAATAAAATTGAAAGAAAGAAAGAAAGAAAGAAAGAATGAAAATCGAAGCAAAAAAAAAAAAAAAGAAAGAGAAAGAAAATTTTCCGAATAAATCTTGTTAGTATATTGTGAAATGAAATAACGTCTGCTTTAAAGGGACTTGTGCTTCATCATGAATATTATTCAGGTGGGCCGAATGCCTATCGAATGTTATCTGAGACATCATATGACGTCACAGATGAGAATTGTGTGGTTAAGGAAAAGAGGGAAAGGAATTAGACGGAATTGCATCCGTAGAGAAATGGTGACGAGAAAGAAGATGGTGGAAGGCGAATGCCGAAGAAGAGTAAAAAAGAGGACAGAGATCAAGATAATAATTAAGTGTGTGAGAGAAAAGAAGAAAGAAAGAAGAGGACACACATGGAGATGATAACTAAATGTATGAGAGAATGAAGGAAGAAAAGAAAACGGACAGATTTAAAGATAATAATTACGAGTATGAGAGAAAGGAGGAAGAAAAAAAAAGAGTACAAAGAACAATAAGTACGAGAATGAGAGAAAGGAGGAAAAAAAGGATAAAGAACAATAAGTACGAGAATGAGAGAAAGGAGGAAGAAAAAGAGGAGAGTGATGAAAAGATATGTGGAAGAAAAAAAGAGTACAAAGATCAAGAGAATAATTACGAGTGTGAGGGAAAAGGGGGTGAAACTAGAAACACAGAAAAAATGAAAAGAAAGAAAGAATCGGAGAGATATAATGAAGGAAGTCATTGTAATACCTAGAAAGGATTAAAAAAAAACACGAAAGAATGATAGATATGGCCATAGAACGAAAGCAAAAAGAATAGGTGTGTGTAAAATTTAAAAAAAAAATGGAAAAAATAGACAGATATCTTGAGAGAAAGAAGGAAAAATAAAAAGATGTTTGAAATGTGTTGAATGAGTCAATACATTTGATGGGAGATTGATTCGAGTTCTACGGTTCTGAAGGTTATTTAAAACCATAAAATATTCACATTATTTTTATGTTTATTTTTATTCTAAATAAAATATAAAAGTATAAATACTTTTTATTACTTCATCTAAATCAGGAAAGTCACCCACAAACACCTTTAATATTTACTATTCTTTGAAAATTATTGAAGAATTTGCCTCGCTAGAGAATTGGTTGTTTCGACACAGGTCTAACTAATTAACCCATGAACGGGGAGTACTCATACCTCTCCCACACCTTGTTTTACTTACACACTCTTTTTACATACGTTATTGATTCTTCTCATTGAGTCTTTCTCATTATGTGTCACCTAGGAAGTTTAACTGTCTCTTTCTGGGTCTCATTATTAGTTTTCGTTTTGTTATCAATTTTTAAAACATTCTCTTTGTTCACTATTTACCTTATCGTCCTCATCTTTGTTGCCATATTTATCCGGCCATCTTCAGGTGGTTGGAATGAACCCTTTATTTCGCTCGTTGGGGTAGACTGTTCTAGTTCCACATGCCATGCCAGTTCCCCTCTCCGAGTTCTCCACTACATTAACCAGGTATTGAACTCACAACTCTTTCGGTCCTGTCACTGGATCTAACCAACGCCTTTATCCACTGTGCCATGCATTCTTAAGAACATCTGTGTCTGTATTTCTGGGATTTATAAACTTAATGACTTCAGCAACCACTTTTACCAGTGCTCATATTGCAATTTTTGCTGTTATCATTTTTATGTATTTTATCATTAAATTTTAAAATTTTTTATATTTTTTTTTTCGTTGCCATTATTGCTTTTCTCTGCACTTCTTATTACTGGTTCAAATGTCAAAAGAAATATAAAGGGGAGACAGGCCGCCCCGTTAAGGTAAGGCTTCAAGAAGACCAAAAAACTGTAACACAAGGGGAAGTGGAAAAATCAGGCGTGGCTGACCACATATGGAGAGAAAAGGGAGATCACCGCTCTCTATGGGATCAAGTCGAAATCATAGACAAAGAACATCATTGGAAAATTCGTAAACTTAAGGAATCAGCACATATGCTAGGCCACAAAAATCTCCTGAGCCGACCAAACATATAAATGAATACAATATAGGAAACGGACACCCATTAGATATGGCAGGTTGAACTACCACAGCAGTGCGAAATAAAGCGTTCAGTTCGACATTCCAACCAACTGAAGAAGGTCGGGGCGGACAACAAAGATGAGGACGATAGTCCAAATAATGTAAATAGTGTACATAATACCTCATCTCAGAAATATGTTCACTTTTATATTTACGTACGCTCTATC
The DNA here is from genome assembly GCA_963932145.1 of Acanthosepion lycidas. Taxonomy (NCBI): domain Eukaryota; kingdom Metazoa; phylum Mollusca; class Cephalopoda; order Sepiida; family Sepiidae; genus Acanthosepion; species Acanthosepion lycidas. The sequence goes on from OZ010601.1 coordinate 80,170,372, forward strand.
ACTGATATTGAGCACTTTATCCCATAAATATAGCCCACCTTAAAATCATATTTCTTCATATATATATATATATATATATATATATATATATATATATATATATATATGTCGTTTTCTCACATATGTTACTATGTGAGAAAACGACATTATTTTTGTACCAACTTAATAGTTTTAGGTATGTAATATTTATGAGTAAAATTACTCAATATCAGAGATATAGTGCATGTAGATATTTACAATGTGGCTATGTACAATGTAGATGCGTACACTGAGGTCAAAAGCAATCTGCGACAGTTGCTAACCGACTGAAGATTTCGTTCGAGCATAAAAAATGTACCCCTTGTTGTTGATCTCTGTGTCTACTTTTATACACACACATATTAAAAGAAAAAAAGGAAACTTACTTCAGCAGAAAATTCTTGAATGTACCGCTCTCCAATCTTGGTAAAATATAAATCTGAGCCTTGGACCTTTTTTTTCAAATATCTCCGTCCCTTAAAAAATAACTTTTTTCCTAAGCCAATGGACATGACTATAAAAATGTTAAAAAATTAAAAGAAAACAGTTAAATTGATAACCTCCTGTTATTTAAAATATATAAAGTAATATCAACTAAAAGAATTTAATATTGCATTAAAATATAATTAAACAATAATTTCGTTTATTAGACATTAAATTACGTCGCTTAGCATCTTCCATAATTTACCTAAACTTTTCAGTTAACCTGATGAATATTTATGAGCGTCTCTTAAATTAAACACATTTGAAAAGCTAGCAAAATTTTTACTTTTGTTTATAAATACTTGTTGCAAAATAAAAATTTGTACATTTACCTTGATAAAGTTTATCAGAAAACAAAAAGCGTCAGCTAAGACAAATTTTCCTTTCGTTTTTATTCATATATATATATATATATATATATATATATATATATTAGTGTATTGTGTTAGTATATATATATATATATATATATATATATATATATATATATATATATATATATATATATATGTGTGTGTGTGTGTGTGTGTATGTGTGTGTGTGTGTGTGTGAAAAATATATAGAAAATAGGAAAGAACTCGTTAGGTAAATAATCCAAAGTTCTTTAGTATTTTTGTTATTATTTTTTAAAAATAGTGCTCGATACAAAAGTAGAGCATAAATATAATTATTTATTTAAAAATATGATTCCAAAACGCTACATAAGAGTTCTCATATTTCAAAAAAAGAGCCGAAAACTTCAATATAATTATTTGGAAATTTTTCGGGAAATTTCGCTTGAAGATGGAACAGAGCTTAGTACATTAATTCAATTTAATTCAAATAATTATATTGAAGTTTTCGGCTCTTGTTTTGAAATATGAGAACTCTTATGTAGCGTGTTGGAGTCATACTTTTAAATAAATAATTATATATATATATAAGCTTGTCCCAGGTAACGCTAAAAAAGTGGTATCCCCTGGAGAAAAAAAGGACCCAAATTGATAAAAAAAATTTTAACGTGTAAATGTTTATGTTAAAATTAAAGAGGGAAGACCAAAATAGTTTTTTAATATTTTTTCAGATTTTTTAATCCTTCCTATAAATTTAAAAAATTTTATTTAAAAATCTCGTTTTTCTTTAATAAAAAAAAATTTAGTAAAATCGATTTATCGGCCATTTCTGCCCGAATTTGTAAACAAAAAATCAAAATTAGTTCAAAAATCAATTAAAATTCAGTTACACCTTTTTTTTTTGTTATCTTAAGAAAATTTAGAATGATTAAAGTATACTTAATGTAATTTGAAAGAAACATTATTTACTTTTTAGCAGAAAATGTTTTAATAGAGATATTTCCAACCGTGGTGCTTGCGCGTGTGCGTGATTGATGGGCGTCAATATATTGACAACTTACGTCAAGGGAATTTATCCTACGGTAGCGCAGAAGTGATGTAATTCGTTCTAATTTTAAGTGAACTTGGTTAGTAAATTTAGAAAAAAAAAATAACTTTCAATTTTTTTTTTTAACCTTACGTTTGAAGAAAAATTTCTGCACTGAAAATAACATTTAAATTGTGAAAAAAATCAAATTTTACAAGTAAAAATAAAACAGTAACAACATTTTTTTAAATTGAGTTATACATATTTTATTTATTAATAAAATTAATATTGAAATGCTATGCAATCGATTTCAAATTTTGCTTTGTTGTTAACGGAATGAATGCAAAGTAATTTCTGAAGTAAAAAGAACTTGCTTCTATCTAGGGAAACAACTCTACCTCACGTGACGTTATTTCAAAGCTGTGCATCCATACTTTCGTTGGAGACGATTTTAAATACAATTTTGGAATATTAAAAAATTATTTTAAAAATATCAACGGTTGTCAGATTTTAATAAGCTTTCAAATTTATGATCTATAAGAGGTAGAGAATATAATATGTCATTCCCATAAGGTTGCATAAAGAAACTTAATTTTAAAATATATAACAACATTTTGTCATATTGTGTATTTAAAATAGAAAAAAAAGAAAAAATTATTGTAAAAATTCATTTTTCATCAAAATTTTTTTTTTCAGATAAGAATTACCTTAGTATAGGTTATTCAGTAAAGACATAAAAAGCTTTTATAATTAAATATTGTCTTAGTTTTATTGGGCTTTGTATGTTTACAATTGAGGTAAAAGTTTGGACAATTTTGCACATTTTTTTACCAAAAAAATCGATGATTTAGAATCTTCAGAGTCTTGTGCATTTAATAAAAAAAAATTCAGGTTGCAAAAATAAATTTTTGAAGTTTTCATAAAATTAAGTTCGAGGGGTGTAACATATATAAAAAAAATATTTATACCATGACTTTCAAAAAGGCAAAAATTTCTAGAATAATTTCAATCATTTGTGAATAAGTTCTGAAAGTTTCATTAAAATCCAACAAGTACTTGATTTTTGCAAGATTTTCCAAATCAATGTGTTTTTTTCAACTGAAAACAGTGAAAAAAAATGTAATGCTAATATTACCTAATTTTTGACCTAAAAAAACAAGATTTTCAACCTAAATTTAAAATATGCTGCAAATGAAAAAAAAAAAAAAAAAAATTAAAAATAATTAAAAAATACCTTGGTCTTCCCTCTTTAATTTTAACATAATCATTTACACGTTAAAATTTTTTTTTATTAATTTGGGCACCTTTTTCTCCTGGGTATACCACTTTTTTAGCGTTACCTGGGACAAGCCTATATATATATATATATATATATATATATATATATATATATATATATATATATATATATATATGTATATATATATATATATATATATATATTGTGTTAGTGTATTGCGTTAGTATATATTTTTGTTAGTATATATCTTGGAGCAAGCTGTCTTCGACATATTAAAAATATTTACTTCGTTACTTTAATAATAATAATATGACATCATAAATCAAATAAAATATAATTTTGTATAATAATACAAATAAAACATAAAAACATTATAATTAAATTAATAATGCAAATACATATTATAATATTATAAATATTACAATTTAATTAATAATATAAAATAACAACTTCACTATAAATCATAAAATAAATAAATAAATCAATTTAATTTCGAAGAATTTATAACTGGACGAAAAACAAAATAAAGGAATGAAAAAGACGCGGAACAAATTGAAGAAATGATCATTACCAAGAAACTTCGAAGTTGGGGAAAATAACAACAAGAAATTGATTTTAAGTAATCCTTTCATACAATACATACATACATACGCACACACACACACACACACACACACACACACACCCACACATATATATATATATATATATATATATATATATATACAAATATAGACAACTAGACTCGTTTCGAAAAACCCTCGAATTCTTGATTTGCAAATAATCAAATCAAGAATTCGAGGGAAAAAAGTTTTAAAAAAAGAAAGAGCTACAAACATGAACTTCTGCCGAAAAAAATCGCATAGATGCAGGTCTGAAGCCGAAAGAAAAAACCCCGATACGAGTAAACAACTAACTAACAAAAGTGCTCAATACAACTGTAGAGCAGACCTAGATAAATCTAGTGAGCCAGACAAACCTACCCAGGTTTCACCTAAACGGATTGTCAGGGAAAGAATGGCCATTCTTTCCCTGACGATCCGCTTAGGTGAAACCTGGGTAGGTTTGTCTGGCTCACTAGGTTTATATATATATATATATATATATATATATATATGTAGAGGGAGGTACAGTTTAGATACCACGCAACCAAGATGTGGGTGTGAGATGAGTAAAGGAAAGAACATGTTAGGGGGTGTAATTAAAATGCTTTATACGGTTGGGAAAAAAATTAAAAAAATAATGTTTGATAAAGGGGAAAACTTAAATATACTAAGCAAAAAGACTTTGGGATTTCAGGGAAAAAACAAAAAGCTATACAATTGGTAAAACTCTTAAAATGTTGATTAAAAAGCAGGTGATTGAAAATAGAAAAACGGAAAGAGAGAAAGAGAAAGAGATTTGTTGGAGAGGTGTCGAAAAACAGGAGAGAAGAAAAAGAAGAGAGACGGAATATGGAAAAAATAAAGAAAGAACTTGCTCTTGATTGACAAAGTTAAGCATTTCCCTGGAGAGCCAGTGTTCGAAATCTGTGTTTCAGCCCTGATAAAAACGCAAGATTTAGAATGCTTTCATCTCATTATTTGGCGTTATAACCAATTCTGAAAAAAGAAAAAAAACGACTTATTCTGAACTTAGGCGATCATGGCTCTGCACAGCTTCCTTTTTATTTTTTTTATGAATTATCATAACCTTTTGAAAAAGATCCTGTTAACTTCACAGTTTTGAATTCAGAGTCATCATTCTCCTCGACAAGTTGTCACTCAAGGTTAGAAAGTGCAGTCTACCCTATTATTTAATCTGTAATTGGTCGAGGAAGAGAAAAGTTGTATTCATGTTTTCCCCTACAAAGAGAAGAGTGATCGCCAATGTCGAGGCCGGGATTTGAACTCTGATCACCGACTTCAAAGTCGTTCCTTGTAGTCTGACCACATATCCTCGATTGGATTTAAATCAGGAGAATTTCTGGACCAGTCTATAGCACTTTGATTTGCTCACTGGTAAGGCTTGCCAGTGTGTTCGTGCAGCGTTACAATTTTCGTATGCTAACTTGGAGTAACGTTCATCACAGACAATGGCCGTAGGACAACTAATCAACAGTCAAGACAGTAATAAAAACCTGATGCAATTACAGACAACGCAGTAATGTTCAAGGCCAAACAAATTTCATTATACACCCAGAAAATAAATTCATATTACTGCACACAACTGCAAATGATCTAATCTGAAGAAAAAGAAATCGATTACACCTTGTCACTCCAGTGATTCTAAAACTGACTGTTTGTTGAAAGAAAGGAAACTAAAGCGTTTGTTTAAATTCATTTGCACAGGTGTGCAAGTTCCTTTTTTTCTTTGAATTACATGGTACTATAGTACAGATTAATGTGTAAAGAATCATTTGAAATGTAATCACAAACCTCGAAATATTTGCACCATGAATTAGTTTGTATCTTCGTGAGAAATCTGTTCATTCTGAAACTTGTATATCGGTAGTGAACTGGTTAAGTTCAACCTGATATGCTGACAGGTAGGCCCTGTTAAACAAGGAAAAACAAACTGCACAACTATTTTTTTCCTGTGTAAAAACATCCGTAATAAAAGTTTGTAAACAGATACAGAGAAATAACATCAAATAATGATTGATTGAAAGCATTTTACTTGTTTGCGACGCCTCAATAAATATTTTAAAAAAATCATCCATGACTTCTTTTTACTGCGTCCTTTCATGACGTACGCGATCATAGCTCTCCACAACCTCGTATCCGTTGTAGCCCTTAAAAATGATTGTTTATTTACCAAATCTCCCTCACCACGATCCGCCACTCATTCAAGCAAGCTATTTAGGTAACTGACCAGCTGCTTTCACCTATCTCTCTTGCCTTCGATATACCTTGTAAGCGTTAAATTCTCCAAGCCCTCAATCCTCATTTTATGTCCATTCATTTTCAGCTATCTCTTGCTGATTCCGAATATAAATGCCAATTTTGTTTCCATTTTCCTTAAGACTACGTCGTTGCTTACACGCTCCATCCATGGAGTTCTCAGTATCCTTCTGTAGTACCATATTTCTGTTGCCTCCAATTTTTTCTTTTTCACTGAGGATATTGTCTGGCATCCTCTGCCATACAGATTGATATCACATTGCACTTCAGTATACTTTTCTTCATTTCTATCAAGTTTTCCTATTTCGAATTACTTTGCTTAACTTTCGAAGTTAATCTTTCCTTAAACCAATGCCCGTTTGGATTTTGGGGTCATATTTCCCGTCCTCTGTTAAAACACTTCCCAGATATTTAAATTTTCTTAATTGTTTCATGGGATTAAACGAAATAATAAAAAAGTATATGACAACTTCTGGTTGTCAACTCTCAATGATATTTTATACAAGGGTTCTCAAACCAGGGTACGCGTACCCCTGTATTCACGCCTCATATTGCTTCATCTACCCCACTCCCATCTCTTAATGAATTTGATTTTGAGGGTACTATAACACAGAACGTCTTCTTAAAGTGTTCGCCAGAATGGTCCTGTAAGATGAAATGGTAGTAGCGTAGAAATAAGTCATCGAGTTTTCCGTCGATCTTAAACAAATCCGGTGTAAGGATTTTGTCGGATCAACTACAATAACTTTATTTTTGCTATAGAGGAAGTATTAGCAATTTTTTCTCGCCAAATTTCGACTGCTAAGAGTTATTCGATCCTTATTTGTGATGTTGAGCAGCACAAATCAAATTTAGAAAGGTTCAGCTTATCGTCTCATAAAACGTTGGATCACTTCCTTGTCTTGAAGAACTTTTGTTCACTTCTCGTCCTGAAGGTTCTTCCATGTCTCACAAGACACTGGTTCACTTCGAATCCTAAACGCTAGTTCACTTCTTCTCATAGAACGCTGGTTCACTTTCTCGTATCGCAGAACGCTGATTAACATTTTCGTCTCCCTGAACGCAGATTAACTTACTCGTATCACAGAACGCTGGTTCCCTTCATCGGCTCACATAACTCTGGTTCACTTCTTTGCATCACAGAATAGTGAATTATTTTATTCTTTTCCAGAATAGCGGGTCACTTTCTCGTCTAAATGAACGTTCATGGCCTTCATCGTCTCGCAGAATACTACTTCACTTCCTTGTTTCGCTGACTGCACAAATTCCCTAGAACAATGGTTCACTTTCTCGGATCGCACAAATGTCCTTGACTCACCAAACAGACGAGAAAGTGGTCCACTCTTCTACGAGGAAGTGGACCACGGTCCTGCAACAAAAGAAAATGAACTCGTGCTCTGTGTGGCAATGAAGAGAAGCAACGTTCAGCTAGACGAGAAAGTGATCCACTCTTCTACAAGAGGAAGTGGCCCATTTTCTCGTCTCGATGAACACCGATTGCTACACAAAACACAAATTCATTTTCTTTTGTTGCAGGACCGTGGTCCACTTCCTCATGCCGTAGAAGAGTGGACCACTTTCTCTTCTAGCTGAACGTTGCTTCTCTTCTTTGCCACACGGAACACGAGATCATTTTCTTTTGTTGCAGGACCATGGTCCACTTCCTCTTGTCGTAGAAGAGTGGATCACTTTCTTGTCTAGCTGAAAGTTGCTCCTCTTCATTGCCACACAGAACACGAGATCATTTTCTTTTGTTGCAAAACCGTGGTCTACTTGCTCGTGTCGTAGAAGAGTGGACCACTTGCTCGTCTAGCTGAACGTTGCTTCTCTACATTGCCTCAGAGAACACGTGATCCACTTTCACTTATCACGAAATTATGATTCACAATTCACTTGTGATTCAATTATGATTCACTTGTAGAACTATGTTTCTCAGTGAGCTTCTGTATTGCTAAACTAAATTTATTAATGATTAATTCGATTCGGTCGAGTATCTTATAGATACTGAATTTGACAGCATAGATGGCGTACTTTTTTTTTTATTAAGAATATCTTTTAAGATTCCCCCGCGTCTTATATGCCTCATGCAGCTTTAAAATTCGCGATAGTCGGCCTAAATTAGCTACGTGGCAACTCCTTTTAGCTTAGATTTAAACATGAAGGATCAATGGAACACGTGAATGGCAATGCCTGATCACGACCTTACACTTACAGGAAGAATAAATGACCCAGCATTGCACAAGTCTGCGAATGGGTGAAGCAAGCTTGGGACAATATTAGACCAGAAATTGTTGTGAAATCATTTTAAAAGTGTAGCATTAGCAATGCTCTCAATGGAACGGAAGAGAACGCATTATTTAACGACAACGATAGTATAATAGTAAGAGTTTTGATAACGAAGACGACGAATTTTATGGATTTGAAGATGAATAATGGTAATGAATGGTAACTGTACGGTTTTACGCAATAATAATAATAATTGCTTGATTTTTATTTTATTTTATTACTTTTGGATATAATAAAGTTTTATAGGCTCGTGTTCTTTTTTTCCTATTATTTTTCGTTTAATTGTAATCATGGCTTGTTTAACCAAAATAATACCTCATAAATATAGCCTAAGCTGTACTATTTACTAATAATTTTACTAATTTTACTAATGACTAATTTGTTCTTGATTTGCCCTGCTGAAAGTGGGCTGCGACTTATAGACCCGTGCATTAAATACGGTAATTAGTACAGTATCCCTCATCACTGGGTTCTCCATACCTATGGCTTTTATCAGACTAATATACTGAGATAAAAAGTGGCCGCAATTTCAAATGTTTTTTTTCAAGGGTACTGAAAACAGGTGGACCCCACTCTTTCGATTTTGGCAATTCCCTCTTTTGTATCGGAAAGATGCCAAGGTTTTGTGCAGATACGCAAAATGGAGGGTGAAAGACAGGGAGAACGAAGAGAAGGGAATTAAAATGAAAAGGCGGTACGGAAGGGAGAAAGATTGCATAAGGGAGCGTGAGGGAGGAATTGAGAGAGAAAAGGAGAGACAAGTGAGAAGAGAATGATGTATGGAAGAGAAAGAGAGATGGAGTGAGAGAGAAGTGTAAAAGAAACTAGTAAGGAAGAAAGAGAAATAGCGGAGGAAGAAAGCAGAAAGTAAAAGAAAATGAGATAGAGACTTAGTCTAGAAGAGAGAAGTTAAAAAGAGAACGAGGGATAGACGGGAAAGAAAGAGACTGGGGAAGAGTGAGAGAGAGCAATAAGAGAAGCATTAAAGTGTAGTGAAACTCAATGAGGGGGAGGAGAGAGTGAAACAGAGATTGAGTGAGATGTGCAAAGAGAAAACGGTATGGACATGAGAAACTGCAGATTTAGGAAAAGTGTCTCGAGATAGAAGGGGAGATAGAGGAGAGAGCGATGGTGAGAAACAGAGAGTGAGAGATAGAAAGAGAGAGAGACAGAGGTAGGTAGAGAGAGAAAGAAAAAGAGAAAGGAAGAGATAGAGAGAGATGGGAAGAGAGAGTAAAAGAGGGATGGGGATAAGGAGAGATTGAAATAAGGAGAGAGAGGAGAGAAAGAGAGAGACGAGGAGAGAAAGAGGAGAAAGAGAGCGGTGGAGAGAAAGAGAAAGATGGACAGAGAGGGAGAGAGGTGGAGAGAAAACGAGAGAGAAAAACAGAGAGAGACATGAGAGAGAAAGAAATGGAGAGAGATGGTGGAGAGAAAAAGTGAGATGCCGAGAGAGAGAAAGAAAGAAAGAAAGAGAGAGATGGAGAGAAAGAAAATGAGAGAGATGGAGAGAGAGAGAATAAAAGTAAAAGAGACAGACCGACAGAGATGGAGAGAGAAAGAGAGAGAGGGGGAGAGAGAGGGATTCGGAGAGAGATATGAGAGGAAACGAAATATAGTAATAAAAAAAAATCAAGTATATGTGATCTCAGCAACTGGGAAGCGAGGGTGGCCATGATAAAATGTAAATATTCTTCACAATAAAGTAAGAACACAACGAAGTCAAAACAGATGAGTTATTTTTAGCACTTCCGGTATTTTGCTGTAGAAAAAAGATTACTGACTCTCATTCTTATTTTCCTTCTTCTTCTTCGTCTTCTTCTTCTTCTTTTTTCGCCTCAAGTCATCTTCTTCTCTTTCTTCATTTATCAACATCTACTTGTACTACTACTACTTGTAGTTGTACTTGTAGCAGTAATGTCTTCTTCTGATCGTTTTTTTTTTCTTCACATTCTGGAATTCTCCTTATTTCTTCCATATTCCTTCTTCTTACTCTCTTTTTATTTAACTTCTTCCTTTTTTCCTGTCTTCTTCTTCTTCTTCTTCTTCTTCTTCTTCTTCTTTATTTTTCTTCCACGTCTACTATTTCTTCATTATTACTTCTTCTTCTTCTTCTTCTTTTTCTTCTTCTTCTTCTTCTTCTTCTTTATTTCTTCTTCTTCCTCTTCTATTTCTTCTTTAGTCCTTCTTTTGTTTTTTTCAATTTTCTTCTTCCTCTCCTTCTATTTCTTCTTTTTTCTTCTTTTTCTTCTTCTTCTTCTTCTTCTTCTTCTTCTTCTTCTTCTTCTTCTTCTTCTTCTTCTTCTTCTTCTTCTTCCTCTCCTTCTATTTCTTCTTCTTATTATTATTATTATTCTATTTGTTCTTTATTTCTTCTCCTTCATTTCTTCTTCTATTTCTTCTTCTCCTTTTCATAATCAACTGCAATTTCCTTTTTAGATACGTAAGCAAAGCCAACACGAAACATGTCAGTGAACGCTGCACAATCTCACCACCGATGAAGAGAAAACTGCAGGCAACAGAATCGTGGTTCTATATCACGGCACCTGATTAAACCATGTTGAAAACCTACCAAAACGAATGGAAATTGATAGGTTTTCATGTGTATTTAAATGCGTACTAATTGAGCGAGGGTATGTGAGATGTAACGTGAGTCTTTTGATAAGCATATCAACTACGAACACGGCCACAACCTACTGCCCGTGTTTGCAAAATAAAAACAAATCATTCAAGACAGTTTTTACACACTTTATTTCCAGAGAAGTAAGCACTTGTATGAAAACACTTTCAAGGAAAAAGTTTTGGGAACATAAACTGATTATACAAATTTATTTTATTAAGATTATTTAGCGGTATGATTTTATCATTGGTGTCTGTGGACCTTAAGGATTGGAAAATGAGTTTTTGTGTTTTTGCATGCGCTGGATAACAGAAAATAGACTGCTTTAAGCAGGTTGAAGCTGAAAAAGGCCATGTAAAACTATTGAAGCCAATGAAAGACCTAAGATAATAAAGCCATGATAATATGCAAATTACTAAGTAGGAATTGTTCAACCTTATTAACATGAGTGGATGTTGCCTGGGAAAGTCATTGCAGTTAACCATTAGCTTGCCTTTTTAAACTAAAATCCTGTCTAAACTATCAGCTAAGACAGTGGTTCCCAAACGTTGCAGCGCGCCTCTTGGGTGCAGCGGAAGAGGATAGCAGGTGAGGCGGAATGAGTGACAAACAATCAAAGATTTAGAAATAGTTTAAAGAAATCCATATGCCAAAAATAAATATGATTTCAAAAATTAAAATATCATTATGGATTACTTGTAATTGCGTGTATGAGTCCCAGTATAAATAGTTATAAATAATTATTGACCGATTTTATCAATGTGATATTCTTACATTATATCAAGTATTAAGAATATTGTAATTAGGGTCAGCAAATTGGAGGAGAGCATTATCAATGATATGGTTGTGTCTTCAAATACGCGGTTATCTCACTTTAACCCGCTCTCTCTGTGTTTTTTATTGACTCGAAATGAACTTTGTATCACATAAAATTTGGCGAAGCGCGAGCAAATTTTAATTCCAAAAATGCGGCCCAGTGAAAAAAAATATGGGAACCACTAAGATAAAGCAAAGATGATGGTTGTGACTTTGAAGTGGCAAATGACTCAACAAGAGACAGCTAGGTAGCTGGAGATTTCTAGAAACAGTGTTTAAACAACCTAAAAGACGTTTGCTACTACTGGAAGTGTTTGAAGTGCAAATAAAGCCGGAAAACCACAAAAGTTAAACAAGAAATAAGAAATAAAACTTGTGTGTCTCGATAGGCAATCCAAAACTTAAGAACCAGAAACAAGTGCTCCAACGAAAACTATGCAATCTCTAAGATCATTGGGTATATTGCCAAGAAGAATGGGGAAAAATTCCCAATTAGAAAATCTGGATTTCAATGGGAACCTCCGCCCTCTCTGCTGATGTTTCAGAATACGCCGACTGCACCTCTGCATAGGGGTACCTCCGCCCCAAATGAGGCGTCCTGGGTAAGACGATAAACTACATCCGACAGCAAGGATTCTGAACAGGTCTTTTTGAGGATCCACCTCTTAATTGCTAGTGTTCCCAGATCCACCCTCACTCGGTGTGGTAGCACTTGTTAGGGTCTCAGTTATGGGCAAAGAGTTAACCCCACAAACTGGGGTCAAAGCGCTATGAAAGTGTAACAATAGGTTTTAATACTAGCAATACATTTTTGTAGAAAATTATTACCAGCAAAAAATTTTGAAAATTACCAGCAATACACTATTGCTAGCAATACATTTTAGAAGATAAATATTACCAGTAATACATTTTTGAGGAAAAAAATATTACCAGAAATACATTTTTGAAGGTAAAAATATTACCAGCAATATATTTTTGAAGGAAAAAATATTACCAGCAATACAGTTTTGAAGGGAAAAAATATTACCGGCAATAAAAATCTTGTCGGCATTAAATAATTCATTTAGGTTGATACCAAACCAAACAAAACCAAACCAAGCCAAGCCAAACCAAACCAAACCAAACCAAACCAAACCAAGCCAATCAATGCGAAACTCGAATTGGGACAATTATTCCAGCCGAAGGTAGTAACATTAATTACTGACTCTACTTTACTTCAACATTGTGTATTTTCAGTAATAATAAAGATCATTTTCTACAAAAAGGAATTCTTTTTAACTTAAGAGCTGAAAGGCGAAATTTTCGCTGGTGGCCAGGTATTTTTATATGGTCATTCTTCGGCATCACTATGCTTAAAATGCTCTATAATCCACCATTAACAAAAAGTTACTTATTTTCTGATCTTTAAAAATCATACAGTGTAACCCAGATATAAGAGAGTTGCCGGGACCGGAGAAGAAGTATCTTATATCCGTGTTTCTCTTATATCCGGGTCTCTTATATCCGGGTTACACTGTATAATGTACTGATAAAAACATTCTGACAATCAGTCACAATTTGGGGACAAAATTAACAAAAGTATTTATTTTATCATTATGGTTTCGCCCGCCTGTATATATTATGGTTGAACACTCGCTAGACGGACATTGCCACTGATAATAAATTAAATTTAGGGTTACGCTTTCGAATTCAGAGTTGTCCATCTCCTAGACTGATTGTCAACAATGGCTAGAGAGCCTTTTATGAAATGTTATTTAACGCATAGCAAGAGAGAGATTCATACATTTTCCAAGGATATTTGCACGTCAGTGAATAGAACGAACTCCGCTCTCCGATTTTCTAATTCTGGGCCGCTAGCCATTAGACCAGCAAACCAAAAGACGTTAAGCTGATTATATGATATTTTCGTTGTGTAATGCTTGCACAAGATTGTAATCGAAAACTTAACAACCAGAAACAAGTGCCACCAACCGAAGACAAGACAAGAAAATCTCAAAGGTATTACGAGATATTTGGATAAGAACGGAGGGTGGGTTTCGTTCTTCTAGACGGATACCTTATCAAATGCTCAAGTTCAGTTATTCCGCTCCTGCTTGAACACAAATTCAGGTGTTTCTACGTTTCCATGGATATTCATACATACATATATATATATATATATATATATATATATATACACACACACAAAGATATATGTATATATATATATATATACACACTCAAAGATATATATATATATACACATACAAAGATATATATATATATATATATATATATATATATATATATATATATACACACACATTGTCATCTACAGACAGACTCTTTCGCTGAATCACAGCTCACGAGTGTGGTTAAACGTCCATGTTGCCTTTAGCTAGCATCGAAACCCGGCTGAATTGGCGTCAGTCGGCGCACGGCAGGGATGAAGGTGAATTTAAGCGTATTTATTTTTAGATAAACACACTTTGCTTTACCGAAGAGTATATATATATATATATATATATATATATATATATATATATATATATATATATATATATATATATATACACACAAAGATCTGATTGAATAAATTACAGAAATTATGTCTGCTAATTTTTAACAAAATCCGTTCATACTCACGAATAACCTTCCGTGTTAAAGGATGAGAGAAATGTGATATAACTGTTTAGATTTCTTTTATTTTCATTTCCCAAGTACTTTCAATATTTTTCCAAGATCATCTTCAGGGGTGCAAGTAGTACAAAACTACATGTTCTATAATATAAGTATTTATACAATGTTTTGCGTTGTTATGAATTACCTTAATTTTTTTCATTAGGTTTTTAAATGAAAAACGGTTGACAATGTACTGAGAATTCATTCGAACGTAAAAAAAATAGCCATTATGGAATTTTTTTCCTCTAAGTTTAAATGTCATGGTAAACGCGTGCATTAAAGCATGAAAAAACTGTTCCTTACAGGCATTTCAGAACATTACTGCAGTATTCATAGGTGATTCTGTTCAGTGCCGGCTGTAAGTTTTTTTTTAATATAAATTGCTTTATGAATAAATAATAATATATAAATTGCTATCTGTGGTAGTTCCACGCTGTTCTAAACCTTCAATCGCCTGATCCGAGCCCTTCCTTCCACATGTAGTTTATGTAACATCCCTGAAAGAAGCAGATTAGAACGAATTTTTTTTAACAAAGTCTATTTTCCTTTCTAATTATGGGAAATAAAAAAAAAGAGGTATTTTTCTTCCTCTCTCGTTATTTTCAGCTTAACTTCTCGTAGGAAGAAACCACAAGTGTATTTTTAAACAACGAATTCT
Organism: Acanthosepion lycidas; assembly: GCA_963932145.1. NCBI lineage: Eukaryota > Metazoa > Mollusca > Cephalopoda > Sepiida > Sepiidae > Acanthosepion > Acanthosepion lycidas. The sequence goes on from OZ010601.1 coordinate 80,185,395, forward strand.
TCTCGTCCACTTAACTGATCAACTAGCAGAAACGTTCGCTTTTTGGCAGAAATGACTTCCCTGTCAACTTCAGTGCCCAACTGTCGGAAGAAATGCAAGGCGCCTTCTTGCATCATTAATTCGCAACTGCTACGAATTCAGTTGCAAAGTAAATACGCCTAATTCCTCGGCAGGGTTGATACTTGATGGGCTCACTCCAGGCTGTGCGGTCTTCCGGGGCTTAATCCAAACATGTCTCTCTTTTCTGCATTCCTGAGAGAGAGAGAGAGGGGGGGAGAGGGGGGTCTTTCTGTGAAAATCGAACACATTACCTTTAGTACTGCCCTGCGAAACGTGTTGGTTAACTACTATTCACAAAGTGACACACGGACACACACACAGGCACGAACACGCACAAACACACACACACACACACACACACATATATATATATATGTATACAGAGACAGAGATAGATAGATAGATAGATAGATAGATAGAAAAAAATGAAGATAGATAGAGAGAGAGAGAGAGAGAGTGAGAGAGATAAAAAGTTGAAGGTAGATATATAGAACAATAAGTAGATAGATAGATAGATCTAGATTGAGTTACATAGAAAGATATGAACTGATTGACAAAAATAGATACACGGACAATGAAGATAGATAGATAGATAGATAGATAGATTGATAGATAGGGAGAGAGTGAGACAGAAAGATGAAGATAGATAGATAGATAGATAGATAGATAGATAGATAGATAGATAGATAGATAGGGAGAGAGTGAGACAGAAAGATGAAGATAGATAGATAGATAGATAGATAGATAGATAGATAGATAGATAGATTAAATCGAGAGAGTAATATTTCGATAGATGTGAAGAGGCTGAGATAGATTGATTCTAAATGTGCATTTACGTTCCTGTTTAGCATGGCAACTGCGCCAAGAATCGGCGTACTTTTGCGAAGACGTTGAGTTTCCGTCTCTTCTTTTTAAGGAAGAGGAAAATTAGTGAAAGTGATGTTTTTTTTCTTTCTTTTTACTTTTCTTTTGACTTCATTTGCAAAACAGACTTCATTGTCTGTCTGGTGTTTACAACTTCATTTTCTTGTCGTCATGGTAGGGGGGCGCGAGGTTATGGGGGGCGCTAACAATGTGTTCGTCTCGTTTTAAAGACCGTAACGCTTCGGTGTCAGTTCGCATAACTCAACCGACTTTCTTCAATTGTACCCTACCCTAAACCCACGACCAACGACCCTGACCCTAAATCTAAGCTTAACCTCGTAGTCCCCGTACCCAGTCTCCCTGTTTCCGTCTCCTGTCGCCCCACCGTATTACCTTCTTTTTTTTTTACGTCTCCGATGAAATTATTTGAAAAGGCACATTGACTTTGTTAACACCTGCCGAAATGGGTTTTCTTTTAATTTTTTTTTTATTTGTCTATTTTTTTTAACCTCAAAAGCTGTCGCCTTTATTTTACATCTATAGCTATAACTACTGGTAATGACAGACAGTACGCAGGCGCACTCTCGGTTCAAAATGAAAATGAAAGTAGAAATGACAGGAAAGGAGACGCTTTTCTCTGTCACTCTCTTTTAATTGACTTTGTCATCGCAGTCATTCTCTTTCTGTGCCTTATTTTTTTTTTTACTTTTTCTGGATTATTTTGTCTCTCTTTCTCGTCTACCCGCCATTTTATTATCGATCTGTTCGTCAATGTTCGAAAATAATTGCACATAAGAAATTAATTTAGTTCGATAAAAATAGATGTCTACACAAACTTTTTTTTCTTCCTTTAATATTAAAAGCGTCGTGATTTTATATCCAGAAATAAGACTAGACATGTCCATCACAAAAACGCCAATCATTTGCGACATTTAGTATATTAAAACTTTAGAAAAGAACTCTCAAAAGTGGGGATATACCATTGGTGTTATCTTACCAGTCTTCAATACCCATAAAAATGCATTCCTTACAAAATGAATGTTCCATTACAAATTAATTTATTTTAAGACATTTTTTATGTTTATACGTTCTTTTTATAGATCCAAATATTAGGTTGGTGCACAAATAATTTCGTTTTCTAACATATGTTACTATGTGAGAAACGAAATTATTTTTGCACCAACCTAATATTTAAGTAAATGCTCTGTTTATATTAGGTTGGTGCAAAAATTATGTCGTTTTCTCACATAGTAACATATGTGAGAAAACGACATTATTTTTGCACCAACCTAATAATAAACAGTATTAACAACATTTACCGGCCTGGATGCCTGAGAAATTATCATAGAAAATATGCGTTCTCCAACAGGAATCGAACCTTTATCCTATACGGAACCGTCATAAAGCCCGACGTGCTTTCACCGATTTCGCCACAGAGAAAATTGGAGTTTAAAAAAAGTAAAATCGCCCTTGCTAACTGAAACGCTCCTCTCTGGCGAAATCGGTAAAAGCACGTCAGGCTATATGACGGTTCCATATAGGATACAGGTTCGATTCCTGTCGGAGGACGCATCTTTTCTATGAAAATTACTCGGACATTCAGGCTGGTAAATGTTGTTAATACTGTATTTTATAAACAGAGCATTTACTTAAATATTTGTATCTGTAAACATAAAAATGTCTTAAAATAATTGTCGGGCTTTGTCCATTTCATAAATTAATTTATGTAAATATACTTTACGCTGGATATTAATTCTGTACAGTATAGTATCACAAATTCACCACGCTTGGTCTGGTTTGGTTTGCTTTACGGGATATCAACCTCAATGGGTTATTTAATGCCGACAAGATTTTTACTACTGGTAATATTTTTTTTCAAAAATGTATTGCGGTTAATAATTTTTTCCTTCAAAAATATATTGCTAGTAATTTTTTCTTCAAAAATATATTACTGGTAATATATTTGTTTTTCTTCAAAAATGTATTGTTCGTAATAATTTTTTCTCAAAAAATGTATTGCTGGTATTAAAACATTTTTACACTATCATAAATTTTGACCCCAGTTTAGAGGTTATCTATTTGCCCATAGCTGGGACCCTAAAAGGTGCTAGCTTCCTCAAAGTCAGTCCACCCCATGGTGATAAATGGCTGTTGATCGTACAAGAAGGCACAACTTCCCTTTCAGAAGTCTTGCTTTTAATCTTGCTGAATGTCTAGAATGGTAGTACTGTGTTCGGCTTGGTTTGGTTTGTTTTGTTTTACGGCATATCAACCTCAATGGGTTATTTATTACCGACAAGATTTTTATTGCTGGTAATATTTTTCTTTCCAAAAATATATTGCTGGTAATATTTTTTCCCTTCAAAAATATATTGCTGGTAATATTTTTTCCCTTCAAAAATGTATTGCTGGTAATATTTTAAAAAAATGCATTGCTGGTAATATATTTTTAATCTTTTATTTTTTCAAAAACGTCTTGCTGGTATTTATATCTCATTTTATAATTTCATAGTGTTTTGATCCTAGTTTGGAGTTAACTATTTGCCCATAGCTGGGACCCTAATAATTACTACCAGTTCGGGTCGGGGTGGACCTGGGGACAACAGCAATTAAGAGGTTGTTCCACTCTCCTCAAAACCACCCGATCAGAAGCCTTGCTGTCGGATGTAGTTTATCGTCTTACCCAGGACGCGCATTTAGTTCATCGTCTTAACCCATTGAGAGAAGGTTACCACTCTTCAGGAGTGCAGTCAACGTATTCTGAAGCCCCAGCCGACAGGGTGATCTACCTTTTGTGTTACTGCTATGGTTTCCATAGCAAGTAGATTTTAATATAAGGAGCTGCTAGTCCCACATCCAAACGGTTTTGAATACAATATTTCTTTCTCCTATATCGGTTGCCGACCAAAAGCTAGAGAGTTGAGTGAACTTCGTAATTAACCTAGCAGCTCTAGAACATTTTGTATTCTTACTTTTTTCCAAGTGAATTCGTGCGAAATCGATGCGGCAGTCTCACTTATCGTGTCAATAATTTTAGGTAGGCACGGTGGAGTAATGGATAGCGGCTTGGATTGAGGAATCGGAGAGCCGAGTTCGAATTCCCGTCGAATCCATTTACTTTCACTAACGTGCTAATACCCTTGAGAAAGGTGTGAATCCTCTTCTTCTCCTTCCCCCCAGATATGGGCAAATAGCAGGACAGACCGGGTTCTATGGCCTTGGATGGCAACTGGTCTACCGCAGAAAGAAATCGCAACCTACTGCGGGAAAAAAATCTGCCTCGTCAGTCATGTATCAAAAAACATAATTGCCTACGCGTGTATCACGCATGGCACATGACTGACTGACATGACGCCCACATCCATATAAATAAGCATACTTTCTTCAAATGGGTGTATGGATGGATTAATTGACAATAAGAAATTCGAAACCTGGGTTCGAATTCTAGTCAAGTTCGGTATATTCACCCACCCAAATACCTTTCGGAAAGCTGTGAATCCATCTCTGTTCCCCACCGGCTATGAGTTAAACAACACGGTGAACTAGGACCTCTAGCTTGTGTTGGCACTCAGTTTAGCAGAAAGAAGACTATGAATATAAAATTTTATGTCCAGAGACCAGATCTCAGGTTTCCTCTTTGCGTTTAAATGACTCCTAATTGAGTTAGGTCCCGAGAGATGTATTGTGAGTCCTCTTGATAGGCATGTAGTGGTATGCCCAATATAATTATTCATGAAATTGTTTTGATCAGGAACGTAGTTTAAATTTTTAAATATTATTCGTCCTCCATACGTTACATCTCTCAGACCATAGCTAAATTAGGACCAATGTAAACACACATGCAAACCTACCTACATACACATGTTAAAACGTCTAAAAGTAATGGAAGCATTAATAATAATAATAATAAAGTCAACACTCAATGATATAAGCTATGAAAACGGCCACAGCGTGCTGACCGTATTTGGGAAATGAAATAATATTCGCATTACTAGAGGCATAGCTATATGAAAAACTATATATTTAGTTAAAAAATACAACATATCCTTGGTAATGGCGAATTAAATAGCCAATATATATATATATATGACGATGTTTGACTGTGCGCTTACTACTGATCCTTTTCTTTTATATATATATATATATATATATATATATATATATATATATATATATATATAACCGACTGCTAATCAACGGTTATTTGTAGGCATTTTCTAATGTTGATTATTAACATTTTACTCATTATTTATTGACGATTACTTAATTATTTGTTGCTAATTATTATTATTATTACATTTACTTTTATTTTTATTTCTTTCCACTTGTCTTTGCACTGTTATAGCTGAAGCTTCTCTCTCACGTCAAACATCGTCATATATATATATATATATATATATATATATATATATATATATATATATATATGACGATATTTGATTTTGCGCTTTCAGGTATAGATAATCAACTATTGATCCTTCTCTTTTATATATTTTACACACACACACACACACACACACACACACACACACACACATATATATATATATATATATATATATATATATATATATATATATATATATATATATTATGGGTACGCGGTCGAATGGTTAAAACGTTGGCATTCTGACCATGAGACCCGGGTTTTGGACTGGTCACCTTTGGAAAGTATCTAAAAACCATACCAAGGGTTGAAATCTTGTGAAATTGAGTAGACGCAACCCTTGGGGGCCGTCGATAGCACGAAGTCACATCCTGGCAGAGGGCTTGAGTGTACTTGCCTTGTTCAAATTGTTGATCACACTAGATCAACGCTTTCCCAGAAACTGTAACTAAGGTCTGCTCATCATAGTTGCAGTATAAAGCACAGGTGAGCTCTGCGGAGTTGAATAAACACAAATACGCCCAAATAAGCTTCTGCAATAGGAATTGGTATCCTCGAATACGAGTAACCAGATGTACATGCATAAATATGTACATGCATATACATACATGCATATATATATATATATATATATATATATATATATATATATATATATATATGTGTGTGTGTGTGTGTGTGTGTGTGTGTGTGTGTGTGTGTGTGTTGTGTGTGTGTGTGTACGAATATTAAAATATGCCTCGATTTATTATCTAACCCTGTATTTATTTGTCTATAGAGATAGATAGATAGATAGATAGATAGATAGATAGATAGATAGATATGGGCCAAACTGAGATAGATAGATAGATAGATAGATAGATAGATAGATAGATAGAGAGGGAGAGATAAAACATTTCTCTCCTACTATCAATCTGAATTTTTTAATCATGGAAATAGAATGTTAAAAGTTTTATTAAAAAATAGAAAGACGCCCACGCGAATTCCAGTCGCGCTCAACACGTGAAAGCTTGGTCAAAACATGAAAAAAACAAAAAAACTTCAGAGACAAAACACTCTTGAAAATGGCTAAAGAAGTTGCCGAAAGTTCTTGGAACAATAGAAAGTATACACACACACACACATATATATATATATATAGATATATAGTTATATATTTTTTAGACATTTAGATTTATATCAAACTTTACCCCCCAAATATACCCTTTAAAGTAGGTGCCTTCATGAGATCGCTAAAAACAGAGCATAGCATGATGAAAAAGACGCCAAAGTTGATGAAAACAAAATTTTAGCGTCTAAATGCTTATGTTATTATTGAGAGGAAAGATGAAAGTATTTTTTACTTATTTTTAAAAAATTTTCCTTCTTTTCTTAGAACATTGTAAATTTTGATTAAAAAAGCCTTGTTTCTCTTTTTATGAACTGGGCTGATAAAATAACATAAAATTTTAGCGCGTTTTTTTTCCTGTTTGACACACATTAATTTGGAAAATATTGCAAAAATAAAAATAATTGTCGGATTTTAGCGAAACTTTCAGAAACTATTTACAAATGATGGAACTTATTATAAATATCTTTTATTTTTAGTAAAGTAAAGAATTTTTTTTTCATATGTATTACCCCCTCTAACTAATTGTAAGAAAACTCTATAATTTCAATTTTGAGGAGATTAGTGATTATATTAGTTAAAAGCACAATGCTTTGAGGAAACCAAATCATGTTTTTTTGTTTTTTTTTAGTTGCAACCCCTCTACCTAAAAATCTTCTCTGAAGTGTAACATACAAAACTCAATAAAACAAAAATATTATTTTATTTCAAAAGCTTTTAATAGCTTTTATTTATTCCAATAAACATTGACAATATTGTCTGAAAGCAAAAAGATATTTCGATGAAAAATGAATTTTTAAAACAATTACCTGCAATTATTTGTTATTTCTGTAATATTTATTTTTACATTATGTTGTTAATTCTTCTAAAATTATGGAAAAGCTTGTAGAACTTAACGAATGCTGTTTTTAAGTAGATATATATTTACAGATTATAATTTCCAAAGCTTATTACAAACTTACGACCCCTCATATATAAAAAAAATTAATTTGTGTCAATAATTTTTACCAAATGAAATCTACGGAAGCCGGACGTATCGTGCGTGCAATAAATAAAAAACGACAGCAGTGGAGCACTTGTACCTTTTTTTTTTTTTTTTTATAGTATTTATAATTTCTCCAGATAGTATCAACAGACTTATGGTACAGTACTTAAAAAAAAAAACAAAAAAAAAAAACGGAATGGCGAAAGTTTTTTTTACTTTAATTATTACAAGGTAGTACTTAAGCAGGCCCGATTAAAAAAATATGTCCATTCTGTCCGTCCGTAGGGGAACTCGAATCTCACGTCAGCTGTCAATAATTGATAGACGGCATCAATTCGCACTTGTCAATTCACGCGTGGTTCAAATCGGCTCTCTTTTATTTTAAAAAACATTTTTCTACGAAGAAAGTAAGTAAAAGTTTCTTTTAAATTATTTTAAATAAACTTCAAATTAGATTTTTTTGAATAAATTTTGAAATACGTATACTTAATTTTTAAACGAATTTTAAACGAAGAATTTAACTTATTTCTAAAAATTTAAAATATGGCTTAAATCGATTTTTTTTCGTTATTTGGTAAACAAGATTTGTAACTAAAATTTTGGACATGTTAAGTATGAGTAAAAAATTTCAAAAAATATTAAAAAAATACTTTAGTGTTTCTTCTCAATAATGAAATATACATTTAACACGAGGAAATTTTTTTTCATTAATTTTCAGACGGTTCTTGTCATACTATCGATTTTCATGATGTTACCTACTTTAAAGTAATGCAAAATAACAACGTCTAAGAATTTGAGTGAAACCTGCGCTCATGGACATGCTTTATTATTTTATTGTTTGCTGTATCTTTTAAGTCGGTCTTTTCCCTCAACCCTTACCCATCTATATCTAGTGTTAAAATACGTTAAGGTAAGCGGCGTCTAGCCTACACAGACTGAGGTTAAGGATAGGAAATTGAAATGGTACATCTAACTCACTCATATCTTCTCTCCCACCTCACTTCCTCATTTCGTTAATTTCACATACGCTTGGTGCAGTCCGTCAAAAATGTGTAAGTTTCTTTTCATTTTTCATCTCAACTTTTGGAAGTAAAGTCCGATGATCCAGAGCCCTTTAAAAGGGTTGTGGTGAAATAACTTATTACATGGAACCTTAAAGTGGTCTGTTTTTATTCAAACAAATATATATATATATATATATATATATATATATATATATATATATATATATAATGATAATAATTTGAATACGACGACGTAAAAAGTGATGTAATAATATGCTGTAAGTCTGCCTTTGGCGGGCGTCGAATCCGGAAAGACGTTAAGAAACGTTCGGGAAGTTGTACAAAGTCTATCAACTGTTTTCCAGTTGTCATTGTTACCTCTTCTTTCTCACTTGTGGGTACAGAATCTCTAAGACCTGGGCCTTGAAGTTTCTATTTTAAGTTGAGGCTTACGCTGCACGCTATCACCTCCACATCTTGGACGCAAAGCGTGAGACGATGGGGATAATCTTCCTTATCAGTAAGTTTTTTGTTGGGGTTTCCTTCTAGTAATCTTTTCTTGGGTTTCCGACGTAAGAGTGGACTGATGATAAGGATGCTTGCAGCAGATCGTAATTTCTGGTTCATATTTTAACGTAGATATTAAGAAGGCTGAATCCATGGTTGTCAGTAAAAGGGCCAGACCAACATACGAATTACAAATCAGAGAGACGATTTCGAATTCCAGTAGAGTTCATTACATTCATTTACGTCCTTGGGAAAGATATGAATCCTCCTCTTCTCCTCCCAGATATGGGCTAAATAGTAAGACTTGCATCGTATTATCTTAATTATTATTATCTCCAAAACATTCTTATAATCTAAAAATGTGTTTCGGATTTAAATAAACTTAAAAAGATTGATAAGCTGTAAACACAAATTCGTCAATTTTATCGGTTTAAGAAAGCGGTTCTTGGATATAATAGTCTGAGCTAGTCAGACTAAAGAATGGTTCTGTTCAAAGCATTTGCTACGGAAGCAACGATGGAGTAGCGAAAGGCTTGTGGCGTTGTGTCAGTGAGGAAAGGGGCTGGCCATTAGAAAATAAATAATCCTCTACAAGGACGCATAAGGGTTTTTGGATTCTGTCAAGACTGGAAACCGATGATTGGACAGCCAAGATATGGCAGCAATATGCCATTATTTTTTCTCATCTGATTTTTGTGAAGGAAAAGTCGACAGAAAGTGGCTGATACATTCGGCAGGAGGTCGTAATTCCTGGTTCCTGGTTTGCAGTAGATATTAGATTGCTGTTTTGAATTCAATAGACCTTGTATTCTACCCGACGATGTGCGTTGTGGTGTAATCGATAACGGCTCGGAATGAGAATTCGGTAGAACCAAGTTCAAATTTCAGAGCTTTGGGAAAGGTATGAATCCATCACTTATCCACCCGGCTATGGGTTGAATAGCAGTACAGGCTGGGTCCTAGAGCCTTGGTTGGCAAATAGACTACCGCAGAAAAAAATGGCAACCTACTGCGGGAAAAACCATCTGCCTAGTCAGTTATGAATCGGAAGAAACATGATCGCTCAAGCTTGAAACACGTATAGCACACAACTGACTGATTCTACTTAGCTTATAGTTGCCTTTTTTATACTAATATTCACCAAATACAAGGCTCAAAGGTTACTCAAAGTAGAGGTAAACGTTGCGACAATAAAAACAAAGATGAAGATATTTTTAATCGACTTCACCCCAAGCAAGGCAATAAAGCCACTAAGACTCAAGAGGTTACTGGGTGTGGAAGAATTAAAAAGAGAAACATGAGCAGGATCAAAAAAGAGACTCAGGAGGACAGAAGATAGCAATTGATGTTGCATTTAAATTTTTGGAGATTATTGTTGGCTGGAAAGTGTGTAACTGAAACGGAATTAGAAAAACAAGAAAATACATTGTTAGCATAAAATTTACGGTTACATCTAATCAAATTGATCCTAAATTGATGATATCTCTACGCTAGTCTAGTACTGCGCTTGGATTTTAAAAGTACAGGTACCATAATAAAGAATATTATTTATTTGTAATATATACAAACTGTGGCACAAGACCAAAAAGGGGGATTGGGGGAAAAAAAAATTAGCTAGCCACAAACACTGACCCAAAACGACGCATTCTTACCTACCATTTCTACTTCAACTACCATAATACCCTCAGAATCTCCATGAAGTTCTGACTTGTCCCCATATGTACAATTCATTGTCGAGGGGGTGGGGAATAAAATAATTTAAAATCGAGCCCCAATATGTACCATCGTCAAGAAAATTGGAACAATAACCATGAAAGTTTTTTTTTTTTTTTTATTATTATAGAAAAGACTCGAAGAGACAACCTTACGGCTGTAGGAAAGTGACTGAAGCCGATCTGCCAGGTCAGGACCGATAATATTGCTGATTCTTCTAATCTAGACTCAATGTAAATAAGGATACTTCTTCATTCCAGAAAGATTTTGTATTAAATTCCAAAGTGGCTGCTTAGTAAATCAATACCGATTGTTGCCTTATAAAGAAACAGTTCATATTACAATCACCATTTTGTTTTTGGCTGATTTCATGCCATACCGATTTTACAGGATGAACCATGACAGTATCACTGATTTTTCTACAACATTATCACTTATTGCTTTATTTTGGCTTTATTTTTTCCCCTTTTGATTTTGTTTATGACATTTTTGGTTTTATTTGTTGGTCTTTTTTTTTCTTTTTTTTTTTTTTTTTTTTTTTTTTAGTCGAACGATTTCCATTTTCGTTCACCCGTAACAACAGATTCAAAAATATCAAATACTGAGAGGGCGAGCACGGGTGCATATTCGGGTGGATTAATGTCAGGTGGTGGTGGCGGCGGTGGTGGTGGTGGTGGTAGGTAGGATGACACAAATTGGAAATGGGAGAACAAGCTGGTGGTGGAAAGTAGGGACTGATGGTGGAAAAATTAATTCCCTCCCCCACTTCTACCACCACCACCACCACCACCACCACTTCAGCTTTCTGTCTCTGTCTTGGATTTTGTCTCTTTCGATTTTGTTTTGCAAATACAGGAGCCTAGTAATAACTGCATTCCATGAATAGTGAGATCTCCGGACGTTCACGCGAGATGAGCCGAGATTTGAAGGGGAATGGAAGTGAGTTACGTTTAGTAATGACAATGGCTGTGTCGATGCTGTTTCGACTGGGTTTTGTAATATCTTCTGTTTCTCGAACATTTTCATCTGATTTTTTTTTAATTTTTTTATCGCTCGTTTTCTTTTAATTTTTATTCTTCAAATGAATTTATTTTTTCTTTCTCTCTACTCTAACTCGATCTCTCTCTTTCTTTCTTTATCTCTCTCTCCATCCCCCCCCTCTCTCTCTCTCTCTCTAGTTCATACATTCTCTCTTTTCTTTTTGATTTCTTCTTGTTAGATCCCACTTTTTCTTTTTCAGTATCGACGTATTCTTTCTTCGTTGCAATCATTTAAAGGCCGCCAAAGTCGGCCGTTAAACCCATTGTCTTTCTATTTATAGAATGTATAACTAGCTTATTAATGCCATAAAAATGACCTGATATATAAAATTGGTATTTTAAAACCCTACAATTATTAGAATGATTTCACATGTGGAACTTTAAATATATTTTTCCAATCTATATAATAACAAATCTCTAATCTTGTATGTATGTATAAATATTCCCAAGATACAGCTTAAATGATGGATAATACCCCAACCACTTGAGGGGAATATTGTACCTTGAACTCCTACCGAATGCAGTGCCAAATTTCATTAATAACTAGGGCCGTTGTTCTATTTTTACAGAATTCTGATAGGAAATTCCGTATTTGTTTTCGATACACAATCTTATATCAATCCATCTAAATAAATAAACGCTTGCATATTATATTCCAACTATTATGTGTGTTAAACATTCTTAATAAATTTATTATTCATATTATATTCCAACTCTTAATATATAATAAACATTCCTAATAAATTATAACAACATTATTAGATATGCATAACACAACCTTATTTATAAAATTCACTACACTACATTACAACTTTTTTAAATAGACAACTACTTGAAAGGTGAAGTGTCTATAAATAGATGCACGCTGATTTGCTGCCATTACGTATTCTTACATAAATGCGAGGAAGAGACATGTTTATTCCAAAATATGCATATTTTTTGGAAAAAGACTACACCTGTTTTAAGCTATTACCCCAAATCATCACACGATGTGTTAATTGCGAAGCTCAGTGAAACAATAAACCTTCTTTGGTGCATTAATTATTAATTTTCTATTCAAAGTATATTTTATGGAAGACATTTTTCTTTTAATGTAAAGAAGTAAAGCATATATCTATTGATATATCTATTGATATCATTAAATAATTTATTTTCATTCGTTAAATCAGGATGTACTTTAATTCAAGCGTTTTGGGTGCTTTTTATCCGTTTACGGTCCGGCATTGTTTTTACTTATTATATATATAAAACAAAGGATGTCTGTGTGTCTGTCTGTCTCTGTGATACCTTTTTCTCTCGAGATCCATCCACCGATTTTGACCAAACTTGCCACATATACTGTAGAATGTAAGAGATAGGTTCTTAGCATAAAAAATCGATAATTTTTTTAAAAAATCAATAATCGATAAAGCCGATTAAAAATCAATAAATTCAACTTTTTTCCTCCAATTTCGTTTAAACTCGATATGTAGGTTAATTACATCATGACGAACTCAACGATACCTCATTTTTATTTCGTTTATCGAAAAACCGTGAAAAATCGATTTCAACCCAAATTTGAAACTAAGAACTCCCTCAGTTTTCAAGCAAACTAATACAATCTTAACTCAACTGTAGCCAACAATAAGTTGATTGTTTAACAGACATTTAACTTGATAACGGCGTCCAGCCATAAATAGTGAAAATGCGCGTAAATAACGAAAAATGCCGATTTTTACTGGTTTCTTTTTTTATTTTTCGTTGATCTTTCAACCAATTTTCATCAAACTTAACAATTGCTTTATAAATGTATTCTCTTTTCCATACCTGGTAGCACACTGAAAAATTGAATTTCAAAAACGTCAAAATAATTGTGGTCTGAAGTGGGTCTTCATGTTGCCTGTTTTACCCCGTCATGTACTCGGCTAAATTCGATTGAATAAATACAAACTACTTCTTTTATATCAGTAACTGCATTAATTCAAATTACTTTTAATGAGAGTACTTTAAAGTAATTGAAAAAAATAAACTCTGTTACATCTAAACATGATGCTGTTTTTGCTCCATTCTAATTGAACACTTTTTTGATCGACCAGCTGGGTTGGCTGCTAGATAAATAATAATTATAAAAATATATACTTACTATTTTGAAAAAAACTACACCTGTTTTTAACTATTACTCCAAATTTCTATGCAGTGTTTTAACGAGGAAGCCCAGTGGAACAATAAACCTTCTTTTGCCGCCTTCAAATATAAATTATATGCGTAATTCATAATAACAATGATAAGATTGTTACCTCATCATTTTGTATCAGCTTGAAAAAGAGTAGGTAACTCTGGCCGTAATGAAAATGAAGAGGTACAATTTTTAGGGTTTGATTACCAAATAAGAGGTGCGTATTATGCAATAATCTATCTACGTGGTGCTGTTTTTACATTGTATTAAACTACCCCCCCCCCAAAAAAAAACTGTTCCTTATTAATTCACCTCATTTGACTTTTCAAACAAACTATAACTGGGGGTTTTCACTCGACATCAAATGTTAGAAAACCACTCCAGAATTCTCCGCATTATGCTAACAAAGTTTTAAAAAAATCAATGCTGATGTCTACATGGTTTCAAATTTTCCTCAGATTCTTTTAATTCGTTCAAAAATGTTAAAACCGTAAGATATATACAACCGCTTTCTCAAATCAATGGTTAAAAATGGTTTCGAGTGGTCATTCTTACTTGAACCTCCTGGACTGGCGCTACAGAATCGTTAGGAACTGTAACAAATTACATCAACACTGGAAAGTGCAATAACAATTACTAGACTTGAGGAACCAGAAAATATTTTAAGAGAAAGATTTTATAAATTAAATCCGAAAATAAGGATAACTGCTCTGTCAATGAATGCCGAATGTTTCCTTATAAGGAAACGGCTAATATTACCATTACTATAAGGTTGGTGCAAAAATAATGTCGTTTTCTCACATAGTAACATATGTGAGAAAACAACATTATTTTTGCACCAACCTAATATTAGAAATGAGAAGAACAGATACTACACTTTGATCCTAGCCTGATGGTCAAGGAATGAAGAAAAGCGTCACGCGAGGAACACTTGCTGCTCGTTTAATGAATGCCGAAAGTTTCCTTATACAGAAAAAGCTAATATTATCATTTCTATTAGAGATGTGCAGAAAAGATACTACACTTGAACCAAAGTGTAACTTGAGTATCTCTGATTGCTCGGCCAGTGAATACCAAATATTTTGTTAGAAAGACACAGCTAATATTACCATTCTCATTAATCTTTTTTCCAGAGACTGTACAAAGCGATAATGATGAGTAAAAAATGTCACGCTCAGGTATTTTGAAATTTTCATATGAGATATCTTATTATTTTATGACTAGATTTTAATATTTTTGTTATGACACTGGGTCGATATACGCTTCAGCCACTCGAAGAAACATTGTGTACCTGGAAATGAAGAACTAACTTCTGACGAGATTTACACTTGCATCTCACACCTCAAAAGACAATTTCTCATGGACACCGTCTTACTCACTTCGATCACGGAAACACAGATGATTAAACTGAGTACAATCTGTAATCATTCTGATGTCCCGCTCTTCATCGATTTTCTATGCCATATTTTTCTTTTCTTTCTTTCTTTTTCTTTCTTTCTTTCTTTCTTTCTTTCTTTCTTTCTTTCTTTCTTTCTTTCTTTCGTCTCCTTTTACTTCCTTTTTTTTTCACTTTTTCTATCTTTTCTCTTCTCGTTTCTATTTTCGCTTCCTTCATTCTTTTCTTTATTTTTTTACTTCTTTCCCATCTTCCTTTCCATTTAAAATTCTTTTCTTATTCATTTCGTTCTTACTTTTTCCTTTTTTTTTTTCTTATGTTCGATACAAGGCAAACATCATAGCAACCGTACCACGGGCTTAGGTGACGAAAAAGACACAAACTAGACTCGCTACTCACTCAGTTCTGCAGTGATCCTCATCCAAGTAGTCAGATAACTCCGGAACACTGCCCCAAGAGCGAAGATGTTATAATTTCTTTCTTTCTATTTCTTTTTTTTCTAATTTTATTATTATTATTATTATTATTATTATTATTATTATTATTATTATTAGTAGTAGTAGTAGTAGTAGTAGTAGTAGTAGTAGTATTTCTTTCTGTCCTTTTTTCTTTCGTTAATTTAACTTTTATTTTCATCTTTCTTTCTCACCCTGTTATTCTTTCTTTTTTCTTTATTAGTTCTTATTTTTTTCTTCTGTAATTTCTCTCCTTTATTTGTTATTTTCTTTCTTTTCTTCCTTCCTTCCTTAATTCTTTCTTGTTTTCTTTATTTCCTCTTATAATTTCCCTTTTTTATTCGATTTTCTTTCTTTTTTCTCTTATTTTCTTTCTTTTTTCTTTTTCTTTTTCCTTTCCTCTTTTTTCTTGCTTTCTTCACATCTTTTTAGAAACGTTCTCTCTTTCTTTCATTCATTCATTCATTCTTTCTTTCTTTCTTTCTATCTATCTATCTATCTATCTATCTATCTATCTATCTATCTCTCATTTTTCCTTTTTTATTTGCTTGTTTATTTCTCTCTCTTTCTCTCTTTAATTTTTCATTCTTCTTCATCGTTATCTTTTACTGTTTTTCGCTATGGGGAGGATATTACAATCTCCAAGATTATTTTTACTTCTTCCCCCCTTACTTTTTTTTTTTTTTTTTAATTCTGAGTCATTGGTCTTTTTTCTTCGCCTGTCACTTCTGACTTGAAATAAAAAATAAAAAAAAGTAACGATCTTCAATTAGGAGACCAGGAAACTCAACCGGGGTGGATTAGCAATCTTCTTTCAATTTGTTTGTTTGTCTTTTAAACAAGCCCTTGCCCTAACTGAACATAAGAATACCTCCACCCTACTGCTGGTGTTTTGCACCCGCCTCTCCCCGCTTTCCTTAGATTACGGACGAGACAACGACACACTGAAATCCACGTAAAATGAAATGCGTGTGTTTCTCGAGGTTTCATTTCTAATCTTTCATTTTTAAATTAAGAGTTTCCTAGTACAGTAACATAGCAAGCTTTGAAAAGAAAATGAAGAATAGAACCCCTATTAAAACGTAACAAAATTACATCAAATTAATTCAATAAAATAATCATCTTTTTCTCGTCAAACCCTTTTCCCATCGCTCCTGTCTCCTGTATGTCTTCGTCTCTGAATTATCTATTAGGTTGGTGCAAAAATAATGTCGTTTTCTCACATATGTTAATATGTGAGAAAACGACATTATTTCTGCACCAACCTAATAGCATGTCGTCTGTTTCTTGATAGCCCCGCTACATTCGATTTGCCTCCATGTCTGTCACGTGACAAACGACTCTCATTCCTATGTGTTTTTTTTTTTACGTCTAATCTCCCAAGAACTTTTCATGTAAAATAATTTTAGAATAAAGTTCCGTTAATTCCTTACAGAACCGTAAATTGGAAATTCAGTAATTGAATAAAACTCTGTTTAAATATAACAAAAAGTTCATTTGTTTGTTAGGAATGTGGAATTCGATAATAAGCACTGCGACCAGAAAAAAATGGTTTTAATCATTTCATCACCAAGAAAGGCAATAAAGTCACTAAGAAGCAAAGGATTTCTGACTGTCTGAATACATGAGAAAAACTACTATTCAAGAAAGAACAGTGATTAAGAAGATAACGATTGACATTGTATCTAAAATTTTGAAGATCAAATTTAACTAGGAATCAAGAAGCTTGAAGCGAGTTCCACAAGCAAGAAGAGCGATAGAATAAACTGCTAGCATAGAACTTACGGTTACATCTGGCCATTTCGACTAGGACGATGAGGCCTTGCCGCCAATCTAGTACTGCGTTTAAATTCATAAAATGTAGGAAAACTTCATCAGGACAATTACCATGAAAGTATTTATAGAAAAGGCAGAGAGAAGCTACTTTATAGCGGTGGAAAACGGTCTGAAGCCGAGATTCCAGGTCAGGACCAATGATATTGCAGATTTTACATATTACTGTAGATTAAACAAACGAATTATATATAAAAAAAAAAAAAACAATCAATTTTATGAAAGTTAATAAGGAACTCCAGTTTCCTATGTAAATGAATTGTACAGATGTCAAAACAAATAAACTTATGCGACACGATTACTTAAAATTATTCATTTTTATTTTAATTCATACTCTCGGGTCCTTAAGCTATACATGAGAAAAAAAAATCAATTCTTCTTCTTCTATGAGCCGTGTCCCTTCAGAACGTAAGCGATCATGGCTCTCCCCAATTTCCTGCCCTTTGTATCTTTTTGTTATTTCTCCTAAACTTTGTTCCACCATCCATTTAATCAAGTACACTAAGTCTGATACGCGTTGTTTTTCTGTCCCTCTTGCCTTCAAACCGTCCTGTGAGTATCAAATTTTCCAAGCCCTATTTCCTCATTGAAAGGTGATCTATCTCTTCCTGATGTTAAGTGTAAGTGTCCTTTTTGTTTCCATTTTCTCTAAAACTTCGTCGTTGCTCACGTGTTCAGTCCACGATATTCTCAGCATCCTTCTGTATAACCACATTTCTGTTTTTCAAATCTCTTTTTTATCAAGTCATGATTTCGAATTTTTGCTTTATTTTTGTACATTTTAACAAATCACGTGGCATGGGCATATTTTGTTTTGGCTTCCGCAGGGAGATCGATTTACAATGAATTTCCATTGCAATCTAAACCCTCTCTCAATATTTATAAAAAGTTTTTGTATATATATATATATATATATATATATATATATATATATATATATATATATTCGTGATCCGGAGTGCTTAGTAATATTTTTTAATCATTTCACCACAAAGCAATAATGTTACTGCAAAGGCAGTGAAAGAGAATGGGAAGAGTTTAATGGAGAGAATGGTCAATAAAAGAGCAGGATTCAAGAAGGCAGATGACGACGATCGGGGTTGTATTTAAATTTTTAAAGATTCTAGGTGGCAGGAAAGCAAGAAACCATACGGGAGTTCCACACGTGGTACAGTTGGTAAGGCATTTGCGTTGTATCGAAACGGTCCCGGTCGGGTCCCGGTTCGGTTCTCGGTAGTGAATGCGCAATGCTGATGTGTCCCAGATACGACGAAACGTCCGTCCAGTGCTTTCTGTTGCGGATTATTCTAGACTCGACGAATTACTATATATATATTTCTCCGAGTGCGATAGGTTTTTATACCAAAAATATAAAAATTATTACCAGCAATACATTTTTGAAAAACAAATGTTGCCAGCAGTGCATTATTGAAAAACAAATATTACCAGCAATATATTTTTGAAAAGAAAGTCAAAATATTGCCAGCGATACATATTTGATAGAAAATTATTACCAGAAATAGATTTTTTGAAGGAAAAATTTAACCAGAAATAAAATTTAAAAAATATTGCCAACAATAAAAATTTTGTCAGCATTAAATGACCCATTGAGGTTGATATGCTGTAAAACCCAAAACCAATATATATATATATATATATATATATATATATATATATATATATATATATAATGATTATATCTGGTCAGAGCACCTACTGTACAAGTCCTCCGTTTCGAAAATATAATCGTTGTTAACAACGAGCAAAAATATAGTTTGTAATTCTGAAATTCTCTCTAAAGTCTAATAATGCTCTTCTCTAGACTTAAAGATTTTTCTACGAAAAAAATAATTCACTGATCCGATTAAATAGTAATCTTAAGATGCTAATCCAGTGGAATTGGAAGATTAGTACAAATACTAAAAATTAATCTGCTGTTTTGAGTGTGATTTTAATGAAGAGCATATCGCATAGTCGTCCAATGGCGAGAGATGTCAGCAGAAGTCATTCATTTTCCACGATTCAAATGTCTGACAGTAAAGATCAGTTTTGATTCGCTACAGTCACAATTTGAGCTCGTAACAGACGGAACTTAGCACATTCCACGGAATGCTCACTAAAGTCTTACAAGAGTATTGTTTTAAAGTTTGACAAAATTCTACTCAAGGATTACAGGCTTTTTTTAAACATATTGTCAAGAACATAATTATAAATAATAGCAAAACCATATATATATATATATATATATATATATATATATATATATATATATATATTGATGCATGTTTCATTAAAAAAATATTCATCCGTGAATTCAAGAACAAAATTATTTTGGAAACGTTTTGGAAATTTAAGTATTTCATCTGTATTTTTAACTAACTTAAAGATATCATCAAGATATCTTAGGTTGATGGATGTTTTTTTTAAATCTGTAAATATCTTATTTTCGAGGTTCGACATGTAGAAATTGCTAAATGTCGGACACAATAGTGAACCCATGGAGACACCATCACGTTGTATATATATATTATTATTATGATCTAAGAAAGGGACTTCAGTAGTACAAGCTAATAGTAGTTTCCGTAATATATTGGGATTAATTTTAAGTAGAGACAAAGATGAGTTACTGTAAATATTTCTTATAATTATTTCAATAGTTTTACTAACAGGGACATTGGTAAATAAGTTTTCAACATCAAGTGAAGCTATGATTTCATTGTCGGGTTTTTCACTTTTTAAGATTTGGATTACTTCTAATGCTGACTTAACACTATACTTACTAGGAACATAGAGACTAATAAGTTGGTTAATGTATTTTGTTAGATGATATCCAGGAGTTGAAATTTGCGATATGATAGGACGGCGAGGATAGTTAGGTTTATGTGTTTTTATAGTGCCGTATATGTAGCCAGGTCTATAATCACCAACAACTTTAGGGAGTTTTAAAGAGTTCTGTTCAGCATTGTTGGCATTTATAAGTTTATTAAGCTTCGATTTTAGTTGGTTGGTCGGGATCTTGTTAAGTTTTTTAAACTCTATGTGATCATGGAGTATGTGGTAAAGTTTTTGTTGTAATCCAATTTGTTTAGGATGACGAAAATGTTGGTTTTATCAGTTTTTTTTGCATTTATGTCAGGGTGGTTGCGTAGTTCTTGTGCTGCAAATTTTAGTTGTTTAGAAAGTATTTCTGATGAGTTTCTGCTTTTATCATGCCGATCTTTGAATGCCTCGGCCTTAAGTAAATCTTCAAATTCTGGAGACGCACTGCGACTTTCGCTTCCAGCGTCTCGTATGCACGAGTTTGTCGTTGCTTGGTAATCTTCCATGCAAACAAAAACAGACTATCATTGTTGTTATTCTCGTGTATTGTTTAATATATTGTAATGTTATTGTCATCTTTGATGATGGCTTATATTAGCCGAAAACTTAGATACGATTAGAAAACATGTATCAATATGGTGATTTTCTTTCGTCTTTCAATTAAGCTTATCAGACGATATGAAAGGAATTTTCAATATATAAACAGGCAAAACTTGTCTATATTATTTAATGAAACATGCATCAATGAAAAAATGCTGCCTAAATACACACACACAATATATATATATATATATATATATATATATATATTTATATATATATATATATATATATATGAAGAAAAATATACGGAAAAAACAAACAAAAATCCTTATATGCAATTATGCTGTTTTAATGTTAATACAATGTCAACGTCGAACGTTTCGGTCTAATAAACCATCTTCAGGACATATTCATAAAATATAATTAACATTATCAATTCAACATGACAAATTAATGTTAATTATATTTTATGAATATGTCCTGAAGATGGTTTATTAGACCGAAACGTCCGACGTTGACATTATATTAACATTAAAACAGCATAATTGCATATTAGGATTTTTGTTTGTTTTTTCCGTATATTTTTCTTCATACTGTCGGATCTATATCCATATATTTGCTTACATATATATATATATATATATATATATATATATATGCCGGGTGTAACAGCAAAATTGACCAATTGTTAGATTAAAATTTGAACCGTTGTATCTTAGAAATGATTAAAGATATCTTGCTGGAATTTTCCGAGGTTTTTGTAACGCTATTGGACTCTACTTTGAGCAATAAGAATGTATAATTACTCCCCAAACTTACTAGAAGAATCGCGGCGAAATCTATCATAAACGAAAATGTTCATCAATAATTAATCGTAGCTAAGGATCGGAAGCTCACGAAGGATTGAAATGAAGCTCAAGAATATATATTATTCCAGGATCATTTTCCAAATTATTCAAGATTATTATAATTTTCTGTTCTGGAGTAAAAATTTACTTCAAATTTTTCACGTACGATTTTCAATTCTTTTTTCACTGCTCTTTGGAGTGGACTCCTCCCTCAGGGGCGAAAGGCGTGCATGATTTTTTTTCTCTCAACATTGGTCATTTAAGAAAGCAAAGTGGCACTGACACAAAACTATTTTAACTTGTTCTCTTTCTAGCTGAATAACTCAAAGGGTTTTTCAGTGATTCTCACGAAAAAATGGTGTCAAGGTTGTCAAACGTTTTATCTGAAACCCTGGAAAAAGAAATTCAATTAGTTTAGTGGTTTTTTAGATGTAAAACATTTTGTGGGATGGTTAATTATGCTCTAACACGATTTAGACAATTTTTCTGTTCCACTCAGTATATATATATATATATATATATATATATATATATATATATATATATAGAGAGAGAGAGAGAGAGAGAGAGAGAGAGTGCTGATCGATAAAAGTGATTCACCTTATCCTTTGAATTTAGCTCAACTTTTGTTTCATCGGAGAAGAGAACATTCTTCCAGTCTTCTACGGTGAATTTTTTGTAATAGTGAGCCCATTCAAGTCTCTTGGCTTTGTTGGCTTTGCTTATTAGCGGCTTAAACATTCGTGTACAAGATTTGTAGCTTTGTTCTAACAAGATTTGTAACCTTGTTCTGACGGATTGTTGAAGAGGCAAGACTAACACCTTGCTCTTCGCTTAGACAGGCTGCAATTTCTTGGCTAGTTATAGTCCTATTCTTCGCAACTTCTCTCTTGATTACCCTGCCAGTTCTATCATCAATCTTTTTCTTTCGTCCCCTTGTTTCCTTCCTTGGAGCAGGAGTGGCATCATTATGTGCCCT
Organism: Acanthosepion lycidas; assembly: GCA_963932145.1. Classification (NCBI taxonomy): domain Eukaryota; kingdom Metazoa; phylum Mollusca; class Cephalopoda; order Sepiida; family Sepiidae; genus Acanthosepion; species Acanthosepion lycidas. The sequence goes on from OZ010601.1 coordinate 80,208,092, forward strand.
AAGCACCCTAGAGACAGTTGATTGCGAGGTTATAGCAATTTCTGCAATTTCTCTCGTAGACACGCCTGCTTTTGAGAGGGCAATAATAGATGCCTTAAGTGGTTCTGATGCATGTTTGTACCCTTTCATCTGGTTAGTGTCTTGAGTGGCTATTTCAAGCTGTTTTTATACTGTATGAGGCTTTCTGGAATATTCTGGAATACTCTAGATTTAATTTAAGCTGTTCTAGAATTCTCTAGAATATTGTTCTGCGTGTATTGTAAAATAGTTTTCAATATTTTGTCAAAATTTCTTTAAATTTACCAGTTTGATCATTAGAATGCGATATCTGAGTCACTTTTTTTGCACAGAATTTTTTCCTGAATCTATTCCTATATCCAAATTTATAATTATCAATAAAATACCCTAGGGTGAATAAACTTTTTTGCAGTGTGGTCGGATAGGGGTCTTTATATTAGTAAGATTAAAAATTATTTTAACCCCAAAGACAATAGACAAAAAATATTTTTAGTAAAAAAAATCAGGTGAGTAAACTTTTATCGAACAGCACTATATATATATATATATATATATATATATATATATATATATGTGTGTGTGTGTGTGCGTGTGTGTGTGCGCATGTGTGTGTGATAGGATAAAGAAGAAATACGAAACGTTTATAAATCTAACAGAGTTTGCTTTTATTAAAGTTTCATCGGAAAATGAGATATGAAAAACAATTTTCTGGTATTATTTATTTTTATCTTGTCAAGTGGATGGTCCTGCACGAAACCTTCACCACTATAAAGTGCTGTTGTCGGTTTCCTGGGAACTGATCTGCTTGAACCTCATACGTCGAATTCGACGGGAGAGTCGACTATATATATAACATACAACGTGTGTTAGCACGTGTGATACCCTGTCTTTATCAGCCGCCGACCAGGGGTGATATCACGGTTATGGCGGGACAGCGTCTGCCACCAGGCAGGGTATGAAGATAATCTAATTGTTCACTCCTTCTATCCGTAATGAATTTACAAAAAGGAACGATCAATTATATATATATATATATATATATATATATATATATATATATATATATATATATATACTGGGTATGACAGAAAAATTGTCTAAATAGTGTTAGAGCATAATTGTCCAGTCCATAACTGTCTAGTTTCTGTCCAGGTAAACTGACATCTGCCTTTTAAAAGAAAACTTGAAAATAAATTTGACATCGTGTTGCTATCCCGTACCGGCAGAAAAAGGAGTCAGGCCCGGCTGGCAGAGTGTCTACATCAGGGGATGGCGTTCTAGCTTTATGTCAAAGTGGGCAGCTAAATTTAGGAAGAAAAGGGTGAGTCTTGAAGAAGATCCAAAGTCTAGGCGTCCTCTAACTGAGTAAAAAACATTGGTTTGGTTTCGTTTCGTTTGCTTTACAGCATATCAACCTCAATGCGGCCAGATTTTTATTGCTGGTAATAATATTGTTTCAAAATGTATTGCAGGTAATATTTTTTCCAAAAATGTACTGCTGGTAATATTTTTTCCAAAAATGTACTGCTGGTAATATTTTTTCCAAAAATGTACTGCTGGTAATATTTTTTTTCCAAAAAATATATTGCTAGTAATAATGTATTGCTGATAATAATGTTTTGTTAAAAGATTCATTGCTGGTAATAAAACCTATTTTACACGTTTTGACTCCTGCTTGGGAGCTAACTATTTGCCCATAGCTGGGATCCTAACAGGTGCTACCACCCCGAGTCAGGGTGGACCAGAAAACACCAACAATTAAGAGAGAGTTTCACGCTACTCAAAACTGATCAGAGGCCTTACAGCTGAATGTAGTTTATCGCGGATGTAGTTTATAGTCTTACCCAGGACGAGAAAAAATCGTTGATCGTGTTCACTACAGGGTAATGGATGACAGGTGACTGATTATAAATCAAATGGCCAATGCTATTAGCATATCCTGTGAGAGAGTTAAGTATATTCTGCACAATGAACTTGGTATGATGAAGGTTTATGCTCGGTGGGTGACACGTCTTCTGCTACCTGATAAAAAAACGCACCAGAGTGATCACATCACAGGAAAATCTGACATTGTTTGAGGCAGATCCAGCTGGTTTCCTTGATTTTTTTTTTTAAACTAAGAATGAGTATTGAGTTCATCACTTTGAGTCAAAGACAATAAGACAGTACATGCAGTAAAAAAACCATTACTCACCTGTTCCAAAAAGGTAAAGGTCATTTAACCGGCAGGGAATGTGATGGTCTCAGTTTTGGGGGATGCAAAAGGCATTATGTTTATTCACTGTCTTCAAAAGGGCCACACCATCAATAGAGAGTACTATGCCACTTACGAAAGGCAATCTAAATAAAAAACCCAGGAAAACTGACAAAAGGGGTCTTGTCTCATCAGGACGATGCTCCAGCACACAAGCCCTTGGTCCTAATAGCTGCTGTGCGTGACTGTGACTTTGAACTCGTCGATCACCCTACCCTATTCTGATTCGGTTCCAGCTGACTATCATCTGTTCCTCAACATGAAAAAAAAAACAAAAAAAAACACGTGACCAGGAACGAGTACCGCAGTGATAATGACTTTATATCTCCTGTTGATGCATGTTCTTTTTTTTTTAACTATCAGAATGAAAGCTTCTACACCAATGGGAATCAAGCACTGTAACACTAATGGAAGAATTGTGTGAATCGCAGGTGGGGCTACGCTGAAAAATAAGGCATATTGGGTCGCATTCCATGAAAGAATCTTAGTCAGCCTATGAACTTTTCAGCTGAAGCTCGTTCAGTCTTTGTCATTCAAATTCATAATTTTTTGTCAGTTCTCAATGTTCAACGTATAGAATTATATTCGTTTTGAATTATAGTGGCATTTGAATATATATATATATATATATATATATATATATATATATATATATATATATATATATATATGCCCACGCTGTCTCCCTATTGATCTCTTTATGTCTGTCTGTCTGTCTGTATGATCCTGGTAATAAGTATATTGTCGAAAATTGTGACATTAATGCACTTTAAATATATTTTCTTAGTGAATCTTTTTCTCACCTTATTTGACTGGCATTTATTAAGTGAAAATTGGTGCTTACATGTATAGTTAGCAACAACAACAGTACAGAGGGTGGAATATACAGAATAGATTGTAAGAAATACCGAATGATGTATATCAGCGACATCTAAAAATAGACTCTATGAGGAGCCCAGAGATATGCTGCATAACAACACTTTAAATGCACTGCTTGTTCAATGTAATACATGTTTTGTTTTGTTTTTTAAGCATTTCAACCCTAGCAAGGCAGGAAGCCACTAGCACGCAAGGGATTATAGAGGATTTGGAGCGAGAGCAGATAGGAATGGTAGAGGAAAGGATGAGCAGAAGGATAGTGGATAGATCAAGGCACCTGGAGATGTCGATTGACATTACATTTGAATAGTTGGAGATTATAGCTATCAGGGAAACAGGAATAGGGAAGGAAGTTCCACATGCGAGAGGTGCGAGATATGAAACTATTGGAGTAGAAGAGGCGGCTACATTTAACAGTTTCAACAGTGAAAGGGTGAGAGCGGGATGCCAGCCTCGCAGGACGCTTGAATTCGTGAAGTCTGGGAACTAGCGAAAGACGCTCTTTGGAGCAATTACATGTGAGCAAAATGTCAACTTTTGATACCGGTTTGATTAAGAGAGAAAGTGATTCTCTCAGAAGAAAATACATTGAGAGCGCGCCAATTTCACAATTGACAACAATATACTTAAGGCCAGAACCATACGTATATAATTAAAAAAAATAAAGCCATTAGAAATCTGGATAGTATGCGGACAAGACATGTGTAAGGAGTTTGATATTTTACGGAAGTGACGATGGCTGTTTAGTGATAACAGGGGACTTGGAAACCTGACGTCAGCCCAATACAAGAATTGCCCTCTGCCAAAGGAGGCAACCCGTGACAGGCACGTGTTTATTGTAAAAAAAAAAAGGACTCAACGTATGGTTGACTTCCATTTCGCTCTGACCCCATTATACCTCTTGTCTACGATCTTGCACTTCTTCGTTGACAAGTGAAATATATATATACATATATAAACACATTTTTATGTTTATACATACAAATATTTAAATGCTCTGTTTTATAATAAACAATATTAGACAACATTTACCGGCCTGAATGTCCGAGAAATTTTCATAGAAAAGTTTCGTCCTCCGATAGGAATCGAACCCGTATCCTATACGGAACCGTCATATAGCCTGACGTGGCTTAACTGTTTCGGCGACAAAGGAGCGTTCGATTAACGAGGTCGATTTTACTGTCTTTAAACTTTAATCTTCCATGAATCTCACGTACATTCATATCTGCTCATGGCGTATCAAATATAAACGAATGACGTCACACATTATGAAATGGACAAAGTCCGACAATTATTTTAAGACATTTTTATAAAAAGAATGTATAAAGATAAAAACGTCTTAAAATAATTTTCGGATTGTGTCCATTTCATAATATATATATATATATATATATATATATATATATATATATATATATATATAATGTTTTTTATCTAATAGCTCGTATTGGGCTATTATTGCTTTTGCGACGATCAGTAATATCTATCTCTCTCTCTCTCTCTCTCTCTCTCTATATATATATATATATATATATATATATATATATATATATATATATATGACATGACTCATTAATCAATTTAGATAAGTTTTGACTAATTATCTTTAAAAGGATCCTCAGGCAATTGCAGACAAGGAAGAAAGAAAATTACCATGTTGTAGCATTTTCATTTTATTCCGTGTACTTTTGACATTAGCACAATGTCGTCTTCAGAGTCGTATTTTTTTCTAAGTGAGAAAAGTGCTGTGTTCATCTGAAAATTAGTTTTTTTTTACGTGTGATTTCAAAAACCCAAAAGTTATGTACTCTACGATTTTAAAATTTTATCATGTAGACTGTTATACTGGAACACACCTATTGTATAGTTAATAGACTCTCCCACCTATAGTAAGTAGGAGTAGTAGTAGATGAGAGAGTTGGTCAGTCAGTCGATGTTGGTCGACCGACTGAGCGGTTGAACTCTCTGACTTCGGGCGGGAAGGAACCCGAAAGTGTCTACGCGGAAGGGCGGATTCTCTTTCGGGGAGGTAAACCGACCCTGAACCCATTTATACGGTTTCAATGGGCATATTTTTGGCCGAGCCCACGGGCTCGGAGATCCCACGTTAAACCGGCCTTGTGCCACATGATGCCCTCGTGGGGGGTGACTAAATATCGACTTGGTCAGTCAGTCGATGTCGGACGACCGTTAGTCGGATATTAAAGTATTAGCCACCACAACTAGATTACTGCGTCATTACTTATTTTATCAAGTTCCTAACGTTTTGTACGTCGAATCTATTTTAGGACCGACTTAGTACAAATAAAAGCCTCCACTGTGAAACCACTACATAGCATAGACAAACGTTCAAATGTCAAGGGAGGTAACTAAATTATTGTAATGTCTAAATATTCTTTGAAAAAGAAAAAACTATAACTATAAGTTAAAACCTAGATATTTAAACTAACTACTGTAAAATTTTAATCATACATACACATATATATGTGTGTATCTGGAAGTGTTTTAATTTATTTTTTAAATGTTATTTGTAAATGGATACATATTTTGAGTTGATGTTCTGTTTTTATTTATCTATTAAACAGTATATTTATTTCTTTACTTCTATCTATAAATATATATATATATATTTTTTAATTCAATTTCTTTACTGTTTCGGCCATTTTTCTGGTTTTCCGGGGGAAATTTGAACATAAATTGTCCGTTGGATTCTGAGAACTTTCGGTTCTCGTATCTCAGAACAAAACCGTGGGGAAGCCAACGAAAAAACGACTCCAATATCTTTCACAAGATATCATTGTAATTCAAAATTAATAAAGCAATGCAATCAGTGGAAAGCCATGATGGCTTACGTCGTCAAAAGTCATAGCATAAAATTATCAAAAATATTTATTTTTGTATTAAGGTGGTTTCTTCAGGTTGCCACTCTGTCCTGCTATTTAACCCATAGCTGGAGGGGCAGTACGATGGATTCATACTTCACCCATGATAATTTGTGTGTAAGTGAACCGAAATCCATCACACCATCCAACATTAACAGGATATTTCTAAAATTACGATATTTGTCAGTATCAAAAAATATGGTTTCTATCATTTTAGAAAAGAGTCCTCTTCATAATTTTTGAAGTTAAAAGTTGACTGAGAAGCAAGAAAGCGGAAGAGAATAGAAATTGAAATTTAAAAACACTTAAGATAGACATCAAAATTATGTTCCTTTTAAAGTAATATTTTTTGTTGTGGATTCCGCGATGAAATCCGGTACCAATAAATAACAAACGCCAAGAAGGAATATAGGAAAATAAATGTATTAATGTAATAAGACAAACTGGTAATGCAGGTTAGTAGTTCCAGGAATGCGGGTTAGTAGCAATATATATATATATATATATATATATATATATATATATATATATATATATATATATAGTCTTTGGTATCGACGTATCACTGTATGACTTCTTACTGAGACTACGTGTTTGCTCACTGTGACTCTTGCTCGTTACGTTCGTGCTCGTTCGTCGCTCTCGTGTATTCACTAGCAGTAGTATATGTATACCCTGGGTGAGTCCATTTGTGTAAAAAGGGAAGAACCCCTCAACAATTTTTACCCCAAGGAAGGCAATACAGCCACTAAGATGCAGTAAATAATACTGTTGAGGAAAGAGAACAAAAAAAGAATAAGAATTCCGAAGACAGAAGATAATGATTGACATTGCAATTTGTGAAGATCAAAGTTGACAGAGAAGCAAGAAGCTGGAAAAGAATTTCACAAACGAGAAGTGTTTTTGTCATTAAATGACATTAGAAGCGCTTACTTTTCTTCACTTTCTTTTTCTTAATATTTTCATTCTAAGCAAGGTAAAAAAAACACTAAGACGCAAGAGGCAACTAAGTATACATAAGAAAATATAATATGAGAAAAAATATAACAAAAGAAAAACATTATTAAAGAGCGAGAACAATAAAAGAACAAGATTTAAGAAGACAGAAGATAACGATTGACATTACATTTACATTTTTGATGACCAAAGATGACTCGGAAAGAAGATGGCGAAAGAGATTCCCATAAGCGAGAAGGTTGGTCTATTGGTTGAACTATAAACATCCAATACTTACCCTACTATTTAGATTTGAATAAAATAATTAAAAAAAAAGGCCTGATTTCAGCCATTACATAACGCCATAAGTTTAGTCACGTCACACGACCCGTAACCCCTGAAGGTCGTAGAGGCACCTACGCATATACTGCAACCATAGAAGCAGTGGTGTGTCATGGGCAAAATAGACTGACGGAGCCCATCACTCGTTAATCTAGTTTTGAATTTAGAGTTTTCCTTCTCCTAGGATGGTTGCCTCTACATGGCAACATGATTCCAGTTCGTGCTGCTATTTAACCCATGGATGAGGGGAAGGAGAAAGATTAAAATCTTTTTCAAGGATAGCTGTGCGAAAGAGAACGCAACTTACGCAAAATAATAATAAACAATCTCTTATGTTGACCCCCGCTGCACCTTTCCGAGGCAGGTGCAATTGAGCCTTGTAAGAGCCTAATGGTGACAACAGATGCACTGGACCGGGGCTAGTGCAACTGAGCTTTGTAAGAGCCTGATGTTGACCCAGATGCACTGGTTCGAGGCTGGTACAATTGAACCTTGTACGGGACTGATGTTGACCCCGGATGCACTGGTCAGAGGCTGGTGCAATGAAACCTTGTAAGAGCCTAATGTTGATCCCAGATGCACCGGTCAGAGACTAGTTTAGTGGAGTCTTGTAAGAGTCTGATGTTGACACTAACTGCACCTGTACGATGCTGGTACAATGGAGTCAAAACTGCCCGATATTGACCCCTGATGCAACTCTCAGAGATTAGTGCAATGGTATCTGATAAGAGCCTGATATTAACCACAAGATGCACTGGTTCGTAGCTACTTAAATGGAGTCTCGTAAAGGCCTGAAGCTGATCCCAGTTAAACCAATACGTGGCTAATGCAATAGAGCCTTGTAAATGACTGATGTTGACTCTAGATGCACCGGTCGAAGGTAGTGTCATAGAGTCTTGTAAGTGGGTGATGTTGACCGCCGATGCACTTGTCCGAGGTTAGTGCAATGGAGTATTGTAAGTACCTGATGGTGAACCCGTATGCACATATCAGGGACTAGTTCAATGGAGTTTTGTAAGTGTCTTGTGTTGACCAGATATGTACGTGTCTCAGACGAGTGTAATGGAATCTTGTAAGAGCCTGATGTTGACTCCAGATGCACTGGTCTGATGCTAGTGCAATAGAGCCTTGTAAGAGCCTGAAGTTGACCCCAGGTACACCTGTCAGTGACTAGTGAAACGGAGCTTTGTAAGGGACTGATGCTGACCCCTGATACGCCTGTCAGAGACTAGTGCAGCGGAGCTTTGTAAGGGCCCGATGTTGACACCAGATACACCTGTCAGAGACTAGTGCAAGGGAGCTTTGTCAGGGCACGATGTTGACCCTGATACACCTGTCAGAGACTAGTGCAACAGAGCTTTGTAAGGGCTTGATCTTGATCGCAGATTCACCTATCCGGATCTAGTGCAATGGAGTGTTGTAAAAGCCAGATGTTGATCTCAGATTTGCTTGACTGAGACGTGCAATGGAGTCTTATAAAAGCCTGATATTGTCCCCAGAAGCACCTGCAGAGGTTAGGACAATGGAGCCCTGTAACAGACGGATGTTGACCCCAGATGCATGTGTATGGGTCTAGTGCAATGGAGTGGTGTAAGAGCCTGATGTTGACCGAAGATGAACCTGTCAAAGATTAGTGCAGTTTTTCTGAGTTTGATATTGACCACAGGAGCATTAAACCAAGGCTAGTGCAATGGAATCTTGTAAGAGCCGAATCTAGCTGCACCTATCAGAGACCAGTGAAGTTGAGTTTTGTAAGAAGCTGGTGTTGAAGCCGGATTTTATTTTGTCTACGTCACCGTTATCGAAATAATTGTTTACGTCATCAACGAAATTGCAACATAGAAGACAATTCGCTCAGAGTTTCATATTTGTTTCTTCTGCCCATATAATTTTTTATCTTTTTCTCACTACGTTAGCGGGAGCGCCTGTTGATTTTGCCCAATGGGGCAGAATACAGCGGCCTCTCTGTTTTGAGGGTTGGACGGGCCCTACTAACATCAGTTATGTTTAATTTGATTTGTGTTTATATTTTAGTTTGTTATTGGGTTCATCTCCCTCCCCTCTCATTTTTTCATCATAGATTTTTATATATATTTTAGCATCAGTAAATTTTTTATGTCACAGGGCGCGTTTTGTAGGTCTCCCTAGTAAAAATGAGGTATTTTTGTGTATGTAGGATTGATTGGTGAGGGACGAGTTCTTGTGCTGAATGTGGAAATTGTAATGAATGAATGGGTTGTGAATGGGATTAGCTAGGTATAAGATAGTTAGTGATGACCAGCCTCAACCCCTCCCCATTTTGGCCTTGTGCCATAATTGTGTATTTTGTACAATAAATAAACTTCTTATGAATGGGATTTAACTATTTTTAGTTACCAACTATGCCTGCTGTTGATAAAATGAGCTAGCATTTAGGACACCCGATGTATCCTTGTTTTAATTGCTATTAAACAATCCAGGCGTCACAAATCACTGGCAATGTTTATTTATATTAAGTTCATGAACTTTGAGGAAAATGTGTTGCGGACGTTCGTCTTGGAAGTATTCCAATGCTCGTTCCTGTCTCTAACAAAACATGATTCACATATTGATACAAAAATCTGCTAACTGCATTGAGAAACGGAGGAAAGGGGTATGGCTCATCTTGTAAACACGATTTCGATTTTATGTTTTCTTTAAATCTGTTCCCACTGATATACAAATAGGATTATTTCGATGAATTGTTATCCAGACTCCGGAGAGGCTTTTCCGTTCTTTTATGACAACAGCAGAATATAAATTTAAAAATAAGTAAAGTATACCATTTTTTATTTATTTATTTATTTTGCTTTTGCTTTTGCTGCCTCCGGCTATCTTTGGTATTCGGCCATATTTAGAAACACCCAGAAACGTCTAATCTCAGATTCGAACAATTCTTACATTGTAGTGAATACGATCTTCAATGTCTGACTCATATGTGGCCTTGTGTCAGACTTAGTGAAAGGAAAAGCTTCACCGCAAGCAATGGTGTGTGAGCTAGACGAATTGGGTCTCACTGTCGTTTTTTTTCTTTTCTTTTTTTATCGATATCATTGTTTCTTTCTTTCTCTGTCATTCTGTCTTTTTTGCTCTCTTTCATTAATTAATTTCTTCATTCATGCGTTCTTTCTTTCTTTCTTTCTTTCTCATTCTGTCATTGTTCCTTTTTTTTTCTTTCTGACGCAGCAATTCTCTCCTTCTTTTACCTTATCTCTTTCATTAATTGATTAGTCTTTCTTTTTTTTTTAATTCTGCCATGCTCGCTGTTTTCTTCTCGCGCAGTCATTTTGCCTTTCATTCTCCCCATCTCTTTCATCCATTCATTCATACATACATTCTTTCTTTCTTTCTTTCTTTCTTTTTACTCTTTTTCTTTCTTTCTTCATATATGCCCACACTTTTTTCTATATTTCTTTATGAAATTTTACTCTTTCTTTCTTTCTTTCTTTCTTTCTTTCTTTCTTTTTACTCTTTTTCGTTCTTTCTTCATATATGCCCACACTTTTTTCTATATTTCTTTATGAAATTTTACTCTTTCTTTCTTTCTTTCCTTCTTTCTATCTTTCTTTCTTTCTTTCTTTCTTTCTTTCTTCATGTATCCCCACTGTTTTTTCTTTTTCTTTAGGACCCTTTTTTACTCTTTTTCTTTCTTTCCCTTTTTCTTTCTTTCTTTCTTTCTTTCTTTCTTCATATTCATTAATCTTTTTCTTTCTATATTCTACCGTTATTCATTCCTTTCTTTTTCCTTTTTTGTTTTCTTTCTTATTCTGTCATTCTTTCACATTCATTCTTACTTTCTCTCTTTTCATTTCTTGCATTCTTCTTTTGAAATGGTATCTATATTTCAATCTTTTCTTCATATATTTTGTACATCAATATGTATCTATCTATAAATAGATAGATAGATGTGAACAGACTGAGATAGATAGATAGATAGATAGATAGATAGATAGATAGATAGATAGATAGATAGATAGATAGATAGATAGATAGATAGATAGATAGGCTTGGGTGATACGCGATGGAGTATCAGTTGATAAATTAGATCCGAGTACAATAATAAATCGTCAAATTCTTTTTCCACAGAGTTCTCCTTATTCATGACCTTGTGCCATAATCACGTTAGTAAGTATAAATGAGCAACCTTAAGTACAATTTGGTATGTGGGTGAAACATGAACTGAAAAGGGCATTTAGTTTTGGTCGGGGATCCTCATCCCAATTCAGGCCCTTAGTAACAGCAGCTAAACCCCCGCCACTTTCATTATAAATCATCACTGAACATAATTTGCATAATTCGCGCTCAAAATCAATGGACGCCATCAATTGCACTGGCAAACGGTCAGATAAAAATCAAAATGGCTTAACGAAAGATTGGATGTATAAAAACGAAAGAAAAGTAACAATTCGATTTTTTTCTTTATTCTGTTTGGAACGGCATAATCTTGTAGGATCTTTGGGGATAGACAATGCAATGCTGACAATGATTTAGAATCTTTTGTAGTTACTGCATTTAAGCGGGACATTTTGTTTCGATTAAAACCATTGTATTTACTTTGAACTAAGCAGACGGATGAATGAGTTTTTTGTATGGATCGTCTTTTTTCTTGATCAATGTTTATTATTATTATACGACGTTTGGCAAGACATTTCTTAGCGAATCGAAAGTTGCGGAGTGGTAATTGTCTATAAGACTAGCTTCCGTTATAGTACATTATAGAAACCTAGCCTGGCACAAGATCACAAAGGCAATGACTATCGTACGCAAGGCAATATTCTCTTGAATAGTGGATAATGATTTAATGTAACCGGTTACCTTTTCAGCAGTCAATGTCAAACCTCTAGAGCAATGATTCGCGACGTTAGGCGCAGGCCCCACCGGTGGGGCATGGTAATATTATGGTGGGGCATGAGAAAGTTGTGCACCCTTCGGCTTACTATACCAACAGAATAAGGGGGAATTTGAGAATGAGTTATTAACAGTGAATTGTTTTCTAGTCAATCTGAGTGAGAGTGATAATGTTAATATGTGTTAATACATACCATGTATATACAGTGTGCATACATAAAAATATTTGGTGTGTATGTACGTACATATGTAATTGGCATACATATAAGAATTAAATATTACAGAGGTGCACCAGAATTTTAGAAATACCAAAGTTGGGCATGGCCCAAATCGGTTGGGAACCATTGCTCTAGACATTTTCAAATGGGAAAAGAAAATAGTTTTTGAATATATAAACAGGTGATTAACTGAACTTTTCTCCAACGTGCTCCTTCCGCTGTCTAAAACGCTTTTCTGATTCAATGTTTCGATGATTCCTGTTTTTTTCATGTTGCCAATGGTCTTTGTTATATATTTCTTAATCAATATACCCAAGCAAGGCAATAAAGCCACTAAGGTACTTACTGAGTTATTGAAGAGCGAGAAAAATAAAATGAGTAAGACGAATCAAGAAGACAGAGGAGAACGATTGACATAGTGAAAAATTGTGGGGGAAATTATTCGCTCCAGAAAGTACCTCCCCCCACATCCCACTGCCATTTCAACAGTCAGATCAGACAGAAAATGGAGTTTTTTTTCCTTTTAATCATTTCATCTCATGTAAGGTAGTAAAGCCACTAAGACACAAAGGTTTACTGAGTGGGAAAGAATAAGAAAAAGAAAAAACATTACTAAAGAGAGAGAGAGAAAAAAAGAAGAGGAAATCTAAAAGACGTTACATGACAAGTAACACTGCATTTAAATTTTCGAAGATCAAAATTGGCTGGAAAGTAAGAAGTTGGAAAAGAGTTCCACGGGCGAGAAGTGCGAGAAAAGAAACTGTTAGCAAAGCACTTACGCTTACATCTAGGCAGTTCAACTGTAAAATGATGAGACCTATCCGCCAATCTAGTACTGCGCTTAGATTAATAAAGTCTAGGTACCATAGAGCAAAGTTCATCAGAACGATTATCATGAAAGTATTTATAGACAAGGCACAGTGAAGCTACGTTTCATCGGTAGTTGCCACCCCCCACCTTTGTTTTCCTATTTTGGACTCATAGCTCCCGAGTGAATAATAATAAATGAAATAAAATAAATAATAATGTTAATAGTAAAGTTATCCGTTTCCATCCAGGAAACTTCAGTATTTATTGATTTTTACTATCAGTTGACATTTATAAAATCTTTTTCTTTAAAGAATTCTTTTTAGGAAACTATATTTCTCATATCCAGAGAATGTCATAGGTCTTTCCAATTCTGATGGAAGTTTCCTTGCAAATCTTTTGTTTTTGGTCTCGTGGAAAGCTTACAGCTTGAACATATTATTTCCTCTCCTGATTGCTACTTATTTTTTGTTCTTGCTTCTTTCGAAAGTATTCATCATTGATTGGTTGATTCGTTTTCTAAATTATCTGCCTATATCTCAAGGACAAATAACCCAGTGGATAAAGGTGTTGCGTTTGATCCAGTGACTAGACCCAAAGAGTTGCGAGTTCAATACCAGGCTACAGCAGTGGTGAACCAAAAAACTTGAAGAGTTAAAGGGAAATCACAGAAACATCCAGAAGAGGCGATGCTCGTGGCACTAGAACAATCTATACTGGTGGACGAAATAAATGGTTCGAATCGAAATTCCAATCATCTGATGAAGGCCGGAGCGTACAACGGTCGAAATGTTGTGAATATGACAATAAAGATGAGGGTAATAGTGTAAATAATGTAATTCTTTGTAAGTTATTTAAAGCCTGAAAATATTCTTGAAAGTTCTTTTTTGGTGTGGGGTGGCATAACAAAGATTTAGTTATAAAAGTCTTATTAATTAATTCATAGCTGAAGGATAAAAATTGGATTTATAGCTTTCCCAAAAGTATTTGCGCGTAAGTAGATAGAAGAAACCCAGCAGGAATTGGAAATCGGTTCTAGGATTTACAATTCCATTCCGTTATCAATTACCCACCCGTATATTCACATTCCGAGATTACAGCACCAGGCATTCCCAAGCGGTCACCCATCTAGGTATTGACCAGGCATCTAGGTATTGACTTAACTTCGGTGATCGTACAGGAATCAGTGTTTCAACGTTATATGGCTGTAAGCCGGAAATATTCAGGGAATGTAGTTTTTATTATTCGGTAAAACTTGTTTGCGATTGTGTTGAGCTAATCTCTAGTGTCAGATGAAGGACTATCTCCTTTAAGATTTCTAGGAATGATTCGTTTGAAGCAATATTAACCATTGATAGATTCGATATATTTTAATGAAGGACGCCTACATGACATGTCTATAAAATTTGATATCTGGTGAGGTTATTTAAGAACCTGAGTTAAATATTTTTGTTGTGTAGCATGTGACGGTGCTGAACAAAAGTCTCTCTAGCGCAACCGACCCTTTCTTTCTTGTCTTCTATATTAAATATGGTATAAATGATCCAGACACCGAATTATTTAAAGTGTTTCAAATATATCAATTGAATATTGTGAATTTTTATGATAATTCCGGCTTAAGCGCCGTCACTTCTCTGATTCAAATTGCAGATCCTCCGAAATTAGTTAGTTCAAAACTAATGTACAGTTAGGCGTCACTTATCAACGAATAGTTATTTATATATTCACTAATTACTTCTTTCTTTCTTTCTTTCTTTCTTTCTTTCTTTCTTTCTCTCTCTATATATATATAACCCTACCAATCAGAAATTATACATATATATATATATTTATATGTGTGTGTGTGTGTGTGTGTGTGTGTGTGTGTGTAAGCAAATATATGGATATAGATCCGACAGTATGAAGAAAAATATACGGAAAAAACAAACAAAAATCCTTATATGCAATTATGCTGTTTTAATGTTATCTTTCAGTTATCTGTTTGGATAAGTCTTGTTCTTATGTCCATCGTCTTTGTCATGTTGAATTGATAATGTTAATTATATTTTATGAATATGTCCTGAAGATGGTTTATTAGACCGAAACGTCCGACGTTGACATATTAACATTAAAATAGCATTATTGCATATAAGGATTTTTGTTTGTTTTTTCCGCATATTTTTCTTCATATATATATATATATATATATATATATATATATATATATATACTCGACTCTCTCCCGTCGAATTCGACGTATGAGGGTCAAGCAGATCAGTTCCTAGGAAACCGACAGCCCGACAACAGCACATGAGATTTGATTATAGTGGTGAAGGCTTCGTGCAGGACCATCCCCACTTTTTGAAGGGCCGAATACAGAGACCTGGTACACTACGTGCCACAAGGTCTCCACACGACCCTCCGCAGGTTTTGAATTCACAGTTGTCCTTCTCGTAGACCAGTTTCCATCCAAGGCTATAGAACCCAGTCTGTCCTGCTATTTACCCATAGCTGGAGGGAGAAGAAGAGGATTCACACCTTTCCCAAGGGTATTAGCACGTAAGTGAATGTAATGGATTCCACTGGTGTAGGAGAACGAACAGTAGGATTACAGCGTTCACAACATTAATTTAGAATAGTGATCAATACACAAAGTAGACCCGGAAATATTTATTTATCTTAGACACTGTTACATTAGTACATGCATATATACACTACAAAATTGTACATTTTTGTTTCGACGTCAAAGAAGGGGAAAACCTTTTTTTTCAGGTGGGTAATTTTTTGACGTCGAAACAAAAATGTACAATTTTGTAGTGGATATGTGCATGTTCTAATGTAACACTGCATAATATACATATATATATATATATATATATATATATATATATATATATATATAGGTTGGTGCAAAATAATGACGTAATAATGTCGTTTTTTGACTTTAAAATATACGTCAAAAAACGACATTATTACGTCATTATTTTTGCACCAACCTAATATATATATATATATAAATATATATTGTGTATTTGGGTAGCAATCCCTATTGTATGCAAAATTTCGTTAAAAATGACTGAAAAGCTCCTATTGTTAAGATTTTTTTCATGTAATTTTTTCCTATGCTCGTATAATTTCTTTCCTGTCCGAATGTTTTATATAGCGAAGCGATTTGGCTATACTTTTATTTTACTTTTAACTGGACATGTGCATTGTTTCATGCATGTATTAGGTTGGTGCAAAAATAATGTCGTTTTCTCACATATGTTACTCTGTTAGAAAACGACATTACTTTTGCACCCACCTAATATCTAGAGTTATAAGAATGTTTTATTTTCCAAACACACTCATCACATTATGGCCTTTTTCATAGTTGATATTATTGAGTGTTGGCTTTTTCTTTTTTATTAATAATGTTCCTATTTTTTTTAAGCTTTTTTGTACATGTGGATGATGCCATTATATTCGTATTATTAACAAGTATGTTACAGAGAGTGGTAGGTTTCCATGTGTATTTAAATGAGATCTAATTGAGCTATGGTCATAGAGATGTAACATGTTGTTAAACATGATGTAGTATATCCAATATAATTATTTACAAATTTGGATTGGTCAGGATCACAGTTCCTTCATGGACATGTAAATTCGTAAATAATATTGGTTCTCTGTAAATTGAATCTTGCAAGTGAATTATTATTTTTGACTATGAGGTTACCAGTTTTAAATTTTTATAAGTTGGAGTTGAAGCTGGAGTTGTGTATTTCTTTCTGATGTTTTTAAGTGAAGATTCCTCTTGCTTATAGTTACTATGCATTTGGTTTTTATAGAAAATGTTTTTATTTTGAAATATTGTATTGCATTTCATGTGGCACAAGGCGAAACGGGTGGGAAATGTTGGCCCGTCACAGACTAACCTACACCTACTTAATCTGATTCACAATCCATTCATTCACTTCAATTTACTCATACTCCGTAAGAACTCATTCATCGCCATTCAATCCAACACATATCATGTGACAGGGATCCTACTAAAACAGCCATGACATGAGAATATATACAATTGTTTGTTTGGTTTTTGGTTTTCTTTTAAATAAAAATATATAAAATTATGGCATGAAATAAGATAGGAATGGATGTACTAATAATGAAAATAAAATACAAAACCTTCAAAATAAAATGAAAATATGTTAGTAGGACTCATCCACCCCACCGAAAAATAAGAGAGGCCACTGTATTCTGCTGCTGAGCAGAATCAAGCAGCTCAATCACTAGGGGCGAGGAAGAGACAAAATAAATTACAGAGTGGAGAATTATCAAAGGCTGATCCAGTGAAGATGTTCCTAAGGAAAGATTCCTCTTGCTTATAGTTACTATACATTTGGGTTTTGTAGAAAATATGAATAATATTTTCTGTGTGTTGAGTATTGCGTAAAAAATGACTGACAAGGTGTTGTGATAAAGCTTTTATATAATGTGTTCTTTTTTTTTTTCTTTTGGGGAAATAAATTATATAAAAATATTTTTTTTTCTTTCTAAGGTAACCAATAACGACACTGAAGATCCAGAGAAAAATAAAATTCTCTGGTGAAATAAATTATTACAAATGTAGCCTTAAAGTGGTCTCTTTTTCTTTAAATTAATATATATATATATATATATATATATATATATATATATATATATATATATATATATTAAGAAATGGACAAAGTCCGACAATTTATTTATTAAAGACATTTTTTATGTTTAACATTTTTTATGTTTTAGAGCATTTACTTAAATACTTGTATCTATAAAAAGAACGTTAAACATAAAAAAATGTCTTTAATATATATATATATATATATATATATATATATATATATATATATATGTTTGAAAATTAGGAAATCAGCCGATCACATACCTTGGTTTCAAGTTTTCGGTATCTTCAGGTGATCCTAGTTAAATAAATTCCTAACACTTTCTTATTTAAAGAAAAACAAATAAACCCACAAGGCAAATGGGAGGAGAACAATAAGAGTATTAAATTTTATCGGAGTGGGAGTGTATGAAATGTACATGATTTCATCCTGTTCTAATTTTGTTTCCTAGTCTAATTCAATTCTGACCAATAATCTTTCTATACATACATACATACATACATATATATATATATATATATATATATATATATATATATATATATATATATATATATCATTTATAAAGAAATAATGGATATATTTTTCACGCAAAATTCTTATAAATTCAAGAATTATTAAAGTGGATACTCGCATTTGAAAGAGACTTCCCGATTGTATTTTATTTGAAACGAGTGTATATTACATATGTCAATCTGCATATGCAACGAAATCCTACTCTAACTCATTCTGTGTCTCTCTGTCTGTCTCTGTCTCTCTTTGTCTCTGACTCTGTCTCTGTCTCTGTCTCTGTCTCTCTCTCTCTACATATATATATATATTTATATATATATATATATATATATATATATATATATATATATATATATATATATATATATTGCAAAATATGGTTTTAAGATATGCTATATTTATTGGCTAAACAGTTCAGTGTCGGGGATAGAGCGTATGTAAATATAATGATGGGCATTGAATCAGAACCCAAAGGTGTATCACGTCTATCAGCCTGCGCATTCGAAAAATCATAATAAAGAACATGTACTCCCTGACAAGGATCGAAACTTCTACCTCTTTATAGAATCGAAAATTCAATAAAAGGGAAAATAGAGCCTTGCTCTGAAGCTCTCTGTAACCGCGCGGTAAAGCACACCGGATCAAAAGGTGGTTTCTTGCAGACACAGACCAACATTCATTCAGTCATTCAGTCATATTTTCTTGCATTCTTTATGTAATTTATTTTATTATTATTTGATCAAATTATAATTCTTAACAAGCTTTCTCTCTAACGTTTATTTTTGTTTACTTTCCTACACTGTCATTCAATCGTTTGTCTGTTTATTTCTTTCTTCTTTCTTTCTTTCTTTCCTTCCTTCCTTCGTTCCTTTTTTTTAGTTTCCTACGCTTTCATTCATTCGTTTCTTTCTTGTCACCTTTTCTTCTATCAGGCTTTCGCTCTTTCTGTGAACAGCGGTGAAAAATTATCGGAGGAAAATCGTATAGCATTCAGAAATGAGTTTTGTAGCTTGACAAAGGAAGCGAAGGGTAGAGCTGTGGGTAAATATATTTTTGTTACCACGGTCAGGGAAGGGAATCATTTTACGATAGTATATTTTATCTTGAGAAAATTCCAGTTCTCAAAATATAGATATTTGAAGACATTGTCCGCCACTGTTAAGAAAGCAACAAGTTTCCGATTCTCAAGAGAACAATTACAAGATTTGTAGACGCTAAATCGAACGAACGTATATATATATATATATATATATATATATATATATATATATATATATATATATATATATATATACATGTATACTGAGAGTTACAAATTGTGAGTGCTCTTAAAATCTGATATTTATTCCAAATTTTATTCCATTACTATGTTTAGAATAGACATTTATGCAATCATTTTATTACTTGATTTGCAATAGACACTTAGTTTTAGGATATATATATATATATATATATATATATATATATATATATATATATATATATATATATATATATATATAAAGAACGTATAAATATATATATGTATATATATATATATATATGTGTGTATTTATGTGTGTGTAAAACTTCAGATATAAGTGAACTTATACATGTAAATTTTCAATATGAATAAAGACAAAAGACAATTTTTTCTTTTTTGTATATATATATATATATATATATATATATATATATATCCGTATGTAATGAGAACGAAAATAATATATAAATTCTAACGTTCACAGCATTAATTCAAAAGTGGGTTCAATACCGATAGTAGAGCAATAATTATTTATTATATTTTTTTCATATAGACAAAAACGATTTACTCACTACAAGAATGGAACTTCGTTTCAGTGCATTTAGTTGCACCTCGACTGGTGAGAATCAAAATAGTTATATGAAAATGATTAAAAAAGCTTATATGGTTTAGCAGCAGCTAAATGAACCGAAGCGAGGTTGCATCTTTGTAGTGAGTATATATATATATATATATATATATATATATATATATATATATATATATATATGAATGAGAGTAAGAACAGATGTTCGTTGCATTTACTTTTTAAAATGCGATCTGTACATAGTAGAACAAGATATTATTATATTTTTTATTATAAGTGATTATAATAAAAACATTTTAAAATCGCCACAGAAAAGCTTTCATATTTCGATACTATGTGTGTGCTGGCCTTGTTCACATAGTTGATCACGCTAGATAACACGCTCTTTCCCAGAAACTGTAACTAATGTCGGCTCGGCATAGTTGTAGTATAAACCACAGGTAGCATTGGTGGGTGTTGAACAAACGCAAATATGCCTGGGCTAGCGTCTGAAATAGGGATTCGCTAGCTACCCTAGTACACGGGTATCCTCTAATACGAATGGCCAGCTATTATATATATATATATATATATATATATATATATATATATATATATATATATATATATATATAAGCGTTTGACCCCAAGCAAGTCGGGAAGCTACTAGCACGCAAGGGATTACAGAGAGTTGGAGATAGAGCTAATAGCCGTGATAGAGCAAAGGATATAGGCGGGGTGGACATAGGAATCACTAATGAATAAATACGGACTGTCAGTTTCACATTCCAAAATAATCTTCATACCCTGTGACCCTTGGCAGCTTTTCTGATTTTCACAATGAGGCTAGAAACTGACTGTCACGATGCAGTGCTGATTTCTATGTCCACACTATTTATAATTATCAACGTTCTATCTTTGATATTGAGCTCCCACCCCTTATAAATATAGTAATATTTCGCGCGAGGGAAAACTGATGGCTGCTTTCATAGAGGCCCGTAGAGGTTTAATGTCCTTCTTCAAATTCAACATAGGATAGGCTGCGCTAGGTGAAGTTTTGTCAAAACACCAAGAGCTGCTACAAGATCAAATTATAGACCTAAAAATTCGGGATAGGTTCTTTAATGTCCACGTCTGATACTGATGCCAAGCATAGTGTCCAACTTTCTGAAGTGTTTAAAATATCAGCTCTATGCAAACGTTTTCTCAAAGCAATAATTAAAACTAGCTTCAAGCTATGGGAACATGTGCGTCTTAACGAAGACCAGGCTTCATCAGATCTCATAGACTGGCGCTATACAATCGCAAACAAAGAACTTTACCAAATAACAGAAACCAAATCCTGTATGGGAGAAATCACCATTTCATCAGGTGTGCTTTGCCACTCGGCCATAGGGAGGCTCACAATTCATCAAACCTCTGTCTTCCTTTTTAAGGAAATCACACTTCCTCATTCAGATATTTTCTCTAAATACTATATATATATATATATATATATATATATATATATATATATATATTTGAGTGCGTAGCTTATATTTTATAACATGAAGAAACAATTTATACAGAGAATTAAATAGCAATGTTTATGTGATTAATGGCGAAATCACTTCGCTAACAGGACTTAATGAGGCATTAACTTAATATCAATTCCTTGGATAATAAGATCCTTATATTCGAGTTGTTGTCAGAAAAAAGACACATGCCAAGTACTTTCGACAATTTGAAATTATATAAGAAAATAACAGAAACCAAATCAGTTGATTGATTTGCTTTTTGTAGGCCATATCAACTCTTTGGGGGTTATTTAAAGCCGAAACTCATTTCTGATTGTAGGGGTTTGTTTACAGGAGCCACATTACTTGATTCCTAGAGGCAAAAACATAAAAATATGGCTACTGCAGGTAACTTGAAAAGGAAATAATGACATACATTAAAGTGTCGGCCTTCCACACTACTTTAAACAAAAGGTTAGGAAGCTAACTCCTCTTAGTACTAGAAAGAGCAATAACAGTTAATGGATTTAATATGTATGTGTATAGTGACACCATTGTAGATGTTTAAGTTCATACGTAGACTGAACACTATTGCTTCGACCTTTTCCATCATAACTACATAATCCAGAGATAGACCAGGGCGTTATTTACTCAATGCCATGTAATAGTGCAACTCTCGTCCAGAAAAGGAGGTTAATCTCAAATCTCGTTGTTCCACTGAGAGCGAAGATTTTTAATTTCGGTTTGGGACTAACTTATTTATTTGAAGTATAAGTTTCATTTATTCTACTTCCTTCTGACTTGATATATTATTTTGTTTTCAATGGATGTCAGTTATCAGTTATCTTCTGTTAATTCCCCTCTCCAAGTTCTCCACCGCCTTAACCATGTACCAGTCTTTGGGTCCTGTCACTGGATCGAACTAACACCTTTATCCACTGTGCCAAGTGTCCTTGAGGACATCTATATGAATTTCTGGGTATTATAAGCCTAATGTCTTCAGCAACCATTTTTTAATAGTACTCATATTGCAATTTTTGCTGTTATAATTGCATTTGTTTTTACCAGAGCTCATATTGCAAAGAGATAACTGATAAATGACATCCGTCAGACATGGCACATGGAACTAGAACGTTCTACCCCAGTGAGCGAAATAAAGGGTTCAGTTCGACATTCCAAGCAACTGAAGAAGGCCGGAGCGTACAACGGCCGAAACGTTGTGATAAGTATGGCAACAAAGATGAGGATGATAGTCCGAACAATGTAAATTCTGTTTTTCTAGTCTTTCTTAATGCAAATGTTAAAGTCTCTCCTAAAAATGTTAATTTTCCCGAAGTCTTTTTTCTTCAATTCTTTTTTTAAGTTGCGAATATACTGATGATAAAATTATTTTTTTATGTTTAATTTGTCTTTTTCTTTGTAAAATGCCTTTTTGTAAAGTATATTAAGTTTAATGTCCATGTTAAAAACACAAAAATAGGAGCAAAAATAGTATAATTGAAACAACCACTTTAGTCTCCTTTCTTTCACCGTAGTGTCCGTTTCAGACCCACTGGAGTGACAAGGTGTAATCGATTACTATTTTTTCCTCAGATTAGGTCATTTGCAGGGGTGTGCTTTAATAGGAATCTATTTTCGGGGTGTATGATGAAATTTGTTTAGCCTTGAAAATTATTGCGACTTCCGTGATTACATCAGATTTTCATCACGCCTAGATACTATTGTCTCGACTGTCGATTAGTTGTTCAACGGCCATTGTCTGCGATAGACGTTACTCCAAGGAAGCGTACAAAAATTGTAACGCTGCACGAACATACTGGCAAGCCTTACAAGTGAGCAAATCAGATTAATACAGACTGGCCTGGAAACTCTTCTGATTTAAATCCAATGGAGTATCTATGACCAATCTGCAACGAACAAATTCGTGGAATGGACATACGAAGTACTAATATGTGGACTGGGTTATTTTTCATCGGAAAAAATACGAAAAGGAAATAATAACGGAATTATTCGTTTTGTTTGAATTAATTTACACAAGGGTGGATATTAAATTTAATTTGCATGTTAAAAACATAAAATAGGAGCAAGTATATTTTATACTACAATTTTAATGAAAAATATTTTGAAGAATGTTGTCATGAAAAGTTAATATCGTAATTAAATCCAATAAATTTAATCCAATATTTTTTGATATTGTAAACGAAGTGTGCAAATCGTTAAGCCTAACCATAACTCAGCTGCTAAACCACGCATTTTTAAGATTAAATTTTCTGCTTGTATAAGAATAAAAAGTTATATCTATGATAAACTAAATCAGCATAACAATATTTAGTTTCTTTCTAAATAATAAAATAAATGAAATGAAAAATTTCTTTCATATTTTCCTTCCAGAATTAATAGTTCAGATATAATTTATCTTTTATTAAAATTGTTTTAACGTAGGTTCTTTATTTAAAAATTAAAAAGGCATAAAATATTTTCGTAACGGGTTGTGAAGTGATGGATCCAAAGCTGCGCAGAATTATACATTAATTGTAATAAGATTTTAGTAAAGGAATAATACACCTAAAAGATTAATTTGTTCAGGGGTACATATATATATATATATATATATATATATATATATATATATATATATATATATATATATAGTTGCTTAAGTTGTCAGATTCCCATACGTCGAAACCGACGGGAGAGTCCATTCTATATATATATATATATATATATATATATATATATATATATATATATATATATATATATATATACATAATGGACTCGGTTTATATATCGATAACTTAAGCAATTCAGTTATGCATTTTGTGCGATAATCTTAAGTGGCTCTAACTAACCCACTAGTGATTTGTAAAGGAGGCCGCATATAGAGCAAGACTGAGCTTTGTATGATGAGGTCACTCTTAGATTGGCTGACCTCTTAGATCTTGCTTTCGCTTCTTGAATACGATTCAGTCTGGCAGGTTGAAAATTGAAAATGGAACACGTTGATCTCCACGCTACCTGCTCCAAAGCTAATTGCTCGAAGTTGTTATTAGGTATATTGACAGCTGACTAGTTACTCTTCAGCTTGTTTTTGTATCGTAGCCATGGGCGTCCTGCATTCCTGGAACATTGATTCAACTGGATGTACATTAGGATTTTGGGTATATCAACTGAGACTGTATGAGGAAAGTCTCGATTCCTCTAATATTACATCTGTTAAACAGGTCTACATTGGATGTCCTGTCTTATATCTATCTATCTATCTATCTATCTATCTATCTATCTATCTATCTATCTCTCTCTCTCTCTCTCTCTATATATATATATATATATATATATATATAGTTCATTTAAATGTTATATATATATTTCATTTAAATGTTAATATATATATATATATATATATATATATATATATATATATGTATATATATATATATATATATATATATATACTCATCTACTAGGCAGGCTAGTCAATCCCTATTGCAGACTCTCGCTCAGGCACATTTGTGTTTATTCAACACCCACATTGCCAACATGTGGTTTATACTGCAAATATGTTGAGCAGACTTTAGTTACAGTTTCTGGGAGACATATATATATATATATATATATATATATATATATAGATATATAGATAGATAGATAGATAGATAGATATTATTGGTCAATATACATATATATATATATATATATATATATATATATATATATATATATTTATATAATATATGTATACAATATATATATATATCATGGACCGAGCGTGTGAGCAACGATAAGGTCGTGAGGAGCATGAAAACAAGGAGGAAGCTTATACTTAACATCAGAAAGAGGCAGCTGAAATTTCCGGGACACGTAATAAGAACTGAGGTCTTGGAGAATCTGATACTTGCAGGTTGAATAGAGGGAAAGAGAGACAAGGAAAGCAACGCATGACATACCTGGCGGGCTTAAGCAAGTGGGTGAGAGAACGTGGCCTGCGGTAAGTAGCAAACGGTTAAAACTTATTAAGAGCTACAAGGGATAGGGGGACGTGGATCACCTATGTCCTAAAATGAAAGTATGCTTCTGGGCGAGGGATGCACCGTAACTTGACCTTTAGTAAAGAACGCCGTGAGACAATCCGAAGCTGAGAAATCGGAATGTCCTTCTCCCAGAGACATAGGAACGGAGAGGCGAAGGATTGTCTGAAGGAGGACATAATTTGGACCTTTATTCAAAAGCAATGTAAGGACAGAAGTGTTCTCCCCAAGCATGGTAAGTACAATATAACAATCAAGAGTTCGCTTCTCTAAATCTAGCCAGGGAGACAAGGTGGAGTAATGGTTAGCAGCTCGTATTGAAGAATCGGAGAGCCGAGTTCGAATTCCATTCAAATACATTGCATTCACTCACGTGGTAATACCCGTGTGAATCCCCTTTTTATTCCTCCCAGCTTTGGATAAATAACAGAACAGACCGTGTTCTATAGTCTTTGAATGCAACTGGTCTACCATAGAATTAAATGGCAATCTACTGAGGGAAAAAATCTGTCTAGTCAGTCATGTTGTATCGGATACATGATCGCCTAAGCGTGTATCACGCATGGCACATAGCTGACTGAAATCTATCCATGAATCTATTTCATAATCTTTACGTAGTCTGACCGAGAACTTTTCAACATATAATCCGACATTTATTAGCAAGTATATTGAGATATAAACTATGGCTGCTTACAGATAAAAGTTCTTAAACATCAATGCATATATATCTTTATATATCTTTATTCACATATTTATATAAGTATTCATATATATATATATATATATATATATATATATATATATACATATAATGTGTGCACGTATGATCTTTAATGAATAAGATCACTTTAGCTGTTAGTTGGATGTTAAATATTGAATAGCTATTTGCTCGTGTCTTTTTTCATTATATATGTTGTTTACAACCGTTAGGCGGCGCTGTTTGAAGTAGCATCCTTCACGACGAGCTGGTGACGTGGCTACTTCTGATTGGCTAGGTTACATCATACTGCGATAGAGTCTACACATCATTCAATATCGATCCAGAGTAATTGCTTAAGCATTGCATCTATATATTTGACCGGATGGAAACGTATGCTATGAAAAGAACATGGGATATCATTGGATATATATATATATATATATATATATATATATATATATATATATATATATATATATATATATAATGATATTCCATATATATATAATGATATTCCATATATATATATATATATATATATATATATATATATATATATATATATATATATATATATATATAAACTTATTACTTCAAACGTTTCTTTTATTAAGTGTATTCGAGTGGCACAGGCCGACTGATGTATACATGCTTTAAATTAAAAACGGTGCGTCTATTTTAAACACGATTATCCAACTAAAATAAATTTAAAATAAATTCTTTAAATTGTTTAGTTTTCCTTTCGGGTGAGAAACTGGATATATGTGGGATTTCGAGAAAAATCTGGACAATGAAGTCTGCCTCTCTTAAATAGGAAAAAAGGTACTTTGTCGAGAAGTGACGGTCACTGTGACCTTGTGATCTAAAATGCCGGAGAGCACATTTTCTTTATTAAGATTACTCCAATGCGCCGGGCGATAAACGTCATGCCTAACGTTTAGAATAATAAAACGGAGCGTCTATTTTTATAGTGTAAAGTCGTAAGTGAAATAGACGCCTCATTTTTTTTTTTTTTTTGCTTTAAGTATTGTCTATTACGTCTATTTGCCTGCGTATAAAAGGAATTTTAAAATGTTTTGCGGTCGGGGTTAAACCTGGGTCTGCCTTAGTAGGAGAAACCATCATTTGATCCGGTGTGCTTTATCACTCGGCTACACAGAGCGTCACAATTCCTCAAGCCCCTGTTTTCTTTTGTAAGGAAAACACACTAACTCATTCAGATATTTTTCTCTAAATACTATATATATATATATATATATATATATATATATATATATATATATGGCAATTGTGCACTGAAGATGACACATAAATGTCGAAAGTACTTGGCATGTATCTGTCTATATTTTTGAGATGAGGTATTATGTACACTACTTACATTATTCGGGATATTGTCCTGATCTTTGTTGCCATATTTATCACAACGTTTTGGCCGTTGTATGCTCCGGCCTTCTTAAGGTGGTTGGAATGTCGAACTGAACTCTTTATTTTGCTCGCTGGGGTATACTCTTCTAGTTCCACGTGCCATGTCTAATGGATGTCAGTTATCAGTTATCTCCTATTAATTCACCTCTCTAACTTTTCCACTGCCGTAACCAGCTTTTGAACTCACAATTCTATGGGTCCCTTCAATGGATCTAAGGCTTTAGTTAGATCCACTTAAATCAAACCGTATTTCAAAATGTTACTTTAAAATACTACAATATAAAACACATATATCACCGCCTTTATTAATCATATGCAATTGTAAAAGGACAAAAGCTGAGTATTATCTACCATGAATACAATTGTGAAAGCAAAGTGACATATTTTTATTACTTCAAAGCTTCTAAGAAAATTAAATTTCGGTATTAAATGACCCATAAGGAGGTGATATGCTGTTAAATAAACCAACCAATCAACCATCGCGTGGAACTTACATTTCACCAATGGTCGTCGACTTTGGCGGAACTCGTTGTCGAATACTGGATTCCTCACCGATATTTCTTTCGTTTTGAAATGAGTCCTATGTTGAATCTGAAGAGACGCCCGCAACCACCGCATGGTAGTGTAAGAAGTTTCAGAGGATGGAGTGGTCTGGTTTTTTTCTTGGACCTCTCTTCGTCTTTTCCATTTAACTTCTGATGTTTTAAAAGGATGTTGGTTTTTTGTGGACTATTTTATTCAGTTGGTTCTTTCTGCAGCTTCCGTCTCCCAATTGACCGGATCCATTTATTCCCTCAGCAAAGTCTTTTTGACCTGATCCTTGAATCGACGACTTGGATAAACACACACACACACATATATATATATATATATACATACATACATACAAACACACACACATACATAAGCACATCTCTCTTTCTCTCCCCCTCTCACTCTCTCTCTCTCTCAATATATATATATATATATATATATATATATATATATATATAAACATATATATATATATATAAACGTGTTTTAGCGGACTCAGCAATTTTCAATCTGCTTGTCTGAATCATTTTCAAGAAGCCAGAGCAAGATCTAAAAGGTCAACCAATCTAACAGTGATCTCATCTCACAATCCTCACATTGCTCCATATGTGGCCTCCTTTGTAAATCACTAGCGGGTCTTAAATGCCACTTAAGATTAGCGCATACACTTTGATAACTGAATCAATAAGCTGTCATATCCTTATGCGTCGAAACCGACGGAAGAGTCCATTATTATATATATATATATATATATATATATATATATATATATATATATATATAGATAGATAGATAGATAGATAGATAGATAGACTCATCAATATATGGTAAATGAAATTCCGATGCCGTGATTGGAGAACAAATTCAACCTCTCAAAGCGACAGGACCTAATATACGACATCTGAATCACTTGCAAATGACTAAGCACCACCACCGTCATATATATATATATATATATATATATATATATATATATATTGTCGTCTTCATTGTCGAAACTCGTTGCTAAGTATTGGGGTACTCATCTACATTTTCTTCTATGTGAATGAGTCCTATGTTGGGTCTGAAGAGATGTCTACAGTCACCGCATTGCAGGTTAGAAGTGTTCAGGGTATGGAGAGCTATGTTGGTTTTTCGAACACTTCTCTTCTTCATTTGGTTCTTTCTGTAGCTTCCGTCTAACAACTGACCTGATCAATTTATTTTCTCACAAGGATGTTTTTTAGCTGATCCTTAAGTCTCTTGTTAGGTGCGTGCTCCAAGAAGAGGATTTGTCTGGGTAGGCATTCGGTCAAGGTTTCCGGCCCACCGAAGTTTATCTTCTGGTGTTTTAGAAGGATTTTGGTTTTTGTGCATTGCCCTTTCGTGGACTGCTCAATTGATCGATATCTGTCCCCACGAAGATGTTTTTGAACTGATCCTTGAATCGACGACGTAGGGCTCCACGTTGACTCTTGCCAATGCGAGCTCTTGGAAGATGATTTGTATGCGTAGGCGCATGTCTGGCTTTCGTGCAAGGTTTCCGGGCCATCGAAGTCGGTGGAGTCATGATGGTTTCTAGGCTCTCCATCTTTGCACAGAGGGGAACTTGTTCCCCAGGATTTGACGAAGTTTCATTTGATGGAATATTTCAAGTTTGCGGATATCTCTTCGGTAGAGTGCCCATGCGTACAGGAGTGTCGAGATTACTACAGCTCGTTGGACCGTGAGCTCAGTGGCTTGTGTTAGCCGAGGTTTGTCGAAGACTCTTTTGAATAGTTTCCCGTATGCTGCATGAGTGCTTTTGGTTCGGTTATCGTCGTCTTTTTCAGCGGATGCATTTGATGTTAGTACACTACCAACGGAGGGAAATTGTTCAACATTCTCCAGTCCAGTCTGTTCTGGGTGATATCCCGGCCGTGGTTGGAGCACTTCGTCTTTGCCACGTTGATGGTGAGTCCATAGAGTATGTGCGCCCTGGGGAAGTTGTCCACTGCGTTCAGTAGATGTTCGAGTTCATGGGCCAGAGTACAATTGCCATCAGCGTATTGGAGCTCTGTGATCCGTGCGTTTGTTGTTTGAGCCCTGGGCCAGTGGCAAGCTATACTGAAGAAGGTGCCATCGGTCCGGTATCGGAGTTCGATTTCAGGGTTATTGTCTGGAATCTTCTGAATCATTGCCGCCTAGTAGATGGAGAAGAGGATAAGAGGGATTACGTACCTTTGTTTCAATCACCCTTTGATGGGGAAGGAGTCCGAAAGCCGGTTTGATTTTGGACACGACTCATCATTGTTTCGTGCAGAGCCCGGATGAGTACCGCGGATTATTCTGGGCATCTATAGCGTCTGGTGATCTGCCACATAGCTTGTCATGGAAGACTGTCAAACTATTAAAGCTCGTCAAAAATCATTCCCAGGGTGTTTTACTGCTCTCTGTACTTTTCCTGAATTTGTGTCACGGAGAAAAACATATAGATGTTGGCTCTGGAACCATATTGACTTTCAGGAAGGATGTCCTATGACAAGGTCAGGAGACGATTGAGAAAGGATTCTGGCGAGGATCCTCCCTGTGATAGACAGAAGTGAGATTCCGCGGTAGTTCTCACAAACGCTTCTATCTTCTTTCTTGAAGATGGAGACAATTTTCGCATCCTTCAGATCTGATCGAACTTCCTCCTTTTCCCAGATCCAAACAAGCAGAAGGGAGATTCTTGTTTTGAGAGGTAATCCGCCATGTTCGATTAGGATCACCTCTCAAATTCTCAGTTCCATGTGGATGTTATAAAGTACCGGCGATCGAAACGGTCGATGGACTTGAGCGCAGGGGAGGATTGGAAGACATCCATTGTCCCACCGGGTGCTGTGAGCTGTCGTCTGAGGAACGATTGAGAAGAGTAGAAAAGTGTTCTTGCCATTTCTTTAGAATATCTTGGGTCTCTGTCATGTTCTCAACCGCTTTCAAGACGGATATAGAATTCCCGATGGGACCAAAAACGTCCTTAATTCCTGAGAAGAATTCTCCCATATTTCGGCTGCTGGTGTGTTGTTGTAGTTCTTCCGCCTTGTTTCTCCACCAGTGGTTATGGATGCTGCGCAGCCCCGCTTTGGCAGTGAACCTTGAGGAATTCGGTTTTCAATCACTGAGATGATGGGTGGGATTCATATTCAATTTTGGCTTTTGTGACCCTCGCTATCTTACAGTTACCTTTTTCAGCCTATTACTTATATAAGTTAAAAAGAAATCTAAGCATAACTATTATAGGATGAAAATGAAAAATCTTCGCGGATTCTGACGTCATTCTGTCGTCTGCTTTTTTTTTTATCCATATCCATGAATTTGTTTTGTTCTTGCAAAGTCTCGAAAAAAAAAAAAAAAAAAAGAAAGAAAAAAACACTATATAAAATATATAATGTTGAATGTGTTAAAATTAATCAACTTTTTAACAAGAAAAATTTCAAGATGAATTGCCGCAAAACATTGCTGAATTATTTAAAATGGAATGATCTATTAAGACAAGTCTTTAATTTAGTTTTTAGATATATTGTATTTATTTTCAATTTTTCTAGTTGAATATCTATCTATATTTCTGAGATGAGGTATTATGTACACTATTTACATTATTCGGACTATTGTCCTCATCTTTGTCGCCATATTTATTATAACGTTTCGGCAGTTCAGTATCTGTCTATATTTCTGAGATGAGGTATTATGTACACTATTTACATTATTCGGACTATTGTCCTCATCTTTGTCCGCCATATTTATTATAACGTTTCGGCAGTTCAGTATCTGTCTATATTTCTGAGATGAGGTATTATGTACACTATTTACATTATTCGGACTATTGTCCTCATCTTTGTCGCCATATTTATTACAATGTTTCGGCCGTTCAGTATCTGGCTATATTTCTGAGATGAGGTATTATGTACACTATTTACATTATTCGGACTATTGTCCTCATCTTTGTCGCCATATTTATTACAACGTTTCGGCCGTTCAGTATCTGTCTATATTTCTGAGATGAGGTATTATGTACACTATTTACATTATTCCGACTATTGTCCTCAGTTTTGTCGCCACATCTATTACAACGTTTCGGCCGTTGTACACTCCGGCCTTCTTCAGTTGTTTGAAACGTCGAACTGAAT
This sequence comes from Acanthosepion lycidas, assembly GCA_963932145.1. Lineage (NCBI taxonomy): Eukaryota > Metazoa > Mollusca > Cephalopoda > Sepiida > Sepiidae > Acanthosepion > Acanthosepion lycidas. The sequence continues at coordinate 80,240,547 of OZ010601.1, forward strand.
CCTTTATTCCGCTCACTGGGGTAGACTGTTCTAGTTCCACGTGCCATGTCTAATGGATGTCAGTTATCAGTTATCTCATGTTAATTCCCCTCTCCAAGTTCTTAACTGCCTTAACCGGGTACTGAACTCACACTCTTTGTGGGGTCCTGTCCCTGGATCTAACTAACGCCTTTATCCTCTGTGACATGAGTCCTTTTCTAGTTGAATTATTCACCTATTTAACATATCATCCATTATTGTACTTAGTTAGGTTACAATATCATTTGTATTTTATATAAATATTAACTCATCAAATACTGACATAGCTGGAGATCTTGTATAGCAAACCATTCTGACACACCTTGTCGAACGCCATAGAGATATCTAATGCTATGGTTCTCGAGGTGTGTGTGTCGACAAGAGGCTCACTAAGTCCGTGTATAATGGTAATTAGGACATCTCAGTGGATCGGGCTGATCGAAAGCTATACTGCTCGTCACACAGGAAATTGTTCGTAGTTTTTTTGGGTTTTTTTGGCAAATAATTTCAGGGCGTCTCTATACATCAGACTTTCTGTTGAATTAATTAATGTACTTACTTTTTTATGATTTTGCTAGTTGAGCGGTTTTATTGCTTTTGGGGTAAAAAGTGGCTAGTTGCATTCAATGCTTCGAAAACCAAGCCAGTTACATTCAATTATCGCCGATCTGACCACGGAAAACCATCAATCAGGATCAATGGAGATCCTCTCGGAGAAGTACCGTGCCTTGAAAGACTGGCCTCAAACTTACACACGGCTTCAAGTGTAACTCGTACATACGATCCATTGCTAAGGATGCAGGTAAAATGGTCGGCTCCCTGTGCCACTCCAGTAAGTATCTGACTCCTCCTTCTATCCTTTAACTTTAAAAGAGCCAAACAGGGCAAAAATGGAGTACTGTTGTCATATTTGGATGGAGCTACCCAGACCCCACTCTCTAGCCTGGATAGAGTTCAAAAGCGTCTCCGAGCCCTTGTAGGTGAAGAATTATTATTCACCTTTCAGCCTCTCTCCCACAGGCGGGATGTGGGAAGCCTCTCGCTGTTCAACCGCTACTTTCAGTGCTCGGACGAACTACATTCCCTGGTCCGGCCGAGGCAAACATTCACAGCAAGAACACGCCATGCTACTTAATAGCAAACCATCCACATTCCCTTCGTATTTTACCACAAGGAAAGTTGGCTCACTGTGCCGCGCCAGGAAAATTTTCTCTCCTGAATCGATCCTTCAAATCTACAAATCAACCATTCGCCCTTGCATGGAGTATTGCTGTCATATATGGTCCGGAGCCCCTTCTGTTTGCCTCGGGGTTCTTGATAAGATCCAGAGACGGATATGCAATATAATTGACCCTGATCTGGTATCACGTCTGCAGTCGCTCTCTCACAGACGTGGCGTCGCCTCTCTCTGTCTTTTTTTACAAATACTTTCATGGTAATTGCTCCGATGAGCTGCTTTCGCTGGTTCCCAGACTTCGCGAATTCAAGCGTCCTACGAGGCTGGCATCCCGCTCTTACCCTTTCATTGTTGAAACTGTTAAATGTAGTCGTCTCTTCTACTCCAATAACTTCATAATTCGCACTTCTCGCCTGTGGAACTCCCTTCCCTATTCCAGTTTCCCTGTGAGCTATAATCTCCAACTATTCAAATGTAATGTCAATCGACATCTCCATTTGTCTTGATCTATCCACTATTCTTCTCCTCATCCCTTCCTCTATTATTTCTAATTGCTCTCGCTCCAAATCCTCTATAACCCCTTGCGTGCTAGTGGCTTCCCGCCTTGCTAAAGGTGAAATGTTTAAAAAAAAAAATTCTATCGGTGAGAAGTAAGTTCCATTTGCGAAGCTTCTTCCTGCGAACCACCGCCCTATAGAACTGACTCCCAAGAGGGTGTTTCCCCGATCACTACAGTCTTAGCCTGTTCAAGGCAAGGGTAAACCGTTATCTTCTACTGCTATACACAGAAATGAACTCATAATGCAATTCTCTACATCGAGTAGCAACCGGCTGAACCTCTGTGAGAAAAAAAAAAAAAAAAAGACAGAATGTCAATTAGAAAAAATATCTCTTTATATGGCGGCTGTAATACGCGTTTTTCGACTGCAGTTAATTCTCAACTTATCACTCTTTTTTTTATTGCATATTAATAATATTGTTGTTGTTTTTGGCTGTTGTTAGCTTGACTGTTGTTTATTTAATTCCATCTCCCCTCAAAATATATTTCGGATACAAAACCGTTTTTGTTACCGGTCTTGAACAAGATGTGCATCTTCAATCTGATACATACCACCGTTATCAAGGAAGCAATAAATAAATATCTAAATAAATAAGCGGTCTCTTCATCCTGTATGGTAAAATAATCATAAAACGTTGAAAAAAAAAAAAAAACTCTCGTATAGAAAAAAGAGAAACAGTTACAGATATTAATAAAATAAATAAATAAATAAAAAAAAACTCACATAAGAACAAATTATTTGAATTATTATCTATTTTTATTTATTTATTTATTCGTCAATTTCGGCTTCTGGGGTCAAATTTTAAGTTCCACTTGTGTATTGTATTCTAAAAGCGGTCAGAAAAACAATTATTCTTATTCTTATTTTGTTTCCGCGTTGAACTCCCTCCCAAGAAAGAGCGCAGAAAGGGAGATAATTCTTTACTTCAACTACGCGTTCTCCATTCTTCGCATTTTTTTTTTAGTATAATGACCACATTTGTTTTCGGAATCGACGTTCCGGAAACATCCACCGAGATCTTGGGTTAATCTCGACTAATTTGGAGAAGGAAAGGCATTTTTGAACAATGGCCATAACATGGCACATCTCACAGTGATTCCTTGTTTAATTATCTTAAGAATTGAGTTGAATTTCAGAATTTTTGTTTGGTTTAAACAGTGATTTTCCAAGCGTAGATCAGATGTGGTACAAGGCCGAAAGTATGGGGTACCCAGTGGTTTGGTTTAAACAGTTGGGTATGTGGAATGCTTTCTTTGCTTTTCTTTCTTCGATTATACGATAGAAGGAAAGAATTCTCTTTTAAACTCCTCCATCCCTTTCTTTCTTTCTTTCTTTCTTTCTTTCTTTCTTTGTGCATATGTATATCGATGCACGCTCGAATAAGTGTGTGCGAGTGAGTAAGGGAATTAGAGGGGAGATACTAAAACGTTTTTCACCCAACATAATTGAGAAACCACCTCTTAATTTATTATGGAATACCTTTTCGATATCATCCAGAACATTTCAGCATTTCTCATATTTGGGCGCCAACCTTTCATTTAAACATCTTTCGTAAAATATTCCAGACGAGGAAGATGTAAGTATTTTTTTATTTATTTTCTCCACCATCCGTTTGGTAAGAGTAAGGAAGTACAATGATCTTCCATGATTTTCGTTGCCCTAAGCTATTTAGTGTATCAATTTCACTGCCCAGTACAATACTATGTTTATTGTCACAAATAAATTACCTCTATCGGACATACTACCAGCTCCTTGAGTAGCAACCTCACGTATCAGTCATCAGATCAAAGTAAAATAAAAAGGATCTACCTACCTGCAATTTACAAGGACATGAAAAAAATTCTAGTCGAAAATATAAAAAATTCTATAGAAGTCACATTACCGCAAAAATCTCACTATTAGCGAGGCCCTGTATATTAAACATCTCTTTCCTACTATCAACATTGCAACACCATAATAGGGACCAAAAGCGCTAGGGACAATGAAAGATTTTTGACTTCCTTAATCCTACAAGCCAAAAAAAAAAAAAATCTAAGGAAGCTGGATTAAATTAAAAAAATAATTATTTGAATCTTTCTTGTCTTCCCTACGATATATATATATATATATATATATATATATATATATATATATATCGTTAAATGTGGCAGACAAGGAAAATTTAAATAATTTATATATATATATATATATATATATATATATATATATATATATATATATATAAAGTGGACTCAGCAATTTTCAATCTGCTTGTCTGAATCATCTTCAAGAAGCGAGAGTAAGATCTAAAAAGCAAGCCAATCTAACAGTGATCTCATCTCACAATCCTCACACTTGCTCCATATGTGGCCTCCTTTGTAATTCACTAGCGGGTCTTAAATGCCACTTAAGATTATCGCACAAACTTTCATAACTGAATCAATAAGCTGTCATATCCTCATACGTCGAAACCGACGGGAGTGTCCATTATATATATATATATATATATATATATATATATATATATATATATATATATGTGTGTGTGTGTGTGTGTGTGTGTTAACCGAATGCCAGACATGGGCCTCCGCAAAAAATTCGCCTTCTCAGAGCTCGCATCTGGCAAGAGACAACGTGCAGCCCGACCTCGTCGATTTAAGGACCAGTTCAAAAACACTTTGCTGAGGGAAGAAATCGATCCAGTCAATTGGGAGACGGGAGCTGAAGAAAGAACCAAATGGAGAAGCGCTGTGCACGAAAAAACAAAATCCTTCTAAAACACCAGAAGAAGAATACCAGTGACAAAGAAAACCGAAAGAAAAACCAGAGCTCTACATCCCCTGAAACCGTCTACCCTGCCACGCGGTGGCTGCGAACGTCTCTTCAGAGCCAACATCAAACATTTTACCGAAAAGAAACAATTTCTTGAACAATTTCCCTCCGTTGGTAGTGTACTAACATCAAATGCATCCGCTGAAAAAGACGACGATAACCGAACCAAAAGCACTCATGCAGCATACGGGAAACTATTCAAAAGAGTCTTCGGCAATCCTGGGTTAACACAAGCCACTGAGCTCACGGTCCAACGAGCTGTAGGAATCTCGACACTCCTGTACGCCTGGGCACTCTACCGAAGAGATATCCGCAAACTTGAAATGTTCCATCGAATGAAACTTCGTCGAATCCTGAGGAACAAGTTCCCCTCTGCGCAAAGATGGAGAGCCTAGAAACCATCATGATTCTCCACCGACTTCGATGGGCCGGAAACCTTGAACGAATGCCAGACATGCGCCTACGCATAAAAATCGTCTTCCCAGGGCTCGCATCCGGCAAGAGACAACGTGGAACCCTACGTCATCGATTCAAGGACCAGTTCAAATACATCTTCCTGGGGACAGATATCGATTGTATGCAACGCCTCTATGTATGTGTGTCTATGTATATGACAGTGTCATCCCAAACAAAAACAGAAAAAAATCTCCACTCCACCACACACAAATGATCAAAGACAAACAAGCATAAATAGATCCATTTTTAAAAGAATAAACCATTTTGTCTGATAATCGCAAAATCCAGGGTTACAGACTAATATCCTTACAACTGAACGTGTATATATATATATATATATATATATATATATATATATATATATATATATATTATTCTACTCTCCCGTCGAATTCGAAGTATGAGTGTCAAGCAGATCAGTTCCTAGGAAACCGACAGCCCAGACATCAGCACATATGATTTGATTAGTGGCGAAGGTTTTGTGCAGAACTAGCCACACTTTTTGAAGGGCCGAATACAGAGACCTTGTGCACTACGTGCCACAAGGTCCCCAAACAACCCTCGGCAGGTTTTGAATTCAGAGTTGACCTTCTTTTAGACCAGTTGCCACCCAAGGCTATAAAAATCAGTCTGTCCTAATTACCCATAGCTGGATGGAGAAGAAGAGGATTCACACCTTTCCCAAGAGTATTAGCAAGTAAGTGAATGTAATGGATTCGACTGGAATTCGACCTCGGCTCTCCGATTCCTCAATCCAAGCCGCTATCCATTATTATACCATACCCCTCTATCTATATATAGGGTGAGGCAAAAGTCACGGGGTCTATGGGGAATTTTTGGCCAAGCTTACAGGCTCGGATACCCCATATTAAACTCGGCCTTGTGCCACATCCTATCTCGTGGGCGGGGGGCTGGTAAATATCAATAGTCGAATAGACTGTAGACTGAACGCTGGGTCATCCGATACATACGCTCATTAGTCGTGTAATACTCTTCTGTTGTACTTATTTTTTAATATATGATATGTCTGGAAGACTTGTTTTGTCATTTCTTTAACCATTTACTTGGTCACAACATCTTAATCTATTCGACAGTTAATATTTAACAGCTCCCCTCACGAGGGATGTATGTGGCGCAAGGCTGAGTTTACTGTGTGTTTTCCAAGCCCGTAGGCTCGGCCAAAAACATACCCTTAGAAATCGCATAAACGTGTTCAGGGTCTATCGACCTTCCCGGGGGAAAGCCTCGTCCGGGTAGAATTCGTCAGATATTAACAGTCTGGTCGACTATTAATATTTAACAGCCCTGCCACGAGGGATGTATGTAGCACAAGGTTGAGTTTACCGTGGGTCCTCCGAGTCCGTAGTTTCGTCCGGTGATGACATAAGCGGCATAAGCAGGACGAAATTTTGCCCTGCGACAAAGCTTCGTCCCGGTTCCGCAGTGCCGAGGCAGAGAGTTCGACAGAAATGAACAGTCTGGTCGACTATTAATATTTAACAGAAACAAACAAGGGTTGTATATGGCACAAGGCCGAGTTTACCGTGGGTTTTCCGAGCCGGTAGGCTCGGCCAAAAATATTCCCTTTGAACCTGTATAAACGGGTTCAGTGCCTGTCTACTTCTCCAGACGAAACTTTGCCTTGCGGCAAAGCCTCGTCCTGGTTCCTCTCTGCTGAGGTAGAGAGTTTGACAGTTACGAACAGTCTGGTCGACTGTTATATTTAACAGTCCTCCCACAAGAAATGTATGTGGCACAAGGCCGAGTTTAACGTGGGTTACTTCGAGCTCGTAGGCTCGACCAAAAATATTCCCTTTGAACCCGTATAAACGGGTTCAGATCCTGTCTACCTACACGGACGAATTTTTTCCCTGCGGAAAAGCTTCGTCCGTGTTCCTGTCTGCCGAGGCAGAGAGTTCGACAGAAATGAACAGTCTGTGCGACTGTTCACCCATTATCTTCTGTCCTCCTAATGTTATAGTAAGCGGAAGAGTTCAACATAGACTCTTTAGAGGAAGGACACTACAATAATATATATATATATATATATATATATATATATATATATATATATATATATATATAACCACCCACCGAGATCTTAGGTTAATCTCAATGGCATGAAACTGCGTTCAAGCCTTAAACAGACTGTTGTCACTCGGTGTTGGCTTCAGTGTCCATATATATATATATATATATATATATATATATATATATATAAAGTTAACGAGAAAGAAAAAGCAGTGCTGAAAATAGAATCTATGAACTAAATGACAAATTTTATTTTTTTTATTAATCATATATATATATATATATATATATATATATATATATATACAAGGCGGCAATAAAGTCACTATGCAGTTACTTCTTTTCTTCTTTTTATGTGCTATGTCCTTTCAGTACGTAGGCGATCATGGCTCTCCCCCTCCCTCCATCCTTTGTAGCTCTCAACAATTTCCTTCCCTCTTCTCCCCCCCCCCCAGACCACGTTGTACCATCCACTTGCTCAAGAACGCCAGGTATGTCACACGTTGTTTTCCCTTGTCTCTGTTTCCCTCTATTCGACCCGTGAGTATCAGATTCTCCAGGCCCTCCTTCCTCATTATGTGTCCCAGAAACTTCAGCTGCCTCTTCCTGATGCTAAGTTACAATAAAAAAAAAATAAGACAAAGCAATTAATCAACTGTCCAGAAATTTATTATTAAAATGGTTCTGGTTAATTCTGGTTAATAATACTAAATTAATTACCGATACTGTTAGAATTACATGTCAGCTGCTTCATTGCTTTTCTTTTTTATTGTAAGTAACTGTATAGTGGCGTTTATTGCCACCCTGTATAGAGATTATGCAGTGCAAGATAACTGCCAGTATCATGTTTGAAGCAATATATCAAACTGACAGTCACTAAGCAGTGTTGGTTGCTCCCTACACGCTCTTTATATCCACAAACGTTCTATCCCCGGAATTAAGCTCTGCTACCCTCATAAATAAACAGATAGAAAATGTATATCAATTTAACACATTTCACTTTTATTAAAGCTTCGTTAGGGATCGAGAGAAAACGAAACTTTAATAAAAGTGAAACATGTTAGATTGATAGAGGTTGGCTATTTGTTCTTTTATTATATCCTCCCATCGGATTCTGATCCATATTTGATCTGTATTTGATCTTTGATTTATATATATATATATATATATATATATATATATATATATATATATATATATATATTAATATATTAGTAGTAGTACCAATAATCTTATAAGTATAAGAAATTATACACGTTCGGAAAACCTTCGGTGTCTTGATTTTCAAACAATCAAACCAATACCAAAGGGAAAAATAGGTATAAAAAAAAGAAAGAACCAAGAACACGTACGTTAGTCGAAAATAATCGTCTAGCATCCAAGTCCAAAGTCGAAAGAAAAAAAACCCGATACGTGTAACCAAAATAACTAACTAAATAAATAAACAAAATAAATAAATAAAGTGCTCAATACAGTAAGTAGAGCAGACCTACTTAAACCTAGAGAGCCAGACAAACCTACCAAGGTTTCACCTAAAAGGATCGTCAGGGAAGGCTGGCTTCCCTGACGATCCTTTTAGGTGAAACCTTGGTAGGTTTGTCTGGCTCTCTAGATTTAACTACATATATTTGATATGCATTTGATCTTTAACTCATATATACATATATATATACATATGTGTGTGTGTGTGTGTATTTGCGCATTGACTTTTCGTTTACACAATGTATTTTTAAGGGCCAAAGGAGGGTAAGGATTTTGTTTTTCATTTTACCTCTTTTGAAAGTTAAAAAGTTGTGGTGGGGGGAAACCTAATGTTAGAATTAAAAATCATACTTGTGGGCATGTCTGAATTAACCAATTAAAAGTCTGGTCAAAAGCAAAATGAAAAATAAGGTCAAAAGGTGGAGGGAGGTGGGTTATCAATTCATGTCTTGATAGATTGACACTCTAGACAAGTCAGCCGCGAACAAATTGTAGCCAAATACAATATATATATATATATATATATATATATATATATATATATATATATATATATATATACATACATACATATATATATATATATATATATATATATATATGAAAAATTAGAAGAACAAATGGGAAAGGTGTATCAATCTGACTTTCGTATCTGTCTATATTTCTGAGAGGAGGTATTATGTACATTATTTGCATTATTCGGACTATTGTCCTCATCTTTGCCGCCATATTTATTACAACGTTTCGGCCGTTGTACGCTCCGGCCTTCTTCAGGTGGTTGGAATGTCGAACTGAACCCTTTGTTTCACTCGCTGGGGTAGGCTGTTCTAGTTCCACGTGCCATGTTTAATGGATATCAGTTATCAGTTATCTTCTGTTAATTCTCCTCTCCAAGTTCTCCACTGCCTTAACCGGGTATTGAACTCTCGCTCTTTGGGTCCTGTCACTGGATCTAACCGACGTCTTTATCTACTGTGCCATGTGTCCTTGGAACATAGCACATTGTGAACGTGTTCGTCGTTCATGTTATTGAGTGTTGGCTTTTTCTTTTTTTATTATTAGGGCTTCCATTATTTGTAATCATTTTTTTTACATGGGGAAAAGAGTGTTATGCCTGCATTTTCTACTAGTATATTTCGGATGGAGTCTGGTAGGTTTGTGCATGTGTTTAAATGAGTTTTGTTGCAGCCGTGGTCGAACAGATGTAACGTAAGGCGTCAAGATAGGCGTGTAGTTGTGTGACCTATGTAATGATTTATATATTTGGTTTGATCAAGAACACAGTTTCATAAGGGGCATTTGAGAAAGGCCAAATGTATAGCCAAAAGCGCTAGGATATGCCGATCTTTTGGACAGATTTTACACATTTTGCGTCCAGAAAAGAAAACACTTGTACGAAAATAAGAAAAATTAAATGAAATGCTCAGTCGCAGTCTTTAACGAAACTTATACAAATGATATACAGAATATATATATATATATATATATATATATATATATATATATATATATATATATATATATATATATATATATATATAATAAAAAGAAAGAACAGCAAGATATATAATCCGGTGTTTTTATTGATATTTTTATTTTTACAAAACAGTGCTCAATGTAAATTTACAGAGCATAAATATTATAAATTAACTGATTTAAAGTTACCAGATTTAAAAGATTTTTATATATATATATATATATATATATATATATATATATATATATATATATATATATATATATATATATATATATATTCTTTAAGTTAAATTATTCGCTCTTAATTAAGATTGAGTTCTCAGGATTTCATCCACCTTGGGATTATCCATAGGGATTACCAAAATTTTCGTTGCTTATATATATATATATATATATATATATATATGTGTGTGTGTGTGTGTGTGTTTCTGTGTGTGTGAAAAGTGTGTGTATTTAAACATAAATATATATCTATCTCTCTCTATCTCTCTCTCTCTCTCTCTCTCTCTCTATATATATATATATATATATATATATATATAATATATTATATATATTATTATTTATATATTATATCCGCGGTAATTATTAGAAAGCGCTCAATATCAGAGATAGAGCTAACATATTTGGTTGGATTGATGTGAGTTTGTGACCCTGGGTTTCACGTTTTTGCGATCGTCAACCATATATATATATATATATATATATATATATACATGTTGTGCGACGCATTTTGTGGCACTAAAGGGATGTTTACGCTGATATAACTACTCATGTGCCCTCAGGAGAAGAGGGTGGTGAAATTTTAACCTTAATCTGTTTTTTAATATGTTTTTGGATAGATAATCTAGCCAATTTCATTTACTTCCTTCTTTTTGTTCATACTTCCTCCAATTTTCTCATTAATTTTCCCATACTTTGAAGATAGAAGATCTGCCAAGAAAGAGAAAATGTTGAAAAATCCTGAACCCAAATTTACTGTGGATGATATAGCAATCAGTGCACTTTCTATATAGTTTTATCTTAGTAGATTACTTTCTCTTTAATTAAATTATCAGGTTTTAACTCGAAATTAGGATCAGACGTATTACGTTGAGCAGGTAATTCAATGAGTGACTTAATAATTGCATGAAATTCTCGGTGAGTATAGTATATCATAGAAAACGCATACATCTGTACGGTTTACAGCTGACAACTGCAACCCCTTAAAAACCCTACTTGGTTCGATGGCAGAGTCTCAATACACTAGCGTATTGAGGTTCTGCCTCTTATTTCACATGACGTAAGAAAGAATGGTCTATCTTTCTATATATCATATCTAATGAGAAAAATGGTAAAGTTGGCTTCTTCAGGCTAGAATGAAAGAAAGACAAAACAATATGTAAGGAAAAATGCGCTGAGATCTTTTTCGTGAACTTATTTAAAATCAAATGGACACCTACCAGCTTTAACACACTCTCTCACTCTCTCTCTCTCTCTCACACACACACACACTCATATATATATATATATATATATATAGAGAGAGAGAGAGAGAGAGAGACTGATAGATAAACAGATAGACAGATTTTAGAAACAGCAGATATTTTTATATATATTGTGC
>OZ010601.1:80257163-80332163 GCA_963932145.1 Acanthosepion lycidas
AGATACTTCTTTTGGATTTTTTTTCAAGAATCTCGAGGTATATAGCAGAAGCACCAGACTAGATGTGACAGAAATATTCAGTACATGGACGAATGGCCGAATATATATAGTTCAGATTTAAAGGGGGATAGACTATGCCAGGTCTTCTTGCCCAAGGTACGCTAGATATGAATGAATACATCTCCAATTGATGATTATCGTTAAAGAATACCGAAAGATACCTTCCCAAAACATAAAGAAAGTATTAAGAAATTACAACTATTGTTAGAAACAGAGAAGAGGTTGCGAAAATCTATGTAAGGTCGGTAAAATTGGAAAAAAAATAAAAGGAATATAAAAAAGACGGCGTTTCCGTTGACGCCGCTATCATTTTAACTACCTACTATTCTCGACAATGTTTATTGTTTAAAGAGCAGTGCTTAAAATTTTAAATGAACCTAAACGTGGTGCAAGTGAATTTATACATTTTCTTTGTTCTTGAGAATTTATGACAAAAATAATATTAGGTTGGTGCAAAAATAATGACGTAATAATGTCGTTTTTTGACGTTAAAAAATACGTCAAAAAAACGATATTATTACGTCATTATTTTTGCACCAACCTAATAAAAACTATGGTAAAAATGGTTGCTGAAGACAATAGGTTTATAATACCTAGAAATTCATACCCAGATGTCCTCAAGGTCACATGGCACAGTGGATAAAGGCGCTGGTTAGATCCAGTGACAAGACCCAAAGTTCAATACCCGATTAAGGCAGCGGAGAACTTTCAGGGGGAAAATTAGCAGGAGATAACTGATAACTGACGTCCATCAAACATGGCATGTGGAATTAGAACGGTCTACCCCAGTGAGCGAAATAAAGGTTTCAGTTCGACATTCCAACCACAAACGGCCGAAACGTTGTGAAAGATGAGGACAATAGTCCGAATAATGTAAATAATGTACATAATACCTCATCTTAAAGATATAGACAAACTATTTATTTATTCGTTTATATTTGAAATTCAGTGACTGGACAACCCGCGAGTTACGCTTTCCTTCAAGCTCCGTCCATTGGGCTGGGATCAAAGTGTAGTATCTGAGCGCAACTAAAAATATTAGGAGGTCCTCGGATCGAGGAGCAGATGCTGATTCGTTACACGAAAGAGTGCGTATCGATAGTTATACGGATGACAGCGCAACCCGACTTTTATGGGTGTTGGGCTTCATTTTTTTTCTTTTTTTTCTTTTTTAGCAAGGACCAAGCGATTTTTTTTGCCTTAGCCCATTAGTACACTCTTAGACTCCCCAGTTTAAACCGATCTTCCGCTATATTCTGTCTCCGTTGAAGGAACATGCGAGTAAATACAAAGTGGAGCATCTGTTCAACTCATTTGTAATACTAATGGTTAATATTAGCCGTTTCTTTATAAAGAAATATTCGGCATTCATTAACCGAGCAGCAAGTTTTCCTCGAGTGACGCTTTTCTTCACTCCTTGGTCATCAGGCTAGGATCAAAGTGTAGTATCTGTTCTCATTTCTAATACTAATGGTTAATATTAGCCGTTTCTTTATAAAGAAATATTCGGCATTCATTAACCGAGCAGAAAATGTTCCTTGAGTGATGCTTTTCTTCACTCCTTGGCCATCGGGCTAGGATCTAAGTGTAGTATCTGTTCTCCTCATTTCTAATACTATTAATGGTAATATTAGCCGTTTCTTCATAAGGAAACATTCGGCATTCATTAACCGAGCATCAAATGTTTCTTGAGTGACGTTTTTCTTCACTCCTTGGCCATCGGGCTAGGATCAAAGTGTAGTATCTGTTCTCCTCATTTCTAATACTATTAATGGTAATATTAGCCGTTTCTTCATAAGGAAACATTCGGTATTCATTAACCGAGCAGCAAGTGTTCCTTGAGTGACGCTTTTCTTCACTCCTTGGCCAGCGGGCTAGGATCAAAGTGTAGTACCTGTTCTCATTTCTAATACTAATGGTTAATATTATAATATTATATAATATTATCCGTTTCCTTATAAATATTCAGCATTCATTGACCGAGCAGCCAGTGCTACATCCGTTAAGAAATTATAAAATCTTTCTATTAAAACAATTTCTCAAGTCCAGTGTTATCACTCTTGGCAGGCTTCTTTTTCAATTTTTTGTTCAAATTAATGTGTTCTGTTTTACATTATGTAATTATTTTCCTTTCACATTATATATACTATTCATTTTAGCTGTTGAAACTCCTCAAGTGATGTGCTTTCTTTTATTTGGTATAGAAGAAAGATATTTTTAAAGCAAAAGAAAAAAACATATAGAAAAGATATACGCAGTTTATGGATAAGTTACTGCGAATGTTCGAACGTGTCAAAAATGGTTTGCAAGCATTTGTAGTGGACATTTCTCACAGAATGTTGGTCAACTGTCGAATATATCAGTTGCGATTGATAGCGATCAAAACGAATTATCATTATCAGAATGGGAGCTATGGGATAATATAGAAATATCAAAAAACAAGCGTTTAAAATGATTTGAATTAAAAGGATAATAATAGTCATATAGGAGATTAATTATTATAAAGATCATCACTTTTTCTTTCAGTATCTGTCTATATTCTAACCAACGCCTTTATCCACTGTGCCATGTGTTCTTGAGAACAATACCCGGTTAAGGCAGTGGAGAACTTTCAGAGGGAAAATTGACATTCCGACCACCAGAAGAAAGTCGGAGTGTACAACGGCCGAAACGTTGTAATAAATATGGCGACAAAGATAAGGACAATAGTCCGGATAATGTAAATAATGCACACTTTTTCTTTCTAACTCTTAATACTTTGCTTAGATGATAGAAGGGATCTTTCTCTATTTACAAATGTCTCCAAATTTGTCTGGCTTTCCAATTTCTAACCTGATTGTTAAATCTTTTCGCTAGCTTGGTTCTGATATTCCAAACACGTATCTCACATCGAGTCTTTTAATGGTATTCACACGTTCTATCATTTTACAGTTGATAGTTATTCCTTTGTTCTCGCTTTCCTTTACGTGCTTATCTAAGAGTTCTTCCAGTTTTTCTTTAGTTTTCTTTTCAAGAGATTAGATCAAAAAATTATTGTAACCATATCTGGATTGAACCGGCCCAGCCCTCGCTTGTTGTCCTGATAGATTTCATAAACGTCTAGGCGGCCTTGTGGGTGATGTATTATTTTCCACCTTACAACCACTCTCCCACTGATGAAATTTTGCAGGCTTCTCCCTGCTCTATCACTATTTCATGGCATGTGTTCTAACGAGCTATTTTCCTTAGTACCACCAATCCTAACCTTTGCAACTGGGACCCGTCATGCCACATACACAAGAGTGAATCATCCACATTGCCTTCTTATTAGTATAGTAAGAAGTAAGTTCCATGAGGATAGTTTCTTTCCAAGAAGTGCTGCATTGTGGGCGAGACTTCAGACAGGATGTTTTCCTAATCGCTACAAGTCTAACGTTAACCCTTATCTTTCCTGTATAGACACATGAACTTTCCTTCTTGCCCATTCGTACGCTCATATAACCATAAAACAGTACTCTATTTTAAGTGGCTCTTAGGCCTTATATTGATTGAATATTAGTATATATATTTTTAATCAATTCACTCGAACAAGGTAATAACGCCACTAAGACGCAAGGGGTTAATAGAAGTGGAAGAGAAGGAAAATATTTTAGAAGGAACCGGAAACCCAATAATAGTATGAATTTCAGTGTTCAAGCAGAGACGTTAGAAATATAGTTGAAGTAGGCTTTAGAAGGAAACGGAAACCCAATCCTAAACAGGAAACGATGGATAAATGTCTACTCCTGCTCAAAAGACCGGGGAGGAGTGTGAACTGGACGGTGTGCAAGCCTATCTACTCCTATTGTGGAAAGTAAATAAATAAATAAATAAATAATAAAAATTCATTGTTAAGTTGGGTACGTTAGAAGTATAGAGTTGAAGTTGAATTTAGAAAGAACCGGGAACCTAATCTTAACAGGAAACAGGGTATAAACCTGTACTCTTTTTCAGAAGACCGGGGAGAAGTGTGAACCGGACGTTAGGTGAACATATCTACTCTTATTGTGGAAAGAAAATAAATAAATAAATAGTAAAAAAAATCAGAGTTTAGACAGAGACGTTAGAAGTAGAATTTAGAAGGAACCAGAAATCCAATCCTAAAAAGGAAACAAGGGATAAACCTCTGACTTCTTTTCAGAAGTTCGGGGAGGAGCCTGAACCGGATAGGTGCCTGTTAAAATGATGTTTACGAATTATAAATCTTTGTAGTCCTTCAAACTATATTACGACCGTATTGCTGGATAGCTTAAATTTGATGAGGAAAAAAAAACTACCTATAATTGAAGATAGAATTGGAGACAATTTTGCATCAGTTGCACTAATTTTTGGCGGGTAAAGAATATAAAGTTAGTACTCGAACAGGGTGGCGTAGGTGAGATAAGGAATATATTGGCTTCCGAAACCTTCGTTTTGGACATATTTCCTAAGTTAGCTTTTTATAGGTTTCTGATGTTACATTTACCACTTGTTTTTACGCTGTTTTTTTTTTTTTTTTTTTTTTTTCATTTGGCCTACAACTATTTTTCCCGAGTTGTCTTCACCACACAGCTTTCTCTACACATACCCTTGAAAATGCCAGGAATGTTGATTCCCTCATTGTCTTTCCTTTTTACTTTTTTTCTAATCTCTTTGCGTTCGAACCTGCAGGCTAATTCGAATTCTAATCGTCCCAGGGGTGAGGTGGTGTGGAATGGCGTTTGTAAGGATTGAGGAAAACTGGATTTTAATTGGAAAGAAAGAGGAAGTAAAAGAGATCAAGGAAATAAAAAAGATGAACAAAAAATAATGCGAAAAAGAAATAAAAGAAAAAAAAACAAAAGTAGGACTAAAAACGGTAAAAAGCAGGAAAGAGTTTGTTATTAAAGAAATGCAATTGTTAAATCATATCAAACCCTAAGTAAAGTATTAAGAAAAAGAAAAACAGAAAAGAGTACTGAACTGTCATATAAAATCAGTCCTCCTATAAGGCAGTGAATGCTGGACAATCTCCATACAGATGAAGACGAGACTTGAAGCGACAGAAAGAAAGAAAACAGTACTGAATTGTTAAGTAATATCAATCAATATATGGCAGTGGATGAGGGTCAATCTCCTCACAGATGAAGAAGAGACTTGAAGCAACAGAAACAAAGGAAAGTGTACTGAACTGTTACGTGATATCAGTCCTTCAATATAGCAGTAAATATTGAACAATCTCCTTAAAGATGAAGAGGAGACTTGAAGCGACAGAAATAACGAAAAGCGTACTGAAATGTTACGATATATTAGTCCTCCGATATTGCAGTGGCTTTCTTCTTCATTCCTTGGTTATCATGCTAGGATCAAAGTATAGTATCTGTTCTCGTTTTTAATACCAATGGTAATAATGGCCATTTCATTATAAGAAGACATTCGTCATTCATTGACTGAACAATTAACATTAATATCAGTTAAAATTTATAAAATCTTTCTCTCATAATAATTTGTTCATTTTCCTATATTTTTTAGTGCAACTTTGCGTTTCATATTATATCGGAAATAAGACAGGTATATAAATAAATATAAATAAATAAATTTTAATTGTAATATTAGTCGTTTCCTTATAAGAAATATTTCTTATATTCACAAATGAAGACTTGAAGCAACAGAAACAAAGAAAAGAGTACTGATGTTTTACGGGATATCAGTCCTCCTATATGGCAGTAAATGCTAGACAATCTCCTCACAGATGAAGAAGAGACTTGAAGGAATAGAAACAAAGAAAGGAGTACTGCACTGTTACGTGATATCAATCCTCCTATACGGCAGTAAATGCAGGAGAATCTCCTCACAGATGAAGACGAGACTTGAAGAAACAGAAACAACGAAGAGTGTATTGAACTGTTACGGGATATCAATCCTCCTATATGTCAGTGAATGCTGGACAATCTCCTCACAGATGAAGACGAGACTTGAGGCAACAGAAAAAAAGCAAAGAGTACTGAACTGTTGTGTGATATGAGTCCTCCTATAAGGCAGTGAATGCTGGACAATCTTCTCACAAATGAAGAAGTCTTGAAGGCAAAGAAATGTTTATCGATGGATTGATTCGTTTTCTAAGGTTTATCAACCCGTTCCGAGTCATTTAAAGCCAGATAATAATTTTTCAGATGGTAACATTATTTTGTAGATAATATTGGTTTAGTGATACAAGTCTTACTAATTAACCCATAGCTTTGAGGTGTAGAAAAGGTGGACTCATACAAGGGTATTTGCTCGGAAATGAATATAAGGAAACCAGAAGAATTGGTACTCGGCTTTCTGATTAAAAATTCCGTGCCATTACCCATTATACCAACCGGACACCCGAATAGAAATGTAGGTCTACAGAAAGATGGTGAGGATACCATGGACCGAATATAGGGGCAACGACGAAGATCTAGAGACAAAAAGGACAGTGGGCTTGGAAAATTTAATATTTGCAGGACAGACTGGTTAGCAGATTGGCAACTGGATCTCACCGTTTTAATGTTGAACTTGCTAGATGCAACAGTATGTTCTATTTCGTTTATCGCACTTCTCGCGTGTGGAACACCCTTTTAAAATTTCTTGCTTCCCTCCAAACTATAATCTTTAAAAATTTAAAGGCAACGCCAATCGTCGTTATCTGCCTTCCATAATTCTGTTCTTTTATTGACCTTTATCCTCATTAATGTCTTCTCATTATCTCTCACTATCAGTAAGCCTTTGCGTCTAAGTAACATTATCGCCTTGCTTGGGGTGAAATGATTAAAAAAATTAATTAAGCACTCCAGATCACGAATATACATATATACAAAAAATAATTTTATAAATATTGATAGTTTGCATTAGAAATTAATTGTAAATCGATTTCCCTACGGAAGCCAAAGCAAAATATGCTCATACCATGTGATTTCTTAAAGTGTACAAAAATAAAACAAAAATTTGTAATTTTATACTTAACGTTATTATCGGTTGAAATTTACAAAATATTTGTCTTAAAGCATTTATTCTGGAAATGTGACTTCTGAAAGGCAATAGCTGTTATCTTTCTTTCTAGTATTGATGGGAGTTTCTTCGAAGTCTTTTGTTTAAGGTAGTTTGGGAACAAAATACATGAACTATGCAAGAACATGGTAATCCCTATCTCTACAATCGTATATACGCAAGCGCAGCATGTTGCGAATGCCGAAAGATGATATACATATAAGCTTTAGGTAATGTTTATACGCACCTTATTTTATAACGTCTGCATGTATCAATCGTTATAGGTGATTATTTAACGTAATCCAACGATATTAGCTGTAATTATAATCTTGAGCAAACTGGAATATATATTCGAGGTGTTGTGATTTCATTTCCATCTTCGCATGGTAATGGAAGTGGTGAAAATAACCTTATAAAAAATCATTCGACAATCATCTAACGTTTATAGAGCTTAACGTACATTTTCCAAGGTGGAAAGATAGAAAGAATGACTTGCGCCATTCTGTCAGGCTTAAATATCACCATTCGAAATCCTGGTCTTGATTTGGCACGAACATCGCCCGATGGAATTAGTGAGAAATACGCCATTATGTTAACCAAAAAAACACCTATTGCATCAGATGTTGTTATTTTTATCAATAAAATTCGAATTAGGAAATTGCACAGGGATTTTATTTCTTCGTTTATTCAATGAATTATCACACCCTAACAGACATGGATATCGATAACTGTCGTGGACAAACCGGTAATGGCTTATTTGTGTAGCTTTGAAATAATTTTTATTTGATATAGTCAACACTCTCTTAAATTCTTCAGCAGATAAAATTTCCAACACGAGTACGAGTTGTACCCCTTTCAGTACATAATGGATTGTAAATCATCGTAGCAGCTCCATTCTTGAGATATTCTCCTCGTAAAAAGGAAGTAAATAGTCATCGAAATCGTTATTAAAAAAGAATGAAATGCTACAGATGGCATAACAGTAGGATCTCTATGAAACTGTCCAGGAGCATGCGTACATATATCTTCCGGGAGTGAAAAAAAAAGACTTTTCGATTTAAACTAATAAGCCAGCTTAAAATCTCTTTGTAAAATTCGTATATACACACATAGACATTATATATATATATACATATATATATATATATATATATATATATATATATATATATATATATATATATATATATATATATATATTATTGACATTTGCATTTACCAAGAATACAGTAGATAAAGATTGACATTGCATTTAAATTTTTGAAGATCAAATTTAGCTGGAAAGCATGGAACCGGAAGAGAGTTCCACAAGTAACAAGTCCGAGAAAAGAAACTGTTAGCATAGAACTTACGGTTACATCTCTCCCAGCTTTTTACTTTCTAGTCAACTTTGATTATTAAAAATTGAAATGCAATGTCAGTCGTTATCATCTATCTTTGTAATTTTCTTTTATTGCCCTCCCCCCTTAATAAGGTTAATATATATATATACTCGACTCTCTCGTCGAATTCGACGTATGAGGGTGAAGCAGATCAGTTCGTAGGAAACTGACAGCCCGACAACAACACATGAGATTTGATTATAGTGGTGAAGGTTTCGTGCAGGACCATCCACACTTTTTAAAAGGCCGAATACAGAGACTTGGTGCACTACGTGCCACAGGGTCCCCAAACGACCCTCGGCAGGTTTTGAATTCAGGATTGTCCTTCTCTTAGACCAGTTGCTATCCAAGGCTATAGAACCCAGTCTGTCCTGCTATTTACCCATAGCTGGAGGGAGAAGAAGAGGATTCACACCTTTCCCATTGGTATTAGCACGTAAATGAGTGAAATGGATTCGACTGGAATTCGAACTCGGCTTTCCGATTCCTCAATCCAAGCCATATATATATATATATATATATATATATATATATATATATATATATATATATATAACTGGTTTATTTTTTAAGAAATTGGATCTGTATATGTGTGTTTGATTATGTTTGATGGTGGGAGGGAGGAATTCTTCTCTGTGTGCGTTGGGGATGACACTCTCTCACACACAGACATACATACATGCAGGTGTACGCACAAACATAACCACATATACAATTCGAGATTAGGCACAATACATATCCATACGTTCGAGCATACGTACATACGTAATTTTAATCCTATCTATCTATATGTATGTGTGGGGGGTATAAAAGGGAAAAGACGATATGAAAATATAATTTTAGACGATGCGGTTTGTCCAATGTCGACTTTTTCAAGGCAAAAAACGAAATGAATTTATTGATACGAAGTATCTATAAGGAAAAAAAAATTGCCGTTAGAAACTAGAAGAATTTAGAAACGCTATTGTATATTCATATACAAACCTAGTTTAAAGAAAGCTGAAATATAAATAAGCGCAATCACAGGTGTCGGTAGAAGGAGGGAGAGGTGGAAAGAGACAGCCGTGGAAAGAGTGGTGGAAAGAATGAGGGGGAAAGACAGAAAGGTAGAAAGAGAGAGGTGGACAGAGAAATTTCGAAGAAAGTTAAATCATTATTATACGCCCGACGGATGACACACCACGCAAGCACGATTCACATACTTTTAGTTTAGAGATAGATAGATAGATAGATAGATAGATAATGAACAGACAGAGATAGATAGATAGATAATGAACAGACAGACAGAGATAGATAGATAGATATATATATAGATAGATAAAGACAATATGTATTAAGAAAAAAAGACAATAGGAAAACTGTAGTTTTAGCCGACGCCTTTCGCCCAATGTTGACATTTTAAAGGCTAAAAACGAAATTTATAGAAACAGAGTACCTATAAACAGCAAACAGAATGTCGTTAGCAACTAGAACAATTTAGAAACGCTATTGTATATTGATATGTGTTGACCATGTTCACCATAGTCTATGAATATATTAGGTTGGTGCAAAAATAATGACGTAATAATGTCGTTTTTTGACATTAAAAAAAATACGTCAAAAAACGACATTATTACGTCATTATTTTTGCACCAACCTAATTGAATCAGCGCAGTATGTAATCTGTTAAATGAAACAACGTTAAATATTTACTCTCACGTGTCAGACACTCTACTGAATCTGACTATATCGCCAATACTACAGCAGCTGTTCTGTAATTCTTCAGTCTTCGATATCAAAGGCTGGCAGTGAGTATTCAGGAAAAACATGGCCGCCTTTATACATTGAATATTTTGAGCCTTCTGAGTGGTTAACCCTTCTATTGGTGAACTATAAAATGACTCAGCTCATTTTGGCTGGCTCACTAGTACAGCAGGGTACCCAAAACTTCCAACAATATGGTCAACTGAAAAATTACTTCAATTACTTTATGTTTGAAGAGAATATTTTCACGTGTAAAAATATTGTTTTTATTGTTGTGTTTATGGATTCAACCGTTTTCTTTTGATTTCTTGATATATTTGTTGTGTACATTGGCTTGGGAGAGTAGTGATTCTGTTAGGAAAGGTGATATTGGGAAAAAACCTGGTCGTAGGTTAATATTTGGATATTATTCAATGGCAGCACTCTCGAGGATTTTCCTTCTTAATGAATTATTTTCTTTTTTATGGGTGTAACATTTATAAAATCAAGTAAATTCAACATTTTGATTTTTTGTCTCTTTCCATAAACTAATGCTGAGAAACTTTTGCACCCCCCACCACACACACACACACACACACACACACACACACACATATATATATATATATATATATATATATATATATATATATATATATATATAATGTATTTACGTTAGCAGTTTAGGCTTGGTTAAATATTTATCATGTATATTTATTTTAGTTTTAATCCTTTCTAGTCCATAAATTAAATTCTTGGTGGGTGTAGAAAATGGATCAAGAAAAATAATAAAAGTTCCTTTCAAATAATTTTTATACTTCTAAATACTTTCAATCCCGTCTTCAGGGAGTTAAATTATCTGTGGGTGTGTATACAGTAGCTCCGTAAGTTCAAAATATTTTTCCCTGTTCATTTACGGCGTTCCAAATTCGAATATGCAATTTTAACATTTGTAATTTTTTATTTCAATTTTTAAAAAATGAACAAGTTTTTTAATTATATTTTAATTTAGTATTTTATATAAAGCTTTGCTACTAGAAATATTTAAGAAGACTTTAGAAGAAAGGGGAAATACAATCCTAAAGAGAAAACAAGGAATAAACGCCATAATCCTGTTAAAAAAACAAACTGGGGAGACCTTTGATAATAGTTCCATTAAATCTCATATCTTCAAGCAACCCTAAAAAACAAGAAATACGACAAATTCTTCTCAAGAACCCAAAAATTGTTTTAAAAAAAAAAAAAAAAAAAAACACACACACACACAAACACAAATTTTGGAAGCATACAAAAAAAATCCGTCTGATATTAATAAAAGTTTATCAATTTTAGGAAGAAATATACTTCCTAAATGGAAAAAAAATGAACGACACGATAACACGATCTGTCAGGTGAAGATGAAAAGATGCGATATTTAGAAATGATGAATCTGACATCGCGTAAAAACTAAAACTCTCTGATAATAACTTATGAAAACCGGAAGTACACATTGTTAAATTTATATTTAAATATATAAAGGAAACTAAATGTTCCGAAATCCTCAACAAAGAACTGTCAGCGTTGATCTTAATTCAAACTTGTAAAACTGAATAATTCCAGTCCATATGATCATACTATATATATATATATATATATATATATATATGTGTGTGTGTGTGTGTGTGTGTGTGAACATAGAAGTCAACACTTAGAGGCGACAGTCGCCTCTAAATGTTGACTTCTACTTTTATATTTACACACGCTCTATCTCTGATATTGAGTACTTTATTCCATAAATATACCACACCTTAAGACTATATTTCTTCATATATATATAGAGAGAGACTCCTGACAAATTTATTTTGGTTGAGCTCTCTGGTGGCGGAAGTATGGGTTTGTAAACAGTGACTATTACATCTATTATAGCAAGACTCTTCGGTAAAGCGAATCGAGTCCTCTCAGTCACTGTGTGTTTATCTAAAAATAAATACGCTTAAAAATTCCCCTTTAATCCCTGCTGGGCGCCGACGACTTAGTGGTAGAATCTCCGACTGACGTCAGTTCAGCCGGGTATCGATCGTATCTTGAGGCAACTGGACGTCTAGCCAAACCGAAGAGCTGTGATACAGCGAAATAGTCTGTCTGTGATTGACAATATATATATATATATATATATATATATATATATATATATATATATATATATATATATATATATATATATATATAGAGAGAGAGAGAGAGAAGAGACTGAGAGAGAGGGGGGAAGAGGGAGGAGGCACGGTTGAGTAATGGATAGCATCTCGGATTGAGGAATCGGAGAACCGAGTTCAAATTCCAGTCGAATAAATTCACTTACGTGATAATACCCTTGGGAAAGGTACGAATCGTCTTCTTCTTCCCACCAGCTATGGGTAAATAGCAGGACAGACCGGGTTCTACAGCCTTGGATGGCAACTGGTCTACTGCAGAAAGAAATGGCAATCTACTGCGGGAAAAATCTACCTCGTTAGTCATGTATCTAAAGATACACATGGCACTTAACTGACATATATATATATATATATATATATATATATATATATATATATATATATATATATGTGTGTGTGTGTGTGTGTGTGCGTGTGTGTGTGAGCGTGTGTGTGTATTTAGGCAGCAATCCTTCTTTCATGCATGATTCATTGAATACAACTTCCAAGATGCTTTGATTTAGTTTTTTATACAATTTCTTATTTGATCTAATATTTTTTTTCTTTTCGGTAGAAAAATTATATAAAAACTGTCCAATTATTATTTCTTTGCGAGCGCTTTCGGCTATACATTTAGCCATTTTGAAGGTTGAAATATATTAACTGCTAAGAAGATATAGATTGTTGTATGTATGTATTTATATAATGTTTTCATTTTCAAAACACGGTCAAGATATTGTGTCCATGTTCATAGTTGATATTATTGAATACTGATTTTTTTCATAATTTTTACCCTTTTTTTACTTGTAGACGATATATATATATATATATATATATATATATATATATATATATATATATATATATCGTCTACAATTAAAACAATGATAAAAATTATATATATATATATATATATATATATATATATATATATATATATATATATATATATATATATATATATATATATTGGGGGGTTTTATTCAATGTGACGGGCAAGGAAAATTTTATAAATATTTTATTTTTTCACATAATTTTTCCCGGGCGCTTTCAGCCTATTCAGTAGCCATTTTGAAGGAGTTCAACTGGACACTGTAAATAACCGACAGAATCAAAAGTAGTTTGCAAAATTAACCAATCTTCAGCAGTAGAGTAGAATAGTTAAGTTTAGGAAAAAGAAGGAAGATAGAAAAATGAAAGAAAGAGAGAAAGAAAAAGAAAGAAAATATAACGGAAAAAGAAAGAGTTTATTCTTCGTGATTGATCAGGATTATGAAAGAAAGTAATCATGAAAAAAATCATGAAAGGAAGAAAGAAAGAATAAAATCGTTAAAGAAAGAAAGATCACGAAAGAAATGAAACATCTAGAGAGAAAGGAAGAAAGAAAGAAAGAAAGAAAGAAAGAAAGAAGAAAAGATCATGAAAAAATTAATGGACACAAGAAAAAAACGGTGTCCTCTCTTTAATTTTTCTTTTTTCTTTGTGAAAGAAAGAAAGAATAAGATCATGAAAGAAAAAAATTAAGGTCATGAAAGGAAGAAAGAAAAAAACAATATGGTCACGAAAGAAAAAAAGAAAGAAAATCGTCATGAAAGAAAGATAGAAAAAAGAATAAGTTCATGAAAGAAAGAAAAAAAGAAAGAAAATGATCATGAAAGACAGAAAGAAAGAACGAATAAGGTCATGAATGAAAGAAAATAGTCATAAAAGAAAGAAAGAAAGATTAAGGTCATGAAAGAAAGAAAGAAAGAAAGAAAGAGAGAAAATGGTCATGAAATAAGATAGAAAGAAAGAATAATGTCACGAAAGAAAGAAAGAAAATGGTCATGTAAAAAAGAAAGAAAGGAAGAAAGAAAGAATAAGTCATGAGAGAAAGAAAGAAAGAAAATGGTCATGTAAGAAAGAAAGAAAGAAAGAAAGAAAGAAAGAAAGAAAATGGTCATGTAAGAAAGAAAGAAAGAATAAGTCATGAAAGAAAGAAAGAAAGAAAGAAAGAAAGAAAGAAAATGGTCATGAAAGAAAGAAAGAAAGAAAGAAAATGTTCATGTAAGAAAGAAAGAAAGTATAAGGCATGAGAGAAAGAAAGAAAATGGTCATGTAAGAAAGAAAGAAAGAAAGGATAAGTCATGAGAGAAAGAAAGAAAATGGTCATGTAAGAAAGAAAGAAAGAAAGAAAGAAAGAAAGAAAGAAAATGGTTATGTAAGAAAGAAAGAAAGAAAGTATAACTCATGAGAGAAAGAAAGAAAGAAAATGGTCATGAAAGAAAGAAAGAAAGAAAGAAAATGATCATGTAAGAAAGAAAGAAAGAATAAGTCATGAGAGAAAGAAAGAAAATGGTCATAAAAGAAAGAAAGAAAGCAAGCAAGGAAGAAAGAAAATGGTCATGAAAGAAAGAAAGAAAGAAAGAAAATGATCATGTAAGAAAGAAAGAAAGAATAAGTCATGAGAGAAAGAAAGAAAGAAAGAAAATGGTCATGAAAGAAAGAAAGAAAGAAAATGATCATGTAAGAAAGAAAGAAAGAATAAGTCATGAGAGAAAGAAAGAAAGAAAATGGTCATGAAAGAAAGAAAGAAAGAAAGAAAGCAAGAAAGAAAGAAAATGGTCATGTAAGAAAGAAAGAAAGAAAGAAAGAAAGCAAGAAAGAAAGAAAGAAGAAGGTCATGACAGAATGAAAGCAGAAAATTCGGAGAAATTGAAAGTTAAATAGGAAATATGGGTGAATGGGGTTAGGGTTAGGCGGGGGAAGGAGCCTGCAATGGAAAAGTGGTATCTCTTTCAGGGTTTATCTATTTTGGTCAGATAAGACATTCCATCGGCACTGAGGAGTCCCTGCAAAAATATTTGTCAGAGCTTGCAGACTGAAAGATGGTTATCTGTTCCTGGAGTACCGGTCTCCACCTAGTATACACTTACCCTTTCCCTAACCCCCAGCCGCTAACCCTTATCCCACCCCACATTTCCCGATCGCTCTGCCTCTTCATCTACTATTTTCTATTCAGTTGATCTAAGCTTCTCGTTCGCTATCATTCTCCTAAAACAGACCTTAATTCTGAACTTTCAAAGCCCCTACCTCCACTTCGTGCAAAAGAAAATTCCTCTTCTGGTCGCTATGATCTCATCATTCTTTTCCTATCTGTTTAGTGTTAAGGCATTGTCCGCTGGATTCCTTCTATGTGCCGTGTCCCTCCAGGACGTGCGCGATCATGGCTCTCTACAATTTCCTCTCCTTTGAGGCTCTTTGTAAAGTTTGTCTTTTTGTTATCTCTCCTAATCTGTATTCTGGCACCCAAATGCACAGCCTCCTCAGTTGCATTACGCGTTGCTCCTCTGTGACCCTTGTGCTTTCGGTGTGTCTTGTGAGTTAAAATTCTACTCATTATGTATGCTAGAAATGTCAAATCTCTCTCTCTCTCTCTCTCTCTCTCTCTCTCTCTCCCTCTGATATCAGGCATAAGTGTTCTTTCTGTTTTCTACGTCGTTGCTCACGTGTACACTTTATGGTATTCTCAGCATCCTTCTGTAGAACCACATTTCTGATACCTTAAATCTCAAATCTCTCTTACCTCTGTGATGAGATTGTCCTGCATTAACTGCCATATCGGAGGACAAATGCTACGTAACAATCGATTACATTTTTCTTTGTTTCGAACGAGATTTTCCAGTTTCTTAATACTCTGCTTAGCATTTGGAAGGCACCTTCCGCTATCCCAGCAGGCCTTCTGATTTCCATCCTCTATTAAAGCACTTTCTACATATTTAATGTTTTGTATTTGCTTGATTTTGTTGTCTCCAATTTGTAATTCGCATGTTTCAAATTCCGGTAAAGGCTATTTTCATGACGCTATCTGTCTCTCTTTCTCTCTCTGACTTTACATATCCTTAAATATAATACTCCATATATATATATATATATATATATATATATATATATATATATATATATATATATTAGGGTGGTGCAAAATAATGGCGTAATAATATCGTTTTTTAACGTCAAAAACGACATTATTACGTCATTATTTTTGCACCAACCTAATATATATATATATGTGTGTGTGATTGAAAAAATATTGTAAATAATGTTTACAAACGCAATCCCTGAAGACTGGAAATTTTACCAAGAAACATCAGTGTCGGGATAAAATTGATGTTTAAAAGTTAAATAAGCTTTTCATATAATATTGTATATATATATATATATATATATATATATATATATATATATATATATATATATATATATATATATATATATATAAGTTTTGACATCAGACGAACAGAAGTCATGACCCCAAATAAGAGTATATTAAATAATAAAACTTTTAATTTTTCAAAAATATTAATGAAAATTTATTGTACTAATCTATGAACCCGAGTAAAACCAACTGTACATTGTACCCACTTAACTGTTTCCACTTCTCCACAAAATTTGGCTTCGATTGGTCAATGTGTGGCTACTTTAGAGAGTGTGATGGACGGACAGACGTCACAGAACTTTATATATACATAGAAGAAATAATTTGCCAAAAGATAAATCTCTATTTTCGTACGCAAGTATCAATGACAAAAGCAATGTTTCAAGCGTGCATTGGCAACCAAGCTGCTTAGATCCGATAACTCAGTAAAATCAGTGATCGATTTGACGCTATATTGATATTATGAACAGCATCCCCTTTTCTATAATCGATAAAATCAATATTTTCTGTTTTTGTCAAATGTCGCGGCTTGAAGAATTTCACAGCAAAAATAAATAAATAAAGAAAATAAAATAATAATAAATAAATAAATAAATAAATAATTCTATTAGGTTGGTGCAAAAATAATGACGTAATAATGTCGTTTTTTGACGTTAAAAAATACGTCAAAAACAACATTATTACGTCATTATTTTTGCACCAACCTAATATATCTTTCACGAACGAACCAGCATATTTAAATATTAGGTTGGTGCAAAAATAATGACGTATTAATGTCGCTTTTGACGTTAAAAAATACGTCAAAAAACGACATTATTACGTCATTATTTTTGCACCAACCTAATAGTTCCCCGCAAAAATTTACAGCGACGTGAACAGTTTGATATTTCTGCTTTTAGCAATCATCATACGAAACACGAAGATAAGAATGAAAGGAATACAAATTGTAAACTAAAGAAGATCCGGCCTTGTTTTTTAATGTCGTACGAGGGTGAAAAGTGAAGGGCGCGTCTTTATACTTTACCCTAAGGGTCTTGGCAATGTTCCTTAATAAACAGAATTTGATAAGCCCAAAATGACATTCTGTTCGTGACTATTGCCAATGAAGAGTAAGAATGGCGTGTGAAAACCATCAAAAGGCATGATTCTTATATTCAAGTCTCATTGGATTCCACTTAGTTAGAAGTATATATTTCAGCCCAAGCAAGGCAATAAAGCCACTAAGACGCAAGGGAATTACTGAACGTGAAAGAATACAAGAAAAAAATTACTATTAACGGGTGAGAACAATAAAAGTTCAGGAATTAAGGAAAAAGAAAATGACGCTTGACATTGCATTTCAAGATCGTTGGTGTATTAAGTTACTTTTTCTTCATCTACCGTGTCCCTTCCGTAGATGGGCGATCATGAATCACCACAAGTTCGTATTATTCGTAAGGACACTTATACTTTGAAATTTCTAGGACACATAATGAGGAAGGAAGTTTTAGGACGCAGACAAACATAATGAGGGCAAGAGGAACAGAAGGAAAGAAGTCCATAACTTGCCTAAAAAGCTTGTGTAAATGCTTGGCAAGGACTAAGCTAAGGAGATATGGCAAAAAAAAAATTACTAAGACCCATAAAGAACAGGAAATTGTGGAGAGCCATGAACGCGTACGTTGTGACGGATACGCGACACAGAAGAAGAATTCGTAGAGATATATGGCATTTTGATTATCACACACTCTCTCTCTCTCTCTCTCTCTATATATATATATATATATATATATATATATATATATATATATATATATATATATATATGTATGTATGTATTATTAAAAAGAAAGAACAGTAAGATATATAATCCGGTGTTCTTATTGATATTTTTTATTTTTACAAACAGTGCTCAACGTAAATTTACAGAGCATAAATATTATAAATTAAATGATTTAAAATATGGTTTTTTCGCTACACAGTAATAACCATGTTTCAAAAATCGAAGCTTTAAATTTAGTAATATAATTAAATTAAAATTAATTATATAATTAAATTAAAAGCATTAGTCCTCTTGAATCTTCAAGCGACTGATATTAGTACACAGTTTCATCTTCAAGCGAATTTTGAATTCCAAAATTCGCTTGAAGATGAAACAGAACTAATATCAGTCGCTTGAAGATTAAAGGGAACTAATGCTTTTAATTTAATTATATAATTAATTTTAATTTAATTATATAATTAACTTTGAAGTTTTTAGCTTCGGTTTTTGAAATATAGTTATTACTGTGTAGCGAAGAAACCATATTTTAAATCAATTAATTTATAATATATATATATATATTCGCTTGAAGAGAAAACGGAATTAATGCTTTTAATTAAATTATATAATTAAATTTAAAGTTTTTAGCATTCATTTTTGAAACAGGGTTATTACTGTGTAGCGAAAAAACCATATTTTAAATCAGTTAATTTATAATATTTATGCTCTGTAAATTTACATTGAGCACTGTTTTGGAAAAATAAAAAAATAACAAGAACACCGGATTATATATCTTACTATTCTTTCTGTATATATATATATATATATATATATATATATATATATATATATATATATAGATAGATAGATAGATAGATATACAGAAAGAATATTAAGATATATATATATATATATATATATATATATATATATATATATATATATATATATGCAGTACTCATTGGAAAATTGTCAATATCAGTGATAGAACTAACATACAAACACATATAAGTCATAATATTATGTCTCGTGTGAACTCTCGTTTGTAAGATGGCTCGTGTGAACTCTCGATTATTGAATAAACCTGAACCTGATCGACTTAAGCATGTAAAGTTGACATTGACGAGAAAATTAAACACTTTTTTAGCTGGAGATATGTAACTGCATATATATATATGCAGCAGTTAAATGCTTTCTCTAGCAAAAATATTTTGAGTAGCTGAGTAATTCTCTTTGAAATGATAGCGGCTGATTTTGTCGAAATTACGTTTCTCTTCATGTCGATCGTCTTACTGAGGAGACTTTCAATTTTAAAATCAATAAAAAAGCATTTTTTTCTTTTGCTTTCACTTCGCAGAATAGCCATTGGCAGGCTCCTTATACTATTCCAGAGAATATTTAATTATTTACTCGGCCTTGCAGAGGAGGAATTATTTTCCTCCCTACAACTCTGTTCCCCAAAGACGTAATGTCATAAACGTCTCTCTACGCTATCGCTATTTCTATGTCAAATGTTCAGACGAGCTACATTCCTTAGTTTTACCAGTCCTCATCTTGACAGCTAAGACCCCCCCCCATGCCACGTACATAGATTTGAACTGTCCTCATTCCTTTTGTATTCCATTAGTAAAGAGGAAGTTCCATTCGAGCGGCTTTTTCCCGAGAGCCTGTCCTTCATGGAACACATTCCTGAGGAGATGCAGCCCGAAACACTATAATCTTAAATTCTTCTAGGGTCAACCATTATCTATCTCACATACCCCCATAATATGCACTTACTGTTGATCATGTTCGCCAAGTCTATGAATATAGAATACAGCGCAGTATGTAATCTGTTCAATAAAACAACGTTAAATATTAGCACTCACCAGCAGCGGTTCCGTAAATCTTCAGTCGTAATCTGTTACAGAGGTTGACAGTGAATATTCGGGGAAAAAAACAAAAACATGGCCTCCTTTATACACGTCGCATTGAATATTCTGAGCCTTCTGATTGGTTAACCCTTGTATTGGTGAACTATAAAATGACTCAGCTCATTTTGACTGGCTCACTAGTATATCAGTGTACCCAAAAATTCCAACACTTACTTACCCGTCCTGCGTTCATACGACAATGTCATTTAATAATCCTCTATCTTGAGTGGTTCTTAAACTTTGTTTTGGCATAAAATTCAGTTAAAAACATTTTTTCTTTTGTAGCCACGGATAGCAGCCAGTCTAGAAGGAGGACGAATATGAATTAAAATGGGAAGTCATTCTACGATCGCTCACATGAAATCATAAGAACGAATCTGATCTAAAGTGTCTACGAGTGAGACGAGACTCTGCCCTTCGACATTAGCCTCGTCTGGGGATCCTTTGTGTACCAAAGGACTTCCAACAGCAGCAACAGCTAAAATGCATAGCACATGAGAATTGGAGAGAGAATCATAACATAATCAAGATGTCGATGTTTCAAACTACTTCAAAGAAAAGTTTAGGAAGGAAACCCGCATTGATACTTGAAAGAGCGATAACAGCTACTGGATTTGAGTAAACTATTTTCCTAAAAAATAATTTTAATAGAAATATTTCGTAAATATAACAGACAGTAACAGACCTCTACTAGAGAGCAGATCTATTTTACGAGCATCTCCATTGCGCATGTTTGTAAATTTAATCCAAAGGGTTTAAAATTTGAAAGAAAGATAAACAAGCAGCACATTGACTCAAATACGTGTATCCACCAAAATAAAATTTAAAGAAGTAAGAATTAGATTTTGTAAATTTCAACCGATCAATGGATTCCGAATATTTCCTCATAAGGAAACTGTTAATATTACCATTACCATTGGTGATAAGGAAAACAGATACTACATTTTAATCCCTGCTCGATGACACGAAAGTTAAAAAAAAGTGTATCTCGAGTAGCACTGGCTGTTCGGTCAACGAATGTCGAATCTTTCTTTATAAGGAAACAGTTATTATCATCATTCATATTAGAGACGAGGAGAACAGATACCACACTTCGTATTGACTGGTTCTCCCACAGTGACGTGATATGACACAAGGCCAGTTTAAAGTGGGTATCCTAAGCCGGTGTACATGGGCAAAGGTCAAATATTGTGCTGACCCATCGACCAACGTCGCAATGGCTTCGATATTCCACCGATCTTACCTCTTTGCTGCATTGAGGGGAGGTGCTGCTGCAAGCTTGTAATCCCCCGGATCAGGTATCCCTCATTTATTTGTGTTCTGTCTGATGACTGAAACCACAGAAATAAAATATTGTCTTCTTTTCCCGCCCGAACACAGATACTACACTTTCATCCCAGCCCGATAGGCAAGGCATGAAGAAAACTCTAAAACGCTGAATGCCATATATCACCAGATACGGAAACGGCTAATATTACTGTTTAGATACTAGAACAACTATTTGAAGTCAGATTAATATGCTCTATACAATCTTCTAATTGAAAATATAACTCGGTTTCAAGTTGAGCCAGGTTCAAATAAGTCTGTTCCTATATTTATTTTAGAAGTTTTTTTTAATGTTTCTGATTTAAAAAGAAAATAATTCTGTATACGATTAAGCCACGTAACCTGCCCCTTCATAGCGTGACTTCAAACACACAAAAGAAGAATATGGTAGAAAGAAAATGAGACTTTTTTAAAGCCATTGTTTTTTTATTAACAGCACAAACACATATGAGCTTCAACCTCCCACACTTGACCTAAAATCTGAGCACCACTTCGCCATCCCATAATCTTTAGCGACCACGCATTTTCATATTTTTTTCCCATTTTTATTGTCTTTATTTTGCTTTCTTTTTTTTTCTTTTTAATACAACCGAGATAATCATGGATTTTAAAGAACTTCCTACCCCAAGTCTTCGTTTACCGCCTATTTCTCGCTTATCACTAAACACCTATCTATTTTCACCTCTTCCCAGACCGCGCTTTCGTCCCAAGAGCGTTTCATCAGTTACGACTTCCTCTATATTTTCGTTTTAAATTTGTTTGTTTGTTGTTTTTTTCTTGTCTTCAGATATGTAATCGACTACCTAGGTTGCCATTAGGGATAGGCCCTCCTGTCTTTTGGGGAATGAAATTTCTTCTTTCTCTGCTTCTATCTATCTATCTATCTATCTATCTATCACATTCTTATCTATCAAGAAGTTCCGCGATAAGCAGTGATGGATTTTGATTATTTATTGTTGAATTTTATATTCTTGATTTTAAAATAATAGTACGGGATATTGTTGGAAAGTCCATGGTTATTTTCATAAAAGTTTCATCATTCTCGTAAAAGTTTAACATGGTGTAACGTTCATCATACTTGTCTTGCTAGATCGGTTACGACTGAGTAGTGAGATTGATCCTCACTGGGTGCCCCACATATGCAGCCTTATGGCACATCTAAGCTTCGTTTAGTAAATCTATACCTCAGACTGCCCATTACCAATCATGTCTCCATATTCCAATTGTAAGGAGGAAGTGCCTTTCAAATAGCCCCCACCCCAAGAAATAAAACTTTTTGGAACTACCTCCCGCTGGAATGCTTCACGGGAGACATTAAACATTTCAACGGTCAATCGTTATCTATCCTCCTTATACTCCGAACGTTCACTTCCGACTAACTACTTTTACATTAATATCGCACAATTTATTCAGTAGCCCTCTACCTTGAGTAACTCTCGAGGCTTGTTCTTTTTACGAAATTTAGCCCGTTTGTTTTTTTTTTATGAATCCTTTCTCATTCTGTGTCTCGCTATCTATACTTTTAAAATCTCATGTTCATTCCGGATGGAGGCGATCATGAATCTCTGAATATTCCTTTTATTCCTGTCAGCTGTTTGGCTTCCTTGCGAAGGATAGTCTAGTTAATTTCCATTCTCTTCTTCACCGATTTGTTGTTCTCCTAGACTGGTTACCATCCAAGGATCGAGAAACCAGACTAATCATATCTAGAGGGAGAAGGAATGACTTCATCCATTTCCTAGAGAATGCAAAAGACGAGGCCCAAACTTCTATCTATCTATCTATCTATCTATCTATCTATCTATCTATCTATCTATCTATCTATCTATCTATCTTAGTCAGCTCATATCATTTTATCTATCAGTAAGTTCATATCTATCTATCTCAATGCATATGTCTCTATCTGTCTATCTATCAGTCACTTCATATAATTATATCTATCTATCTATCTATCTATCTATCTATCTATCTATCTATCTATCAGTCAGTTCATATAATTCTTTCTTTCATTCTTTCTTTCTATATATTTACCTGTCAGTTCATATCATTGTATCTCTTAATTATCTACCTACCTACCTATATATATACATATATATATATATTGATATATATATATAATCAGTTTCTTCGTATCTATCTATCAGTCAGTTCATATCTATCTACCGATATATATATATATATATATATATATATATATATATATATATATATATATATATATATATATCAGTTTCCTCATATCTATCTATCTATCTATCTATCTATCTATCTATCTATCTATCTATATTTGTATCTCTATACTCCATACACTATTTCTCTCTTTCTTTCATTCGTTCTTTCTTTTTCTCTCTCTCTCTCTCTCTCTCTCTCTCTATATATATATATATATATATATATATATATATATGTCTCTCTTACACTCTTACATCCTTTGTTTTTGACTTGACAGTTTATTGTTTTTCTTCTTTTCATTAACACTTCCATTTTTCTACGGCTGCTCTTCTCTTAACCTTTCTTTCTCTTCGCTTCCTCACTTTCTTTCTTCATATAAGCATTACATTCTTTATTCGCCTTCACATTGGTCTTATTTTCATCCTTTCTTTTTCTTTCCTTCTTTTCTTCTTTCGTTCTTTCCTTAATATATTCATTCTTTCCTCATTCATCTTCTTCTGCTACTTCTCTTAACCTTTGTTGTTCTTTCTTTCTTTCTTTCTTTCTTTTATTCTTTCGTCCTTTCTTTTGTTTTCCTTTCAAAATATTCGACTTTCGTTCTGTACCATTTTGCTCAGGGACACTCGTTCTTTCTTTCTTTCTATCTTCCTTTCTTTCTTTCTTTCTTTCTTTTATTCCTTTAACCTTTTTTTCATTCTTTTTTTTGAGGATCTTTTTTTTTCTATCTGTCTTCGCATTGGGCGAAAAACAACAAATTAGATTCTTGTAAATTCTGGAAAATGTCGAATAAAATTCTTTATACAGAGAAAGCGTCAGTGCCAGCTGTCATAAATGAGTCTAAACATATTACATATTGTTTTGTTATTAAGTTTGCCTCTAATTCTACGATAGAAAACAAGGACCACCACTTACCTGACTTCCCTCTTCTCAAAGAGCACAAAGATTGGAATACCTGTACTACGGCACGGGAAGCTTCCAGGCTTATCAAAAGACGACAAAGGTCACCGGTCTGGATAAAGTTATAAGGAACTTGGTAAACCGAATTGGTAAATCCAAAGAGGATGAAATCCTGAGAGCTCAATGTTAGGACAGAGCTAATATGTAATGAAAAACAAACCACTTTAATGTACCATTACGATAATTTATTTCACCTAAATCCTTTTTTAAGGATTCAGGATCATCAGGTAAATCTTGCAACAACGAATTGAGAAAAAAAAATGGGATTAGAAATTGGTGGGTAGTGTAATTTTTGTAATTTAATAGAGGGGGTTGAGAGTGGCAGTTAAACAGACAATATAAAGTATAGGGAGGGGTTAATTTTATATAAAACATACTTAAGAGAGATATAAAATTAACCCCTCCCTATACATTATATTGTCTGTTTAACTACCACTCTCAACCCCCTCTATTAACTTATAACTTAAATATATATATATATATATATATATATATATATATATATATATATATATATATATATATATATATAATGAACATTGAAGTCAACACACGCTCTATCTCAGAGGTAGAGCGTGTATTGACTTCGGTGCTCGGCTATACATTCAGCCATTTTCAAGGGTGAAATATATTAACTCTTAACAAAAAATAGATTGCTGCATGTATGTATTTATATTAGTCAATTATGTTCTATGCGTCATACACACTTAGGCGATCATGTATCTTTAGATACATGACTGACGAGGCAGATTTTTCCCCCGTAGTAGGTTGCCATTTCTTTCTGCGGTAGATCAGTTTCCATCCAAGACTATAGAACCCGATCTGTCCTGCTATCTACCCTACTTCTCGAAGAAAAAGGATTCATACTTTTCACAAGGGTATTAGCACGTTAAGTAAATGCAATGGATTCGACGATAATTCGAACTAAGCTCTCCGATTCCTCAATCCGAGCCTCTATCCATTACTCCACAGTTTTCACCGTGTTTTGAAAATGAAACATTATATAAATACATACCTACAACAATCTATTTCTTGTTAAGAGTTAATATATTTTAAACTTGAAAATGGCTAAATGTATAGCCGAAAGCGTTCGGAAAGAAAGAACAACTGGACATTTTTTATATAATTTATCTCCCGAAAAGAAAAAATTATAACATCAAATGAGAAATTGTATAGAAAACTGAATCAAAGCACCTTGTCTGTCATATTCAATGAAACATGCCTGAAAGAAGGATTGTTACATTAAATATACATACATACATATATTATATATATATATATATATATATATATATATATATATATATATATATATATAGGTATGTGTATATATATATATATATATATATATATATATATATATATATATATATTTGTCTAATACGCAAAAATTACTTTTTTTTTCTCTGTCTTTATGATCTTTTTTGTCTCCATTTCCTGTCTATCTCTCGTTTTATCACGAATCCCCCCCTTTTTTTAATCTATGCCTACTGACATTCCCTATTTACTTCGAGGAATACTGTGAAGAACACAGCATGTTGTCCCAGCATTCTCTTGGAGCATGGTATATATTTTTTAATTTGAATTGTCCCCCATTATACCTTTAATCAGTGTTTCTCAATTAAGCTTCCCCGGAACCGTAGAATTCCGCGAGAAACAGTCATAAATAGGCAAATAGATTGGGAGTAATTTTTGTTTAATTTTATACTCGTAATTTTACTATAAACTTACGGCATATTGTTGGGAAATCTTTGGTTGTATAAGAAAAGATTACACCTCTTATAGCGTCCGAGGTAAGACAACAAACTACATCCGTGTCCTGACAATAAACTACATCCAACAGCAACGTCTCTGATCAGGAGCCTTTGACGAACGTAGAACCACGTCTTAATTGCTGGTTTTCCCAGGTCCACTCTGACCCGGGGTGGTAGCACCTGTTAGGGTCCCAGCTATAGGCAAATAGTTAACCCGCCAAAATGAAAGGGCAAAAATAGGTTTTAATGCCAGCAATACGTTTTTGAAAAAAATATTACCTGCAATAAATTTTTGAAGAAAAAATTATTACCAGTAATACATTTTTGAAAAAAAATATTAACAATAATACATTTTTGAAGAAAAAATATTACCAGCAATAAAAATCTTGTCGGCATTAAATAAACCATTGACGTTGATATGCTGTGTATGATCTACAAACTGATTTCTTACAAAGAATATATATTCTGTTGATACGAACCTATCCTAAAAATCTTGTCAGCATTGAATAACCCTTTGAGATGTTGATATGCCGTAAAGCAAAATAAACCAAAGCTGATCTGCAAACTGATTTCTTACAAATAATATATATTCTATTTATACGAATCGATCCTAAAAATTTTACCAGCAATACATTTTTGGAAATATTTTTTTTCCAGAATAACCCATTGAGGTTGATATGCCGTAAAACAAAACAAACACACTTCCTCTTATATTATTTAAATTTATAATAATCATAGAGAATCTATTTAGCTATGTGTATATGGCGTCAGTATGAAATCGCCTTCACTGGTTAGTGGACAGGACATGTACGTGGCAGATTCATATTCACAGGACGCATGCGCAGTGTGCATATATTATGTTTACCACGTTAACTTCGATAAAAATAGAGAGAGAGAGAGAGAGATTAATAATGGTATATAATAATATTTATGCGATATTAAATCTCCCTCCCCCCACTTGGACGAGATGTGACATATGTTTTTTTTTTAGATGGGGACCCGAGCGCTTACGCCTGGGACAAGAACAAAAATTGCCTTCAGGCCCCGCAACCATCAGTTGCGCTGGCCTCGGTACGAGTACCGATCCCTCTCTCTGGTGCAATGGGAGGGCGCGCCCTCAAGCAGCTGTTCCCCAGGGCTGGGCACCTCTCAGTATAATTTTCTCAGTTGCCCCTCTGTCGTTTGACAGAGAAGACCCTGAGCGCACCCTGCCCAAAGACAGAGACACAACTGAGAGATGATAAGTAATACGTTAGAAACTTCTCGAAGGAAAAATTTTTACGCTGAATATTTATGCAGGTGTTCCCTGAGATATGACTATTTTTCAAGAATTTTACAAGGGTAACAATGGCTGCCTTTAAGTTGAAAGTTACTTGAATTTAAAGCTTTATAAATTACATTTTAGGGTGACATTCTGTTTCATTAGGTATAAGCATATTTATTAAAGGCAATAATAAAAAAAATACTATTCATTTAAAACTTAAT
The DNA here is from genome assembly GCA_963932145.1 of Acanthosepion lycidas. Taxonomy (NCBI): domain Eukaryota; kingdom Metazoa; phylum Mollusca; class Cephalopoda; order Sepiida; family Sepiidae; genus Acanthosepion; species Acanthosepion lycidas. Next base: position 80,285,032 of record OZ010601.1, read on the forward strand.
TTTTAAAAAAATAAGCACAATTTAAAATATCATCTACGAAAATCACGCAGTAATCAAGATCAGTAAGATAGGAAAAGCTGTAAAAAGGCCGTTAGCTAATAAGCTTCCGCGCATTATTGCTAAAGGAAAAACGCTAGTAATGGCGGCCGGACAACGCGAAAGAGATCGAACTTATATTGACGATAAATCGAAAACGATAATCGAACGCAATGTTTTAATGTCATTTTCGAAATCACCAGACAATTTTACACCAGAATGGTACATTTTCAATAACGGGGACTTTTGCTGCTTACACTGCAAATTAACCCTAAAATGTTATATAATATCAGTCTTCCTATATAGCAGTGAATGCGAAACAATCTTCTTATAGATGAAGAAGTGACTTGAAGCAATAGAAATGTACTTCTACAGAAGAATCCTGAGGATACCATGGAGCAAAACTATGACGAAGTTTTAAAGAAAAATGGAAACAAAAAAGAAACTTATATTTAACATTGGAAATGGAGGGTTGAGATGTTTAAGGCTCATAATAAGGAAAGGGGGCTTCGAGAATCTGATACTCACAGGACAGATTGAAGGCAAGAGAGATAGAAGAAAACAACGCATAACATGCATGCTTAGTAAGCTTGGGTAAATGGATGACAGAACAAGGTTTAGGAGAAATAACAAAAAGACATACTTTTTTTCAGAGCTTCAAATTACGAGAAATTATAGAGAGCCATGATCGCCTATGTCCTGAAGAACCATGGCTTATAAAAAAATATGCAATTAGAAATCAAAGCAAAACATATGATTCCCGTACTGAAACAAATCAACGCAATATTTGAGAAGTAACTGTAGGTATATTTTTTTTTTTCTTTTGCAATTCCCATATTTTATAGCTACCGGGAAATTAACCCACATATTTGTTTGTTTCTTTTGTCATCATTTCCAAAACCCCAATAACAACAGGTAATTTTTATTTTGTCTACAGATTTCTGCCTAAAGATCCTTGTCTCTACATTTTTTTTTAAAAAAATTCACCCCAAGTAAGTCGGGAGTGCCACTAGAACGCAAGGGGTTACAGAGGATTGAGAACAAAATAAAGAGGTATGTTTGGGGAAATGATACAGAGAAGGACGAGGAACAAGCTCAGGCTGTCAGATGTCGATTGACATTACACTTGAATATTTCAAGATTATAGTCATCGGGGAAGCAAGTAAGGAGAAGGAAGTTCCACAGACGGGAAGTGCGGGAGAAGAAGCTGTTTGAGTAAGAGAGACGGTTACGTTTAATCGACAGTGAAAAGGTGGGACCGGAATCCAGCCTGGTATCTCACTTAAATTCATGCAGTCCGGGAACCAGCGAAAGTAGCTCGTCGGAAAAGTTGCCATGAAAATACTTATAGAAGAGATAGAGGGAGCCTACGACGCGTCTGTGGGATAACGATTGTAGACTAGATGCCAGCTCAGGACCTATCATCTTGCATATTGGTCTCTGGATTTTGTTTTCAAATGTTTTCAAAGGTATGTTTTTGTTCGGTTGGAGCTGCAACATCTATCAGCAGACATGTATTTTCAACTTGATCTTTCGCAATTGTGTCTGGTCGATTACCCAGATTCCCCTGTACATATTAACTTGGAAATTCAAAAGGATGGTAATATAATTCTTTACAGCATGTGGTGGCTTATGTTCCCAGTAATTCTCTTTGCAATGGAGGTTGAATTCGCAACCTTTTGACCAATGCATGTACCGTGCAGCCCTATGATGTTGGAGGTACTCTGTTAGCGCCAGTTAGCCACGCCCAGATATTATTATTATTATTATTATTATTATTATTATTATTATTATTATTATTATCATCTTGCCAGACACTAATTTTAAGTGCCTATTTACCCAGTTACCTCCGGGTTCTATGAGTAAAAGTGACACTTTAGGTGAGTTATCTTTGCACATTGGGGAAACTTTCAGATGATGTGGGCAGTTCCGAACAAAGTAAATTTTTGCCTGAATTTCTGGGACGAGGGGGTTACCTTTAGTTACACCATTTATATTTGGACAATTTTACTGGTTTTGTTGTTATTGTCAAAACGTTTCGACTGTTGTGCCCGCTGCCCTTCGTCAGGTGCTTGTAGATCCGAGGAAATCTTCAGAGAGATTTGGGCTCTACCTTTTATTCAATTTACAGGAGTAGATTGTTCGCTTTCTCATGTTTTTGTCTATTTTCAGTTCTGCTCAGTTACTGCTCTCCCAGTTTCCACTGAGTCCGAATCTGTACTAACCTGTCCCAGGGATTGAACTCACAATTACTATACCACCACATTTACGAAACAAAGCTTTAACCAACCACGATATTGCCTCGTGAGTTCTGCGAAATGTTGTAATGATAACAAAGAAGGGGATAACGGTACGAGTAGAATATTATGCAAATTATTATTAGTAGTAGTAGTAGTAGGAGGAGGAGGAGGAGGGCGAGGAGTATTAGTAGTAGTTGTTGTTACTTTTGCTTTAGTTCACACGTTGTTTCCTCTGAGACAACTCCTCCTCATTCTCTTTGAATTTCGTTAGTTATAAGTACGTTCAATCCTGACTGATTCCTTCCCAGAAACGCTGCTTTCTTGAGCTGATTCCGGAGAGTCCCCAAACTTGTTAGGTAGGTTACACGCCTTTTCTGTGTCCCTCCTGTCTCAATATGTCCTCTGAGTATCAAATTCTTCAAGCCCTCTTCTTTAATAATTTCAAAAATCGCATTCTCATTCTAAGAATACCTTTTTTTCTTTTTTCTTTTTTTTTGTTTGTTAAACAGGAATAAAGGTTTATCCCTTGTTTCCTGTTCCGGGTTGTGTCTTCAGTTCCTTTTAAAGTCTTCTCTTTCTCATTCATTCCCAGTAGGCCATTGCGCCTTAGTGGCATTGTCGCCTAGATTAAAAGTTGCTTTTTTTTCATATCCTTAAATTTTCATCGATTGTTACATGCTCCTTCCACTTGATATGAACTTCTCATTTCCAGATTCCTTCAAGATATGGCCGATCATGGTTCTCCACAATTTCCTATCCATTGTAACTCTTACTAATGTTTATAATTTTTTTATTTATCCGACCATATATTTCCTCAAGCTTGTTAGGTTGACCACGGCTCTCCTCAACTTCCTATCCATTGTAGATCTTAGTAATGTTTATATTTTCACCATCCATCCCACACTGTATTCGGCCATTCATTTGCACAACCTTGTTCGGTTGACTACGGCTCTCCACAACTTTCTATCCATTGTAACACTTAGTAATGTTTATCTTTTCACCATCCTTCCCACTCTCTGTTCTGCTGTTTATTTACACGAGCTTGTTAGGTTGACCATGGCTCTCCACAACTTCCTATCCATTGTAACTCTTACTAATGTTTATCTTTTTACCATCCATCCCACACTGTATTCGGCCATTCATTTACACATGCTTGTTAGGTTGACCATGGCTCTCCACAACTTCCTATCCATTGTAACTCTTACTAATGTTTATCTTTTTACCATCCATCCCACACTGTATTCGGCCATTCATTTACACATGCTTGTTAGGTTGACCATGGCTCTCCACAACCTCCTATCCATTGTAACTCTTAGTAATGTTTATCTTTTCACCATCCATCCCTCTCTCAATCCGGCCATTCATTTACACATACTTGTTAGGTTGACCATGGCTCTCCACAACTTTCTATCCTTTGTAACTCTTAGTAATGTTTATATTTTCACCATCCATCCCACACTGTATTCGGCCATTCATTTGCACAACCTTGCTCGGTTGACTACGGCTCTCCACAACTTCCTATCCATTGTAAATCTTAGTTATGTTTATCTTTTCACCATCCAACACACTCTCAATCCGGCCATTCATTTACACATGCCTTTTAGGTTGACCATGGCTCTCCACAACTTCCTATCCATTGTAACTCTTAGTTATGTTTATCTTTTCACCATCCAACCCACTCTCAATCCGGCCATTCATTTACACATGCCTTTTAGGTTGACCATGGCTCTCCACAACTTTCTATCCATTGTAACTCTTAGTAATGTTTATCTTTTCACCATCCATCCCACCCTCTATTCGGCCATCCATTCACACATGTACGTTCGGTTGACTACGGCTCTCCACAACTTTCTATTCATTTCAACTCTTAGTAATCTTTATATTTTCACCATCTATCCCACTTTCTGTTCGGCCATCCATTTGCATAAGTTTGTTAGGTAGGTTTATAATGGCTGTCCACATCTTCTTATCCATTGTAGCTCTTAGTAATATTTACACACATGTTTAATCTATCCCCAACTTTATGTACTTTGTAGATCTGAGCAGTGTTTGTCTATTTGGCTACACAAGCTCGTTATGTAGATTGCTCGATGTTTATCTGTTTCTAGCTTGACAGATTTGCCAGATTTTCTAAGTCATCTTTTCTTATTATGTGCTCTAGAAATTCCAGCTGTCTTTTCTGATTCGAAGAATTTTTTTATTTTTCATTTTTCCTAAAACTCCCTCATTAGTCATATCTTTAGTCTGTGGCATTCTCAACATCCTCCGGTGTCTCAAGTCTCAAGTCTCTTCTTTTTCTCTGAGGAGATTGTCCAGCATTCACTACCATATAGGAAGATTTATATTACATAACATTTTATTATTCTTCGCTATTTTTCTAACGAAACATTCCTGTCTGTTAACCCTTTGTTAAACTTTTAAAAGGCATCTATCATTACTCCAAAAACATACAATATTTTTAATAATTACAGACAATTCAATCATGTTTATTATATAAAACCGTAAACAAGATATCCAGTGAGAAAATGATTAAAATCGCTAGATAAACTCGGCTGAAACGAATACTAACAACGAGAAGTTTTAAATAAGTTATACCGTTGCTTCAAAATGACTGGCAGGCATAGACGCACATGCGCATTGCAAAGACGTTCTAAAAATAAAATTGATGTTTAGCAGTTTCGCACACAACTGATGGAAATATCGATTGTAAATTTACCCATAACCTCTTTTCGGTCACCTTCACCAGACTGTGTTTTTCACGGTCGAGTGATTTGTTTAATTTTTCAGTATGCTTTTTTTTTCCTTTGTCTAATTAAAGATGGTGACAACTGCCCAGTAAACAATATAGCCGCCTCTATTTGCTTTGCAAGGTTTATTTTTAAAACTTTATTTATAACTTTAAATTGAAAAAAATTCCAAAGTTAATTTTTTAACTGTTTTTTTTTTCAGCTCTTTTAATAAAATGCTAGTGATGTTTTTTTCTTTTCTTTTTTTATTAGAGATATTGTTTTCAAATTGTTACCGTATTTCAAAGAATTTCAAAGTTCTCCAAATCAAATTTACAATCATAATTGTCATCTGCATTCATTATGCATCCTTGTTTGTTTCTTTTTTCTTCTTTTCTTTTCTCTTCTTCATTTTCATTTCCCTCTACTATTTTTCTTTTGTTCATTTCTTTTCCCCCCGCTTTTTTTTTTCGCTTTTCATTTCTTTTCTGTATGTTTTTTTTAAATTCCTGCATTTATAAGCTATATTTTTCTCATTATGATTGAAGCATCTCCTCTGAAAAATTCTATAAATCTAATCCCCACTTTATTTCACTTAAAAAAACATCCATTTTCCAGGGCATAGACTCTATCTCGATAAAGTTTGAATAGTGATAATTAAGTGAAAACTTGTAGAGGACCGTGTGATTTGCTTGTCGTTGTATTAGGAACGCATGCTATTTATTCCTGCTAGAAGAATGTCCAACAACAAGAAAATGGCCGGACTCAAATTGTCCAACCGAAGATGGAAAGAAAACAAACAAGACCGATATATATATATATATATATATATATATATATATATATATATATATATATATATATGTCAACAAATATATGTATTAAACAACAAATTTACAAGGCAGATAGACATTAACATTTGTGTGTGTGTGAACATTTGTGTTTGTTCTTTGGTGAATGTTCGTACGTCCGTGCATGTGTATATAATGTTCATGGCGTCTCCCACAAATGTGAAACGCTGTCGTTTGCGAGAGCTCACATTGTAGAGGTATTCGCTGAAATGAAGAAATGAAAAAGAGGATTTACCTCACCTCCACGCGAGGTGGGATGCGGCACGAGGCCTGAAGGAAAGAGAAATCGAGGCAAGAAGTCGCTCAGTGGTTATAGTGTAGGGAGAGAGACCCCTAGTGAACAATTAGGGAATTAAGGAGGAGCTAACTCCGACAAACCCACCGTCGTTTTCGTAAACAAATCTAGCCCCATATATAGAGTAATTAACAGCTGATAAAACGAACTTAAAAATAATTAAAAAAAAAAATCATCCTAAGTCACCTTTATTCTTAACATTCTATACCACTATCAAGTCATTGTAAACAATCTAGTCCTGAGTAGGAGAATAAATTATAATAGGCGGCAAAGCCCCTGATCGGAAGATTGAAGGTTTTCAGGAGCACGGAACCATCTCTTTACTTCTGTTGTTCCCAGGTCCACACTGGCCCGGGGTGGTAGCACCTGCTAGGGTCCCAGTTATGGGCAAATAGTGAAACCCTAAACGAAATTCATTACATTTATATCGTAAAATGTGCAACAATACTTTTTGTTATAGAAAAACTACAATTAATGCAACACTAAAAAGAATATAAAAATACATATTCATAGCAAAATTACCAACAATATATTTCATGATCTACAAGTGATATATGTAAAAAAAAAAAAAAAAAAAAAAAACTACCTTTACTCAAAGTATAAAATTATGTGCAAAAAATATTTTCAGTCGAATCCATAAAATTGCATTCAGAATATTTAGATTTCGACATCAAATAACCCATAGAGGTGTTGATATGCCGGTAAATAAATCAATAACAACAAATGAACAACAAACCCCCTTTAAACCTCGTGACGTTGTGTTACATTCAGTAATGTTGAAAAATACCCTAAGCTAATACAATTCTATTCGTAAATATACAAATTTGTATCTGTCGTTATGAGATGAGGTATTGTAATTATTTACATCGTTGTACGCTCCGACCTTTTTTTAGGTGATATACGTTTGGAATCTTTATTTAGTCCAAGGAGGGGTAGATTGTACTATTAGATTGGTGCCAAAATAATGACGTAATAATGTCGTTTTTTGACGTTAAAAAATACGTCGAAAAACGACATTATTACGTCATTATTTTTGCACCAAAACTAATAATTACACATGTCATGGCTTTTTTTGATATCACAGTATGAGTAAATCAAAACTACAAGTTTTTGTTTCATCTGCTGTGTCTAGGTATTGAACTCAAATCTCTTTGGGTCAGTCACTGTTTGGATTACTCAACCAACGCATTTATTCACTGTCTCCTAGGGGAAATTCCAACGTATATCACCTGAAGAAGGTCGGAACCTATGACGACCGAAATATGGCAATAAATATGAGAACAACTGTCCGAACAATTTAAATATATACAAACTTGATACTGTAAGCACTGTCCCTTTCATCTATTACCTGTTTAGGGCAATTTTTTTTTTTTTTAAATAATTAAATAAAAATAGCAATAAGCAATGAAGAAATGAAAATATGTAAATGATAAAGACAGGTGCATTGTTGAAAGCGGCTTTCAAAATAGCGTGTAGGTCTCAGGTAGGCTGGGCCTCGGCGATTACAACTTGATTCGGGTATGAATCTCCATTGCTCCCGATCCCCGACCAGCACCTTGATAATCCAACGGCAGGTGTCATCGCCGGTCGCAGCCAGCCATTAAAAAAAAATGCCAAGGATGAAAACAACTATACCTTTCATAGATTTTCCTTGCTTTAGTACCTCATTAGTTAACAAGTAGCCGATGAAAGAAATTGACAATTGATATTTGTCGGAACTTTTTAGACCACAGGACTTTACAATGCTTTTTGGATTTATTCGTACAAGTGTCTTCATCTTGATTGTTATACCCACAATGTTACAGCTGAAAGGTACAACGATCGAAACGTTGAGACTATAAAGACAAAAGGAAAGCTATCTATCTATCTATCTATCTATCTATCTATCTATCTATCTTATTCTGTTCATATCTATTCGTCTCATTCTGTTCATATCTATTTATGTTCATATATATCTATCAATCCCATTCTGTTTATATCTATCTCAGTCTATTCATATCTATCTACCTTATTCTGTTCATATATATATATATATATATATCTGTCTCTATCTATTTATCTATCTATCTATCTATCTATCTATCTATCTATCTATCTATCTTTCTTATTCTGTTCATATCTATCTATCTATCTATCTATCTATCTATCTATCTATCTATCTATCTATCTGTTTGTCTTCTCATTCTGTTCATATCTGTGTTCATATATATCTATCAATCTCATTCTGTTTATATCTATCTATCTATCTATCTATCTATCTATCTATCTATCTATCTATCTTCATATCTACGTATCATTCTCATTCTGTTTACATTTCAATCTATTCATATCTATCTATCTATCTATCTATCTATCTATCTATCTATCTATCTATCTATCTCTCTCTCTCTCTCTCTCTCTCTCTCTCTCTATATATATATATATATATATATATATATATATATATATGTTTGTCTCATTCTGTTCATATCTATCTGTGTTCATATGTATCTATCAATCTCTGTTTATATGTATCTATCTATCTGTATGTATGTATGTCTGCATGTCTCTTCTTGTATATATATATATATATATATATATATATATATATATATATATATATATATATATATATATAAAGGATGTATCAAAAATACTTTACAAACTTTGGGGACGGCTTCCTCGCATCAAAACAATGTAAAATTTCCATATAAATATATGTCCAAATGGCCACCGTTGTACCTCAACACAGAAACTCATAACAAATGTTCAAAATGTCTTCCGTTCTCTTCTTCACACGTATGCACCTGTCGGATTATTGACTCGCTTTTCTTTCAAATATTCCCACACGGTGTCGAATGGTTTCGCAGACCCGCATGACAAGTTGAAGAAGCGTCTGCATTTTAATGTCGGCAGCGTAAACCAATTGTTGTAGGTGGCACCACAGATTTAAATCGAAAGGATTGAGGTCGGGGAAACGTGCAGACCATGGAACCGGGTCTCCCCCACTTCCTATCTATATTTCATGGTAGATTTCAGCCAGTGCATCCGGCGAACGGTGTAGCTAAAATATGCTGGTGTCCCCATCATGCATGAAGCACATGCGTCTTCGTATTAGCAGGGGTACATCCAATAGCAGGTCTGGAAGTGTGTTCGAAATAAAGTCCCTGTAGACAGCTCCTGTAAGACGTGCTTTGGGAGTATAAGAACCTATCAGACAGTAACCTACAATTCCGCCTCATAAAGTAATCGCAAACAGATGGCGGTCTCTAGCTTTTATTAACATAATCTTCTTCTTTTCCGATTCGTTGAAATATTATATATATCGAAAATTATACAGTGAATATTTCAGATCAAAATTCTGTAAATAACTTTATGTAAGGCAACAGGTTTATTGTTTGAACTTTGTGTATCTACATATATGAATATATATATGTATATTTGTATATGTGTGTATGTTTGGGGCTTCACTATTTGCCCATAACTGGGACCCTAGCAGGTGCTACCACTCCGGGCCAGTGTGGACCTGGGAACAACAGAAGTAAAGAGATGGTTCCGTGCTCCTGAAAACCCCCTTATTTTGCTTGTGAAAAGGCAAATTGAAATAGCAAAGGAAAAATTGAACAACCTTAACAGCAACAAACAGGACATTTACGATAAACTGTCTTGTCCGTATATTGTTTAATATGTTGTAATTGACATCTTTGATAATGGCTTAAGTAAGTCGATAGCTTAGATTGTATTAAAAAACATATGGATCAATATTGTGAATTTCTTTCTTCGTTCAAAGATAATGTTATTAAACTTATCAGACGTTTCAAAAAAAAAAATTACATAAAATAAAGACATTTGTCTATATTATTTAATGAAACGTGTATGAATGAAAAGATGCTGCCTAAATACACACAATTTAAATTACATGATCTAGCAACCCACAATATATATATATATATATATATATATATATATATATATATATATATACACACACATCCAAATGAAATGCAATATCTATGTTTGTGCGTATGTGTGTGGCTGTCTATGTTTGCAATATCTATGTTTGTGCGTATGTGTGTGGCTGTCTATGTTTGCAATATCTATGTTTGTGCGTATGTGTGTGGCTGTCTATGTTTGCCTGTCTGTGTGTGCGTGTAAAATGAGAGAAAGAGAAAGATACAGGAGGAGATATGATGATTTCTCGGAAACATTTGGCGGAAAACAGTAAATTTTCATCACACGAAAAAAATCCATTATATATATATATATATATATATATATATATATATATATATACAAGTGAACATAGAAGTCAACACTTAGAGGCGACAGTCTGTTTCATGCTATATGCAATCGTCAGCTTTTATATTTACACACGCTCTATCTCTGATATTGAGCACTTTATTCCATAAATATAGCACACCTTAAGACCATTTCCATTTTGTCATACTATTTTTCCAACACCGTTTCCTGATATATATATATATATATATATATATATATATATATATATATATATATATATATATACCGGGTGTGATAGCAAAATTGTCCAATTGTTAGACAAAGCTTTGAAACCCTTGTATCTTAGAAAAAAGTGAAAATATCTTACTGAAATTCTCCGAGGTTTTTTAACACTATTGGACACTACTTTGAACAATAAAAAGTATTTATCTCTAATGATGATCCCTATTGCTGTTGTTACCCCCGGATCCAGTTTTCCTCTTTACTGTTCCCTCATTTTTAAACTTATTCTCTTGACAGTTCTTGAATAAACTTTGAAGTTGGAAGCCAGAGTATGAATGTTGGTACCATTACTGAAGGCTTGAATAATCTTTTTCCCTTCACCATTGCTCACTTGGAAAGACAGTTGTGTTGACACAAAATGATTTTAACCAGTTATCTTTCTAGCTGAATAACTCGGTGTATTTCAGTGATTTTTACGACAAATGGTGTCAAGATGTGTCTAAATGTCTTATCAGAAGACCTGAAAAAAAAGAACTCAGTTCGGGTTTTTTTTTATTTTTTATATTAAACATTATCCCATCTTGTTACACGATTTGGACAATTTTTCTGTAATACCCGGTATATACATACAGACATACATACATATATATATATATATATATATATATATATATATATATGCGCGATACATACTGGAAAATGCTCAATATCAGTGATAAACCTAACATATTCAGTTGTATGGGTGTGTAACCGTGATATACACACATTTACGATCATCAGACAAATTGATTTATTTTTTAAAAATTGAATCTATTTAGATAGATTCAATTTTTTTTAAAAATTGAATCTATTTATCTAAATAAATTTTTGGAATTTGTTTATCTAAATTAATTCAAATTTAATTGAATCTATTTATGTAAATAAATGAATCTAGTTATCTAAATATTTTGTTTAATCTATTTATCTAAATAGATTCATTTTTTAAAAATAAATCAATTTGCTTTGTTGAGGGGTCCACCCTTTATATAGTCTTATGGTGTGCTATATTTATGGAATAAAGTGCTCAATATCAGTGATAGAGCGTGTGTAAATATAAAAGTGAACATAGAAGTCAACACTTAGAGGCGACAGTCTGTTTCATGCTATATGCAATCGTCAGGCCACATATGCTGTTTATTTTCTCGGCTATTTATATATATCTCGGCTATTTATATATATTTATATATATAAATAGCCAAGAAAAATAATAGCATATGTGGCCTGACGATTGCATATAGCATGAAACAGACTGTCGCCTCTAAGTGTTGACTTCTATGTTCACTTTTATATATATATATATATATATATATATATATATATATATATATATATATATATATATATATATATATATCTTCCTAATTGTATATCCGATTATTTTGAGGTGGTGTTAAGGAACCTACTTATGTGGATAAGTAATTTATTTTCAAAATGTGTCGATATAATGTTAGAGGGTAGGACTGGGAATTTAGTGTTGTTGATGTTACAAGTGCTATCATTGGTGTCTGAATTGGTGCATTGATGAACTTATTATTCTTCCTTGTACATCGTTTTTACTAATTAGTTACTTTTTGGCTTTTCTTATTTTAATTTTACAATTTAAAGGAAAACAAAATAAAACAGAGATGTTTAACTCAAACATGTGTACCAACTAAAATAAATGTTTATAATAATAATAATAATAATAATAATAATAATAATGAAAATAATATTGTACACAAGTTTCATACTTATTTACACTATATTCAGAATATTGTCCCTTGTCTTTGTTGTTTTTATCACTACATTTCGGTCGTTGCGCTCTCCGACCTTCCGTCGGCCTGGGTAATCTACAGGGAATTCTGATCTCCGTGGGCAGACAGTTCTCGGATTTATTTAACTCTGTACAGTGAGGCAATCCTAAGATAACTAGTAGTCCATACAGGATTTATTATTAGTAGATACAATCTTAATACAAAATATCCATTATTTACACTATTTATATTGGGACTATTGTCCTCGTCGTTATTGTCTTTATCACAACGTTTCGGTCGTTGCGCTTTCCGTCCTTCCTCAGGTGTATGTCGATCTGGGTAACATACAAGGAATTCTGAACTGAACCTTTTATTTAATCTTCCGCTAATAAAGAAAGAAAGACAAATGACAGCAAGTCTCCAACAGCAGCAGCAGCAGCACCCAAAATATGCCAGCAGCAGCAGCAACTTCAGAGGTTAATTTTAAGGCTCTTCTCCGCCAGTTCTGACCTTCACGGTTAGGACTCCCCACTTACATTGTAGCAAACCTCCCTCATTCACTGCGTATTCCATCGGTGAGAAATAAGTTCCACTCGAACAGCTTCTTCTTGCGAACCGCTACTCTGTGGAACAGACTTTCAAGAGAATCTCTCCCCGACCAATACAATCTTAACCTGTTCAAGTCTAGCGTTAACCGTTATCTTTCACACCTATCCGCATAAATTGCCTCTTACTGTAACCGTCTAACTCTTGAAACTCCCTCATCCACGGGCCTTGTACAGACTGAACGTCATTGTAAAAAAATAGTTTTGCGTATATTTCTATCTATGGAGTGACCACATTTTTTTCTCCCTCGTTGCATGTTTTGATCTTCTGATGTAAAAATAACTTGTTGTCTCATGAAGTTTCTGATTGAACTAAGTGGATATTGGTGGCTTTTGAGACAACTGAATGATTTACAGTTCAGTTGTGGAACTGAATTAATGTTATCTGCACATAAGAGGAAAGATTAAAAAGCAAATTGTTCAATTGATAATTAATAAATAGGTGTTCGGGTCAAGAAACCTTTGTCTGTAATTGTTGTGACCAAAAATGGTCACGAAATAACAAAACAAGTACCAAGGTACATGTGGCACAAAGCCTCGTCAGGGTTCCTCTCTGCCCAAAGCAGAGAATTCGACAGGAGCTGCGAACAGTCCCAGCCTCGGTAGAATAGTCTAAATCACCGTTCCCCTAAGGCTTACTTCCCTAGTACTTTATAGTAAGTGGAAGAGTTTACAATAGCCTCATTAGAGGGAGAACACCACAACACTAACCAAGAGACATTATTCCAAAAAAGAAAATAAAGATCGTATTTATCCCACTTAGACTAAGGAATTCCAATGTCATTTAGCACTCCAATATACATAGGAAATGATGTCTAGATCCTGATTCTCTGATAGATAGAAGTTACGTCGAGCACTGACATTTGGTGTCCGGCTTATGATACCAAATGATTTATCAATTTAACGAGTGCATTTTAAATACACCCTTGTAAAAATTAATTGAAACAACCGCTTTAGTTTCCTTTCTTTCGTCATACAGTCAGTTTTGGACCCACTATAGTAACAGGGTAAATCGATTTCTATTTTTTCTTCAGATTAGACCATTTGCGGTGTTGTGCAGTAATTTGAATCTATTTTCGGGGTGTATGATGAAATTTGTTTGGCCTTGAAAAATATTGAGTCATTCGTGATTGCATCAGACTTTCATCACGCCCAGACACTATTGTCTCAACTATTGATTAGTTGTCCTACGGCCGTTGTCTTCGATGGACGTTACTACAAGGCAGCGTACGAAACTTTAACGCTACACGGACACACTAGCAAATCTTACCAGTGAGAAAATCAAAGTACTATAGACTGACCCGGAAAAATCTCTTGATTTAAATCAAATGGAGAATCTGTGGTCAATCTGCAAGGAACGATTTCGTGAAATGGATATACGAAGTACTAAAATGTACACTGGGTCACGTTTCATTGGGAAAATACGAAAAAATAAAAGTAAATAATAACGGAATTATTCGTTTTGTTTCAATTCATTTGCACATGAGTGTATATTCATTCCGAGAACCATTTTCTCACATTTTTTGGATTTAAATTGTCTTAATATTTGGAAACTTAAACTTAAAAGGAGAACAATTTTGTCCTAGGCTTATCTTGTTAGCGTTATTCAATGTCCTGTCGAATAGGGTAAAAAATATGGAAAAAATGTGTTAATTTGACTGAATTAGGACCCCAACCAAATCCACTTGTTATGGGTAATTTTTCGAAAAAGAGTTTCATTTAAACCTATCCTTTAAAACATTCAATAAAAAGAAGCAGAAAAATAAACTATCCAGTATTGATCATCTGAAAATAAATTATTAAACAAGTGCGACTTTTGATGAAATTGAAACGATTATAACTTGACAGATATTTGGACTTAGGGCAAAGTTAAACCGGTTCTAACATCTTGAGACTGTCTACTTTCAGACTATTTTAGTTGGTTGATTTTGTTCACCTGTATATCAACTTTTATGCGTTATTTAATGCCGAAATCAAAATTATACTAACCAGTTTTATGCCTTCAACTACAGATATTTTATATATAATTTTGTGCTTTTAAGGGAACGTATTTTTTTTTTAGATATATAGTTTCGAAATTATAAAATTTATTGATGTTTTAAAAAATGTTTTTTAAAAATATATTGGTGGTAATTTTATTACAAAAGTATATATTTATATTTTTTAGTATTGTATTGATTGTCATTTTGCTATAAAAATGTATTGTTGGTCATTTTATTATAAAAATGTAATATTGGTAATTTTACTATAAAAATGTAATATTGGTAATTTTATAAATATCTATTGTTGATCATTTTGCAATAAAAATTTAATGTTGATCATTTTATTATAAAAATGTATTGTTTGTCATTTTGCTTTAAAAATATAATGTTGGACATTTTATCATAAAAGTTTATTGTTGGTCATTTTATTATAAAATATATTGTTGACCATTTTCCTCTAAAATGTTGTCATTTCGCCATGTAAATCTATTGCTTTTCATTTTACTATAAAAATGGTAAGTGCGTAAGTCCGTCGAATCGTTAAATGCCTAAGTTCGTCGAAGGCCTTCGTTTGCCGTAGCGGGACGCGTGTCGTGCGCCTCGGCAGTAGTTGTCCGACCAGTACATTTAACTAGTGCCAATTTTCGACATTTTTTGAAAAAATTCAAAAAATAAAATTCGAAAACCAAATTAAACCTATCAATTGTTATTTTAATGTCATTTCTATACTTTTCACACAGTTTCTGTAGTATCACTGATATGTCTTTTCCGTCTTTCCACGCGATCAAAATGGAATAGTCTATTATTTATGTGGTATTGGCAGGGCGTAACGGTCTTGCTAAATAAGGAACTAAGGAAGTGACAAGCAGAATTATAATAAGATGTCTTCTATATCTTCATCATTTTAATAGATTTCCCTCTTTTACGCCCAAATAAAAACAAATTTATTAAGTCTCTACATTCGATGGATCTCGGACTCATATTCGATCAACAATTAGTAAGAAAAATCATATCTACCTCTGCCTTTCCTCCATTCATCACTCCCCGCCTCTCTCTTAACCTTGTAACAATTATACTTCAATAATTAAGCAATATAGGGTTGAAAATTATTTATTCTTGTTTTTGTGTCCTAGAGATCTCTACTGACTCTTTCCCATTTAAGCATAAGTGTACTTTTTGTTTCCGTTTTACTCAAAGCCTCCTCATGGTTCAAATGTTCCATTTATGTTATTCTCAGTATCCTTCTGTAGATCACAACTCCTTTTGGTCTGTGAAGTAATTATCCAGCATTCACTGCCGTATAGAAAAACTGATATTATCTAGCAGTTCTTCGTTTCTTACATAGTTTTCCGTTTCTTAATACATTGCTTAGCTTTTGGAAGTCATTTTACTCTATTTCAAATGCACCTTCGAATTTCGGCGCACTTAATTAAAACATTTCATAGATTTTTAAATTTTTGCAATTGCTTGATTTTGGTGTCTCCAATTCTTAGCTCGCGTATTGAACAGTTCCTCATGTTTACAGATTCATATTCTGTTTTCTTAGAATTGACAGTTAGTCCTTTCTTCCCGCTTTCCTTCACTACTATGACGAGAAGTTCCCACAGTTTTTGCTTTCTGTGTTTGTCCTAAAAATGGTGTCAGCTGCGCATCTTATGCTATTAAAGTCCTGGTTTCATTAGAATGATTACTAATTTCTGAATCCTATAGTTATTCTGAATTTGACCTGTGAGTGGTTCTGTCAAAAGGTCACCCACTCGATTGAAATGACACTTTCCCACGTTCCCTTTCAAACAGCCGTCTTTATTAATCCATTCGACTCGGATTTAAAAACAAACGATAATTAGATTAACGGCATTTTTATTTTTTTAGTTCGACTATTATTAACCACGCCATCATAATCGTCAACAATATCATGGCCGCTGCCACCGTTTTTTCTTCTTCTTTCTCTTCTTCTTCTACCTATTTATCTTCTTTTTCTTAATCTTTTTATCGTCTTTTTCTTCTTCACCTTTTTATCTTCATCTTTTTATCTTCTTCTTCGTTATCTTTTATCTTCTTCATCTTTTTATCTTCTTCATCTTTTGGCTTCATCTCCTTCATCTTTTTATCTTCTTCTTCTTCACCCTTTCATCATATTCTTCTTTTTTCATCTTCTTCTTCTTCATCTTATCTTCTTGTTTTTATCTTCTTTTCTTCGTTTTATCTTCTTCATCTTTTAATCATCTTCCATCTTTTTATCCTTTCTTCATCTTTTTATTATCTTCTTCTTCATCTTTTTATCTTCTTCTTCATCTTTTTATTATCTTCTCCATCTTTTTATCTTCTTCTTCATCTTTTTATTGTCTTCTTCATCTTTTTATTTTCTTCTTCATCTTTTTATCTTCTTCTTCGTTATCTTCTTTATCTTCTTCTTTTTCTTAATCTTTTTATTTTCTTTTCTTCTTTTTATCTTCTCCTTCATCTTTTTATCTTCTTCTTCATCTTTTTATTATCTTCTTCATCTTTTTATCTTCTTCTTCATCTTTTTATCTTCTCATTCATCTTTTTATTTTCTTCTTCATCTTTTTATCTTCTTTTCTTCATCTTTTTATCTTCTTTTCTTCTTCTTTTTATCTTCTCCTTCATCTTTTTATTTTCTTCTTCATCTTTTTATCTTCTTTTCTTGATCTTTTTATCTTCCTCTTCATCTTTTTATCTTCTCCTTCATCTTTTTATTTTCTTCTTCATCTTTTTATTTTCTTCTTCATTCTTTTTATCTTCTTCTTCGTTATCTTCTTTATCTTCTTCTTTTTCTTAATCTTTTTATTTTCTTCTTTTTCCTCTTCACTTTTTTATCTTCTTCATCTTTTTATCTTCTTTTCTTCTTCTTTTTATCTTTTTCTTCATCTTTTTATTTTCTTCTTCATCTTTTTCTTTTCTTTTCTTTTTCATTTTATCTTCTTCATCTTTTTAACTTCTTCTTCATTTTTTTATTTTCTTCTTCATCTTTTTATCTTCTTTGTTATCTTCTTTATCTTCTTCTTTTTCTTAATCTTTTTATTTTCTTCTTTTTCTTCTTCACCTTTTTATCTTTTTATCTTCTTTTCTTCTTCTTTTTATTTTCTCCTTCATCTTTTTATTTAATTTCTTCTTTTTATCTTCTTCTTTATCTTTTTATCTTCTTCTTCATCTTTTTATTTTCTTCATCTTTTTATCTTCTTTTTTTCTTCTTTTTATCTTCTCCTTCATCTTTTTATTTTCTTCTTCATTCTTTTTATCTTCTTCTTCGTTATCTTCTTTATCTTCTTCTTTTTCTTAATCTTTTTATTTTCTTCTTTTTCCTCTTCACTTTTTTATCTTCTTCATCTTTTTATCTTCTTTTCTTCTTTTTATCTTCTTCATCTTTTTATTTTCTTCTTCATCTTTTTCTTTTCTTTTCTTTTTCTTTTTATCTTCTTCTTCATCTTTTTATCTTCTTCTTCATCTTTTTATCTTCCTCTTCATTTTTTATCTTCTTGTTTTCATCTTCTCTTCTTCGTCTTTTTATCTTCTTCTCTATCTTTTTATCTTCTACTTCTTCGTCTTTTTATCTTCTTCTTCTTCATCATCTTTTTATTTTTTTCTTTATCTACTCTTTTTTATTTCAATTTTCTTCATCGTTATCTTCCTTTTCATTTTCTTCCTTATTCTCATTTTCTTCTTTGTCTTCTTTATTCTCTTCTTCTTTATCTTTTTCTTTTTATCTGTTTCTTCTTCTTTGTCTTCATCATCTTTATGTTCTGCACTTTTTCTTCGTCGTCTTCTATATCGTATTTATTTTACTCAAAAATGTGACATATGAGGACATCAACAATTCCAGTTGTAGTTGGAGCCCTCGGATAGATTGAAAAAATTCTAATAGACTCATTTCCTGGTAGCCCATACCTTAAAGATATGCAAAAAACATGTTCTCAGTAATACAGCGCATACCTTACGAAGGCCTTTATCTATGGGAAATAAGTATGATTTTTTTTCAAAACTGCTCAGTGGAAAATATTATGATGCAATTTCTGACCTTAGGTCTCTGGTTGGGACCCGGAAAGAAATGAGTATACACCAGAAATCAAAGGAAATAAAATAATAATAATAATAATAATAACGGAATTGATCGCAGGTTTTCTTATTGTTGGGAGTTGTTTCATTTTCTTTTTTTGTTTTTCTTTTACGAAAAAGGTTGTTGTAACTGTATTGCACCACAGGGACATCTTGGGTGTTTATGGCTAATATTTTGTTTTTTGAATTCAGCTCGATATTCAATTAGAGACGAACATGTTTGTAGTACACATTTCTTCTCCTTCATTTTGATATGTTGTATTGCATCTCCTTCACTAATTCATTGGTCCCTATAGGCTTCTACTTGTCCCAGTTCCTTAATCGTTGTGACAAAATCTAAATCTGTTGAGTGCCTTTCTTTAATTCTTCCTTGTTACTTTTTCTCATTTATTTAATCCCAAATCCATACCTATGTCGTCACTGAAACATTTTACAGTATTTAGGAAACCCTTCAACTCATTGTCGTTTTTGGCAAAGAGTTTGATATCATCTATGTAGAGTAGGTGATTGAAAAATATCTTTTCATTCATTTTTTTAACCATAGCTATTATTGTTTAGTACATGCATAAGGAGAATTGAGGACAGACAAAACATAATGGGTGACAGGAGGTTTTCCCTGAAAGATTCCACGTCGAATATTCCGGCAGTTGGAGGTGGCTTTCCCCACTTCCATGCTGTGTTTAAGGAAATTTATTACCACAAACGAGACTTTTTACATTTCCAAAGTCTTAAGGATGCAAGAGTGTGGCACATTATCAATGGCTTTGCAGTAATCTATCCATATTGTGCTATATCTTTTCCTGCAATTTTCTAGGATCATTTTGTTTATTAGTATTTGATCTTTCTAACCATATGAATCTCTTCGACATCCCTTCTTTTACGGTGAAAAAATGTTGTCTTTCGAGAAAAAGTACGGTTTGTCAGGACAGGCGTGATCTATTTATACTTGGTGGGCAGACATGTTATTGGCCTATAATTTTTCGCGCCATTTGTTTCAACCGTTTTTGTAGGGGATATGTAAAACCTTCAATGATCCATTCTGGGACTTCATTGATATTATTAATAAGCTTCGATAGAGTTTGTGCAAGAGATTTATTGATTGATGACAGATGATAGAAAAATAAATTGGGTACCTTGTCATTTCCTGGGGATTTCCATTTTGGGAATTTCATTAGAGTCTGCCTAACATTATTCGTGGTTATATTTTCCCATTCTTGTAGATACTTATCCAACATTTGTTCTTCTTGGATCCATTCTATATTTGGGTTATATTCCTTCGGGCTGCTCCAAATACTCTGCCGAAATTTCTGCACTTTGTCAATAGATGGTGGCTTTTTGACATGTATAACTGCTTTTCCAATTTCTCTATAAAATTTCTTACGGTCCGTTCGGAATATTTTATTTTGGTGATATAGCCTACAAACGCCTTTCATATCGTCGTGTTTTCTGTGCCTTTAAGCGCAGTTTCTAGTTTCACATTTTCTTCATTGATGAAATTTCATTTATTGGTTTAATTTTATATTTCGGCTTGATCTTCCTCGTGTTGAGACATTTGGCTTTCTTGTGATCTCGTTTTGTATCGATATTTCACACGTGATTTCCTTTATTTCCGGCATCTGTTTTGCCTTCTAAGCTGGCTCGCTTTGTCTGTTGTTGAATCTTTTCATTGTCTTGAGCCAAAGCTTCCCAGTAGCCGCTAAAGCTGTTGCGTATATGACATTGTTAATTTCTGTGGTGTTTCCCAGTGGTTTATCCGTTAACAGTGTTTCTAGTGCAGCATTGTATATTTGCACAGATAGCTTATTTGACTTTGTCATATGAAATTTTTGGGAGCTTGTCTCTGTCTAACATTTGTGTGAGAGTTACTCTGCTGAGTACTTGGATGATGTTGTTTTTTCGCTTCAATGATTTCACCTCTGTTGTTTTCAAGGAAATCTACCCTTATGTATTTGAACTTCTCTCCAGTGACATAATCTGGATATGTCCAGGTTATGTCACAGGTAGATTCCTCAGTATTATTTCCTGGGAGATTATTATTTCGTACCTCATTTATTTTAGTTTTTTTCCCTCATCCTCTGTCATATTATTTATTTCTATTCTCATCTCTTTATTGTTTGAGTGATGATAGGTCACTGTATTCTGTTTTATATTTAGTTTCATCTGGTCTATTTCTGCATTTAATAGTCTTTTGTTTCGAACAATGTCCTTGCAGATATTAGCAAGCATGTTTGGGCCAAGGGGATGTCGATATGAGGCCGAGATGAGGTCTTATTCCACTTCCTACCATAGTTCTCCATATTTGGTATGTCCGATCCGTGATATTCTTTTATAGATTTTCGAGTGTAGTGAAAAGGGATGTCATGACTTGTTGATACTCTTCGCGTGACCATTTCGTTCGCTTTCTGTTGATTAGTCGATTTTGCATTCAGTCACTTGGTCCAAGGTTGGAAATAGTCCGCGTTTGGTCATCAGGTGTCTCTAAGTTGTTGAAATAGTTTGTTCCAGTGGCAGATTTTTCGGCCTCAGACCGGTTCCTCTCCGATTTAGGCGACTCTTATTGACTATGGTGACGGCCCATCCGGTATGAATAAGTATTTGTAAATAATCAATGAGATTTGTAATTTTTTTGCGTTTTATCCTTGACCGCCAAAGTATAATTTGGTTCAAATTAACAGTTCTAATTGTCGACCAACGCTAAAGAACTCGTCCTGCTCATTAGATAGGTTGGGGCTTATAGATATCCATCGTTCAAGAGTTCATCATCAAGTACTGTATGAAGTAGGGTACTATAGGGGTAAGGAAATGGCATTGAGTATAATAAGATTTAACTTAGTATAAGACGCACTGACAAGAACCAGATAGAATTTCAGAGGTGAACATACTTTTACATCGAGGGTTATCATAAAAAATTAAAGTTAAATAAAGTCAAAGACACTTAAAATAAAATTAGAGAAAAGAAAAATTTAATTTCAAATTGTATAAAATTTAGCATGGCTTATATATTAAAAGGCGGACATCCGACAAATGTTCAACTTTCCGACGCAGATGAGAATGATAGTTATTAAGTTTTATAGGGCAGATCACCCTACCACCACCCCCACCACTAAAAGCAAGCGGAAGGGTCACCAAAGAATTCATTAAACAAGGAAGAGAAACAAAATAGATTTTACATTTGGGGTCATTTCTCAACATCCTAACCACCCCCACCCCTACACACCCCACCAGCACCACCACCAAAAAAAAAAATTTAATTTTGATCCCCCCCTCCCCACAGCTACCAAAAAAAAAAGAAACAGTCAACAGAGAGAACATGGTCGGATTAGTCCACCTGTAGCCAAATGCGAACGAATAAAAGACAGAGATTTATTTATTTATTTATTATTATTATTATTATTATTATTATTATTATTATTATTATTATTATTATTATTATTATTATTTCCATTGATCTACGTTGTTCTGTTATTTTTCTTTGATTTTCGTTGTGTACACCGTTTCCTTCTGGGTCGGGTCCCAAGCAAAGACCATGTAAGTACAACTTTTGTATATTTTTTAAGCTATGGACTATCAGGAATCCCTTCAATGGTTCTATCAGGACGTTTTCCAATCAATACGAGGGCTCCAACTACAACTGGAATTATTGAAGTCCCCATGTGCCATTTTTTCAGATTTCTACTTCAAGATCCTTATATTTTGATTTTTGAATCTCTGCATAGATACATTACAATCAGGAGGGACTCTTTCATGTAAATAAGAAAGCACATTCTGTTTTTGTGGTCTTTAATAAAGATGTCTGGATGATTAGCCTTGGTTGTACTGTGTGTATTGGTAAAGTCCCATAAAAATGCTACTGGTCCTATGTCCGTAATCGGGCCAGGGTGATGTTCATACAAGTTTCTTGAAGTTTCCTTTCCGTAAAAAGCTGCATATTTTCCAGTGAAGATATTGGCCCACTCTATCATGCCGATAATCGATGCTACCATTATGCAAATCATGGTCAGTTGTTTCTGGTGATTTATCACAGAATCTTCATTTCCAGTTTACACATTTTTTCAGTATGTATTCTTAGTAATTTATAGTTATCAAGAATTCGTCTTGTGCAGCAAGAATAAAACCTTCGGTTTCAGCTTTTAGCCCTGCACTACGTCACTGGTGATGGATACGGCGTTAATATAGATCAACTTCTTTGGTACAGGCAGAAAATTAACCATGAAGGGACTTATCTTATCATCGTTTCTGTATTTTGTACATTGCATTTGTTTTTGATTTCTTCATTAGGTTCTTGGCCGCTTAATTAAATGCATTATGGGTCATTTGCAATTTTTCATCAACTTGAAATTCCCTTTTAAATTTTTTGGCTTCCTTTATTACTGAATAAAGTTATTTTTTTTTATATCTCTCATGTTCTTTGACACATCATCATCCCGTCTTCTGCAGTTTCCAGGTATCTTTGAAGACCGATTCTTGTGGTTTTGTAGTTCTAGTCGAAATAATCCTCTTCCTCCTTCGGATCTAGACACATACAGACGATCAATATCAGCCTTAGGATGATGCATGCGGTGGTAAGCTTTCTCGTTTTGATATTCATTCGCTTAATTTCAGCTGTGGTCCAATTAAGGAGGTTGAAACGGTATTGCACCTGAGGGAAAACCAAAGAGTTTATGGCTGATATTCTGTTCATTATTATTATTAATATTATTATTGTTATCCAGGGTTCACATCGGAAGTAAATAATGATTTTTAATTAAAAAAAAATCAAGTCTTTTTTGTGCACCAGCACTTTACACTGTATTCTAATATGTTTCAGAAAGAAAGTCTCCCCAAAGTTGCGCATTCTTTAGAATAAAATAATTTTTATTTAATACAATTAATGTTTCAATATAATTCTAAATTTCTTTTGAAGTTGTATTACATGTAGCAATGGGTATAAACTATTTTAGGGGGTATTTCTCACCGAGTTAATATCTTCTAAAGAAATATTTAAAATTGAGAATATATCAAATTTACTATACGAAGAATTTTGACAGCTTGCATTTTGCCCGAGACAAGAAGGCCTCTCCTTTTATCTAGATGGTACTGGCTAGGAAACAGTTCCATTTTTAATAAACCTTTCGAATACAGTATCTGCTGTTGAAAACATTACGCCGAAAATAAGAATTTAAGTTTACAAAAAACATAGAAACTTGAAAATCCCCACTAATATTTAAAAAGTATGAAAATTCTTAACATATTAGAGCGTAAGAGAGGGCGGCAGACAGAACCCGAATGGTTTCAAAATTAGTCAAACAATAAAACTTATTGCGACTGAATATTTTAAAAGTAAGAATATATTAAATTAACTGTACCATAGATACTATGGGTCATAAAGGGTTTGAATTTTAAGGTAATTCTTTCTCTGACGGTACCATTTTCGATGACGTTCTTACTTAGTTACCATCGAATAATGCCTTTTTTTATTTTTACGAGTGAAAGATAAGAAAAGCATCTATAACTGAACAAATTATAAATCCTGAATTCAACTGTTTACACGACTTGCCAATTTTTCGGAAAAAAGACCTAATTTTATTTTTCGAGGTGGGTGTAATTCTTTGTCATCTAAGAATCACGTAACTCTTGTAAAACAAATATATCAACGTTCTTCACAAATTAGGTCATCAAATGATTTTAATCAACTTTATTTTTTTTTAAATTCTATTCCTGATGGTTTAGCTTTTACGGATTTGGTAAAAACATGAAACATAGAAATTTCCATTAATATTTTAAAAGTATGAAAATTCTTAGCATATTATGTAAATATGTATTCAAAATAAAGTTTTAAAATATTCTGTTTATGAAGTAAAATTTGGACTGGAACTTTTGTAAAATAAAACGGAACATGGAGAAATGCCTACGCCAATTTTTGGATTGACGCGTGGGGAAGGGCAGTAGACGGAACCAGAATCGTTTCGAAATCAGTCAAAGAATAAAATCTGATTAAGACTTTATATTTTAAAAGTCAGAATATATTAAATTCAGTGTGTCATAGGTACAACGGATCAAACTAGATTTGAATTTTAAAGCAATTCTTTCTCTGGGTGTACCATTTCGATGGCGTATTTACTGAGTTAGAATCGAATAAGTCTTTTTTTTTTACAAATGAAAGATAAGAAAAGCATCTTTAAGGTAATTCTTTCTCTGGGGGTACCATTTTCGATGACGTGCTTACTTAGTTACAAATCGAATAAGGTTTTTTTTTTAATTTTTACGAGTGAAAGATAAGAAAAGCAACTATAACTAAACAAATTATAAATCCTGAATTCAACTGTTTACACGACTTGCCAATTTTTCGAAAAATGCCTAATTTTATTTTTCGAGCTGGGTACGATTCTTTGTCGTCTAAGACTCACGCAACACTTGTAAAACAAATATATCAACGTTCTTCACAAGTTAGGTCATCAAATGATTCTAATGAACATTATTTTTTTTTTAAATCTATTCCTGATTGTTTAGCGTCTATAGATAAAAAGACACCCACCAAAAAAAAAATAAAAAGCACGAAATACCAAGTTTCCTCATCTTTCGCAGTCCATAACTATAAAACTATAGAAGATATAAATAAAACAAAGCCAGGAATCTTTTCTCCATACACTAGACTATAGGATTACCAAATATCAATTTGGTATCCTCTTAGAATGTAAAGTTATAAAGTGTCAAATTTGGTAAATTGTGCTATTTTGAAATCAACAAAAACTGACACCAATTTTCATGAGTCCATAACTCCTGAACTAATAGTTTAAGGAAACTAAAAACGGAGGGTTTCTAGTTTCTCCTAAGTGAGTACACAACAGCGTCAGGCATATACACCATATGCCGTATGGATGATTCCAAATATCCTTGTGTACTGGTAACTGGGCACCGGCAAGGGGGTGACCTTATCTTCGCTTCAAGGAAGCCTGCAAAAGGTATATGAGGCCGATGGATATGGACATTGAGAAGATGCTCCACAAGTTTTCAGTTAGGTAATGGTTGAGTGAATAAACTGAGTTAGCATCGAATAAGGTGTTTTTTTTTTACTTTTCATGCATGAATGGTAACACCGGAGAACACTTTCGAAATAATCTTTAATTGTCTTGCTTTTGACAATTGTCCATGACTAATTTAATGACGCTAAGTTCAGAAATGACATTAGAAATGTTCTATCATGTCAAGTTTTTGGGGTTTTCATCTTTTTCTTTTTTTTCAGCATTTCACCCCAAGCAAGGCGGGAGTGCCACTAGCACGAAAAGGAGTGAGAGTAAGAGCAAAGAGGGAAAAGGATATAGGGAAGGACGGGGATCAGAATCAAAGCATCAGAAGATGTATATTGACATTACATTTGAATATTTGAAGATTATAGGGAAGCAAGTAAGAGGAAGTGAATTCCACTTTTGGGAAGTGCGAGAGAAGAAAATATTGGAGTAGAAGCGGCGGTTACATTTAACTGTTTCGACAGTGAAAGGGTTGGACCTAAATGCCAACCTAGCAGCACGCTTAAATTCGTGCAGTTGGGGAACCAGTGAAAGCAGCTCGTCAGAGCAGTTTCTGAAAATACTTGTAGAGGGAAGCCACAGCATGTCCGTGAGAAAGTGACTGTAGCCGAGATACCAAACCAGGACGTATCACATTGCATATCCGTCTCTGGATTTTGTCGAAGACCTCGAGATGAAAAGCGGGGACAGTATTCAATACATGGGCGAATGCTTGATTCAGGCGAGTAAAACCTTCTGGTGCGACACAAAGATGGATTCACTCGAGTAAAACCTTCTGGCGCGACACAAAGAACCAACTTTCCTTGCGGTAGATGAAGCTATTGATTCAATGTAGTTGTTCCACCTCAAGTCAGTGGAAAGCGTGAAACCAAGAAGACGTAGAGAGGCGTTCTCGTTGAGCTGAGCATCAGCCATTCTGCTGGGAGGCAAGAAGGGTTCCCTATGATGAGTAAATGAGAACAGTTTCATTTTGGAAGCATTAAAATTTACAAGCCATTTCCTGCCCCAATCAACCACAGATTGGAGGTCATTTTTGAGACAAACGACCAGGTTAGTTTTGTCAACAATGCCGGATTTACTATTGAGGCAGTAAACAGTAGCGTAAATGCCTACATACAAGAATTCATTTTTTACCCAATAATTTCAATGTCGCCATTAAACGCCATTAAGTACTGAAATGAGAAACAACCTCAAATAAAACAGTAGTTTTTATAGTTCAACAAATATATTACATAAAGTGTTTAATTTCACATATTAGGACAGATATATCTCTATCAAAATGGAGGGAACGTTCTCTACTTTGCTTGAATAACTTGCATCGCGGCTATGTTTTGTAGACACCAGCAATAGTCAGTCATCATCATCGTGTTCCAACTGTCTTGATAAACTCCATGGTCGTGATGAAATTTTTCACTTGCCCATCACCTATTACACCAAGATTTTCAAGGAAGCTCGTCTTGCGATAGTTTACTAATATGTGGGCCTTCAAAGACACCAGCCTTTAATTTTCTCACAATACAAGTCTAAAGCTTTTGTGCTGAAGTATTTGAAACGCTCATCGTCCTGGTCAAGGCTTTTACAAACAGCTTCATCAGCCCAAGCTTGATATGCAATGATATAAGCAAAAGCTTCCTGGGATTGACCAGCGGCAACTTTAAGACATTCTTCCCTGGATATGTGAACTCCCTGATGTCTGGTCATGGCTTTCGTATCCATTAGTCATTTTGCACGATTGTCCTAAAGACACAAATATTCGGTATAACCAACAATGACTTTCAAGTTCCCACATTTGCTCCAGTTGAGCTCCGCAACCCACATCTTTTCACGCCCTATTTCCATACAGACGTAGTTTTTCTGTAACGTTACAGAATATCCATTCGACATAAAAGCAAACAGATTGCCATTATGCAGCAGGACAGACTTAAGACAAGCTTTTGAGCTGTCTATGAAAAACCTTAGTTCTGGATTCTTCTGCGGCCAATCTGGAGATCAACAGACCTTTCACTTTATAACAAGATCCGGATATTCACACACCAACGTCAAGTCGGTCCAACTGTAGGTCTCAGAAACCTGGAGGGTAACAAAGACCAACGCCCACAAACTTCACCACAGCCACAGCAGCGATGGCCAAACTGGAAGGGGTGTGGAAGAGCAATATCAGCTTCTATGTTCAAAATCTACAAATAGTTGGTCGTATCCATCCTCCTCTACGGGTGCGACACTTGGACACTACTACTTGCGGTGTGACTATGTACGGGACAAGATCAAAAGTCTGGTGGGCCGAAAGGAATCACACCTCGCCACTAGTAAGCGTCGTAAGACGGCATGGTTTAGCCACGTCGCACGGCAAAACAATCTGTGCAAGATCATCATGCAGGGCATGGTTGAAGGCAGACTCATTCAGGGACGACAATGCGAAAGGTAGTCAAACGAAGTCATGAGAGCCATCACCAACAGATCATCCTGGAAGAAGATGTCTGTTTCTTCTGTCCTTAAAAACACCGATGATTAAAAAAGCCAAAGTAATGAGGATGATGATAATCAATTATTAATTTATTTATTCATTTATTTAAGGTCCTTATATGTTTCAATTATATATATATATATATATATATATATATATATATATATATATATATATATACAGTATAACCCGGATATAAGAGAGTTGTCGGGACCGGAGAAGAAGTCACTTATATCCGGGTTTCTCTTATATCCGGCTTTGATCTAATTTATATACATTAACACAGGCTCTAATTTGGGACCAGAGAAAATCTCTCTTATATCCGGGTTTCTCTTATATCCGGGTTACACTATATATATATATATATATATATAATAAGTAATTCATCCAGTCTGAAACCTCAACAGGATGCAGAAAACACTGAACGGTCGTTTCGTCCTATATTTGGGACTTTATCAGCAGTGTGCATTCACTACCGAGAATTGAAACCCTGACAGTTAGATTGTCAAGCAAACATCATACCAACTGTTCACGGAAGATGTGAGCGAGTGGCAAGTGGGTGCGCACTGATGATGAAGTCCCAAATATGGGACGAAACGGCCGTCCAGTGCTTTCTGCATTCTGTTGAGGTTTCAAACTCGATGAATTACTTAAATATAATTATCAAATCCTCCTAATAATTTCTATCATATATATGTATACACACACACACACACACACACACACACACACACACACACACATATATATATATATATATATATATATATATATATATATACATATATATATATATATATATATATATATATCAGGAAACGGTGTTGGAAAAATAGTATGACAAAATGGAAATAGTTTTTCGTGGCACGTTTCATCCGTTAGAACTTCATCGGCTAGGCTCTTTGTTGATGATGTCATTGCTACATGTCATGGCACGAAACGAGAGACGCTGGTAGCTTCAAAATTTTTGAATGGAAATTTTTGGAAAGAATATATATATATATATATATATATATATATATTCTGGTTGTCTACCCAGTTTCGAAAATGACACATTTACTGTTGATACCCGCTTATGGGTTTTACAATGATATTTAAATCGAGAATTTCAACGCTGACCAAAAGCAAATTTATTTTTAATGTTTATTATTTTCATTATATACACGAACACACAGAAACACATTCAATATATATATATATATATATATATATATATATATATATATATATATATATATATATATATATATATACAGAGAGAATGTAGTTATAGGAATCAACAATGCATGTCTGTTTCACGCCTCAAGCGATTTGCTGATTATCGTCAAAGGCATAGTCATTGGAGGTTGAAACTTCCAGTTACCGTGCAATATTGACTTAAAAAGGAGAGAAGAGAGGTGTCGCAAACGTTTTTGGTTGTAATGTGGATATATATATATATATATATCACAATTTCCATGGAAAGTGTTCTATTTTTATAAGTTCCTCCGGTTCTTAGATTTTATATACCTTAGTTCAACCTTCATGCCATATTCCATCGGCTTATTATATATATATATATATATATTGTGCGTATGTGTGTGTGTGTAAATAGGGATAGAGAGAGAAAGAGAGGGATAGATAAATTAAAAACCTGAGATTAAAATGCTCCAATCGTTTCTATCGGAAAATATACACGCTCTCAGAGAAGAAAGAAAGAAAGAAAGAAAGAAAGAAAGAAAGAAAGAAAGACATGTATATCTGAATTCGAAAATGGATATAGGCATTTGATGAAACTGGTGTAGACATATAGGTATGTAAACTAATCTGTAACAGGTAGATGGATTATCACAAAGGTGTGCATGTCGTATTGGATAACCCCATCCACACACACACACACACACAAAGCGAGATATGTATTCTTTTCAAAGATCCGTTGTAACTCAGGGTGAATTTAAAACCGGCGCACGCTTTGCTCTGATTGGACGAAAGTAAAAGCAGGCGGAATGAATATGGGAAGGTAAGAAGCGGCGTTGAGCAGGCGTGGGGCACGGGCAGGTGTCCAGGCGTCGGTATATATGTATGTATTCAAAAGAGAGAAAGAGAGATAAAAAGCCAGCGAGCGAGCGAGCGAAAGAAAAAGCTCACCTGTCCAGGATTTAGGGATAATAAAAATGAGGGTTTATCTATATTATTTTTGCGTGTGTTAGGTGGGGGTGAGAGCTTTACCTTGAACCCTTCTCCAGAAATAATATATCACCCCAAGCAAGGCAATAAAAAAAACGCTAAGATGCAATGTGGGTTGGGGTGTTGTGGGGTGTTGTGGGGTGGTGTATAGAATAAAACAATAAAAAACGGGATATAAAGAAATAAAAGATGACGGTTGACATTGTGTTTACATTTTTGTAGATCGTAGTTGACAAGAATCCAAGAAACCGGAAGCGTGTTTCTCAAACGCGAAGAAACTATTAGCATAAAACATGCGGTTACGGCGTTCAATTCACACCGAGATGACCGATGACGTTGCAGATTCTTCTCTGCATTTTGTCAAGAATCTCTAGATGGATAGCAAAAGCACCCTCAAGGATGCGGAAAAGCTTTTAGACTCTATAGAATCTGGAATGTAAGGACTGGACAGCTCATCTCCAAATATGACATCAGTACTCCATTTTCGGGCTGATCTGGCTCTTGTAAAGGTAAAGAAGAGCAGGAGGAGTCAGATACTTACTTTTGTAATGCTTAATTCACTAGTCCAAAGCGTGATTACGTCCTGGGTATGACGTTAAACTGCATCCAACAGCAAGGCCTCTGATCAGGAGGTTTTGAGGAGCGTGGAACCACCTCTTAATTGCTGGTGTTCCCAGGTCCACCTTGACCCGCGGTAGTAGCACCTGTTAGGGTCCCAGCTATGGGCAAATAGTGAACTCCTAGTTTTCCAAGTCTTACTGGCGTCCTGGATATGATGTTAAACTACATCCGCGTCCTGGGTACGGCGATAAACTACATCCAACAGCAAGGTCTCACATAATGTTTTCAGAAAAATAATGTTGCCAGCTCTAAGTTTTTGAAACAATAATGTTGCCAGCTCTAAGTTTTTGAAACAATAATGTTGCCAGCTCTAGGTTTTTTTGTAAAAAAGTAATGTTGCCAGCTATGCGTTTTTTTGTAAAAGACTAATGTTGCCAGCTATACGTTTTTTTGTAAAAGTAATGTTGCCAGCTATACGTTTTTTTTTGTAAAGAAGTAATGTTGCCAGCTATCCGTTTTTTGTAAAAGAATAATGTTGCCAGCTATACGTTTTTTTGAAACAATAATGTTGCCAGCTATACATTTTTTATTCCATACAAAATAGGCATTTAAAATTCATATAAACTGGATTTGGCATTAAATAATCCACTCTGGTTGATATGCCATAAAACCCAAACAAACAAACAAACAAACAAACAAAGCGTGATTGAATCTCGATATCTTATTGTCTATCCCTCTCTTATTAAAACGCTTCACAGATATGTGAATTTTTGCACATGCTTGATGTTTATAGCTCTAATTCGTCGTAACTCAGGGCTTTTTCTCATACTGATGACCACACTTTCTGTATTCTTGTAATTGATAGTTAGTCCTTTTTTCTTGCTTTCTTCTACCATCCTGTCTACGAGGTCATGTAGTTTCCTTTCTGAATCAGCCATCAACGCAGTCTCATCCACGTATCTTATATTAAGATTACGCCCACCAATGATAAATCCTGGCAGAATCTGCAGCTCCATTAGGATAGCTTCGTTGTAGAGGTTGAATAAATCTGGGGAGATGATGCATCCTTGTCTCATGCCCCTTTCTAATTTTGTGTAGCTACTCAATTCATTTTCTATCCGTATTCAGGCGGTTTTCTACCAGTATAAGCAAAGAATAAAATAAGTATTTTTTTTTATTATTGAATACGAGGGGAATGAGGGTGGCTCGCTACAAAGTGCGTAGCATGGCAGGTGTTTGCCGTGAAGGTTAGAACTGGTAGAACTAAGGAGTGTAGCTCATCTGAGCACTTTCCATAGACATAGCGATAGAGCTTGCGGTGTTTCGTCTGTGAGGAAGAGCTTGTAATGTGGAAAATAAATTGTCACCCACAAGGACGTGGAGACGATTTCGAGACGAGAAAGCGAGGACTGGGCAGCTCCTACCCCAATATGACAGCAGTACGTTATTTTAGGCCTGACCGGGCTCTTTTAAAGGTAGGGAGGGGATAGCACGAATCCGAGGAGTTACAGAGAACCGACCATTTTTCCAGAATCTTTAGTAGCGATGGATCGCATTTATGAGTTCCACTCGAGGTCTGGATTGAGTAGGAATGGCTGCAAAAACATCCCTCACCCAAAATTTATAGACAAAACATACAGATGCATGCTGGGATTTCTTTCTAACCAATAAGATAGGCCACTACTCGGTCTCATCCTCTAAATTTCTGTTCTTTGTTGTCATGAAGTTAGAACGCTGCGATCGTTTGTATGTGCCCCCTTTTGTGTGTTAACAGCATTTTTACTACTCTGTGAACTTTTTGCCTTATTCCTGTTGCTTTGGCTACTTTGTCTTGCGTGTATGTATATATATATATATATATATATATATATATATATATATATATATATATATATACAGTAAACCTAAAGAGCCAGACAAACCTGACTAGGTTTCACCTACGCGGATCGTCAGGGTACCCTGACGTCCGCGTAGGTGAAACCTAGGTAGGTTTGTCTGGCTCTTTAGGTTTACTTAGTTCGCTCTACTTAACGTATTGAACACTTTGCATAGTTATTTTACTTTACTCGTGTCGAAGGTATTTTTCTTTGGACTTTGACGATTATTTTCGCCAGGAGTACATGTTCTTAGTTCTTTCTTTTTTTACCCTTTTTTTTTTCCCAAGAAAAGAACATTGAAACGAGGCGAAAAAATATCGTCCAGTGTTCAAGCTCCAAGTCCAAAGACAAAAAAACCCAAAACGAGTAAAAAGACAACTACGTAAAGTGCTCAATGCACTAAGTAAACCGATAACCTAAAGGACCTCAGGCAAACTTACTGTTTATACTATATATATATATATATATATATATATATATATATATATATATATATATATATATATTGTTTGCTTAGTATTATTTTTGCCCCGTTCTTTTATTTCTTTTGTTATTGTTTATTGCAAAATTTGTCAATTATTTTTGTTGGGAATTTCTGTTAATTGCATTTGATCATGGCCAATTACTCGTCTTCTTTAAGTGCCGTGTTCTCCGAGGACGTAGGCGATCATTTAAATGAAAGAAAGAAAGAAAGAAAGAAAGATAAAAATGATCAACGTCTCAATATACCTCGTAAATAATGTATTATTCTGTTTTGATTATGTGAAAAGGCGGAAGAAGACACTACTTGGTTTCAGTGAAAACAGAAAGAAAGCAAGAAAAAATTAGGGAAGATAAAAGTGCTCAACGTCTCCTGCCAATACCTCATAAATAATGGACTATTCTGTTTTGGTTGTGTGAAAAGAAAGGAGAAGGCACTACTTGGTTTCAGTGAGATGAAAAAAGAAAAAGAAAGAAATTAGGGAAGATAAAAGTGCTCAATGTCTCCTGCCAATTGCTATTAAATAATGGACTATTCCGTTTTGATCACGTGGAAAGAGGGAAATGAAATGACTTTTTTTTCAGTGGGAAAATGAATTAAATAAAGAAATAAGATAGAATTGTTTAACGGCTCTTTCAGTGAAATGGTAAAAGAAGTCAATTTAAAATCTTTTCATTTGTACCTACTTCTTAAAATAACGGCCAGCTTTTATATTTATGGTTGTTATCGCAATATTTTGTTAAAGTTGTTAAGCTCAAATATTTAAATGATATGCAATAGGGAAATTTTTATGCATATTTTATTGTCGTAGAAACCGCCATGAGTTTATCCAGTCATTAACTGAATAATGAAAATTCATCAAAAAATTCAAATAAGAAAATCTTCAAAGAGTAAAATAAGAAAATTCAGTCACAGGAAGTTTTCATCGAATTTTCACGGTCTTTTCTAGTTTAAAATAATAATAATGTAATTTATAATGTCTGGGTAAATATATTTGATGAGTCCTACGACTAATGGAATAGCCGAAAGCGCTTGAATATATGGAACATTTTTCAGGTTTTTAGATACTTTATGTCCAGAAAAGAAATACTTGAACGAGTGAAAGCAAAAAAATGAATAAAAAACTTAATCACAGTACCTTGTCTGTCGCCCTTAACTAAACACACACACACACACACACACACACACACACATACATATATATATATATATATATATATATATATATATATATATATGTGCGCGTGAAAATATATAGGAAATAGGAAAGAAGCGTTAGATTATTGAAAATGTAAACCCAACCGCCCTTTATTAACATCGTTGGTTTTCTCCGTTTTCTCCGTTTCCATAGAAATTAATATTACGAATGTATATGCTTTATAAATCACCATAAATTTCAAAATTTGTTATTCCAAAATTCGCTTGAGGATAAAACAGAACTAGGTACTTTAATTTGATTTAATTTGTAGCGATGGAATCATATTTAAAAACAATATTATAATATATATATATATATATATATATATATATATATATATATATATATATATTTACCGGGTGTAACAGGAAAATTGGCCAAATCGTGTAGCAGAAACATTCTTCAATTGTTACATTAAGTTTTGAATAGTTGTTGTATCTTAGAAATGATTAAAGATATCTTACTGGAATTCTCCGAGGTATTTATAACACGAGTGGACATTACATTGAGCAATAAAAATATATAATTACTTTTCCAAGCTTAACAGAAGAATCGTGATGAATTCGACCATAAACGAAAATGGCATGTTCATCATTAATTGATCAGAGCTAAGGATCGGAAGTTCATGAAGGATTGAAATTAGCTACAAATATATATATATATATATATATATATATATATATATATATATATATATATTATTTCAAGATCGTTTTCTAACTTATTCAAGGTGATCTTCGCCCTCTCTAACCTTCTAACTTTCTGTCCTGAAGTAACACGTACGATTTCACCTTCAAGTCTTTTCTTTCACTGCTCTTTTGACTGTCAAAGCGTCATATGGACAGAGTTGGATCTGTTCCAATTGATCTCTTTAGATGAATTTGAAATAATGATCACCTTCCTTTTGTGACCTCCTGATTCAGTTCTCCTCTCAAACTTTTTCCCCTTTTTTAAAACTTATTCACCGTTCTCTTGATGCTTCTTGAATGAACTTTGAAGATGGAAGCCAGATTATGAAAGATAAGTACCATTACAGAGGGCCTGAATAATTATTTTTCGTCTCACCATTGCTCAGTTGAGAAGACAGTGGGGCGGACACAAAACGATTTTTAACTGTTCTATTTCTAGCTTAATAACTCAAAGGGTTTTTTCAGTAATTCTTACGATAAATGGTGCCAAGATGGTTAAACGTCATATCTAAAAACCTGTAAAAAAAAAACTCTGTTAGTTTAGTGTTTATTTTTTTAGATATTAAGCATTTTGTGGGATGGAGAATTACGCTGTTACACAGTTTAGACAATTTTGCTGTTACAAATGGTATATATATATATATATATATATATATATATATATATATATATATATATATATATATATATATGTGTGTGTGTGTGTGTGTGTGTGTGTGTGTGTCTATGTGTGAGCGTGATTGTGCGCGTGCGTTCTCTGGCGCATGCGCAGTAGCAATATGTATGTTCTTTTGTCAGTTTAAAACCTGGGAAAGATCGTGTACTAAATGACTCTATCGTCTTGAAACCTGAAAATGTCTGCGACTTGTCTTTCCTTTTTTTTTTTTTTTTTTTTTTGTTACTTTACCCACTTTTGGAACGAGTGTTGCGGCATAACAAGGAAGAAGGTGTTGGTTGGGGTACAGGTTCGATCCGGTCAAGCCGTCTAAGCTCATCCCCCTCATAGACATCTTGCGAAATAGGGAGCAAGGTTACATCCGGCACGGCCCAGCCTTCTCCACATCCTGCATGCACGCAAATTTTATTTGTCGGGTAAAGGGAAGCCCAGAGTTAAGGGCTTAGGGCTCAAGAACGGATGATAAAGAAAAGAACTTCCTTGTACCCTATACCGTGCCACGCCTATCTGAAAGATTAGCAGACGAAAAAAAAAATAGACATATGAACAACACAAACGGTAGGGTGATTAAGAAGTATTTGGCTCCTGCCCTCACTGCTCCCTGAAATCT
This sequence comes from Acanthosepion lycidas, assembly GCA_963932145.1. NCBI lineage: Eukaryota > Metazoa > Mollusca > Cephalopoda > Sepiida > Sepiidae > Acanthosepion > Acanthosepion lycidas. Next base: position 80,321,785 of record OZ010601.1, read on the forward strand.
TTCTTTTTTGTTTTTTTTTTATCATACCTCGTAGCTTAACCGTAAAAAGAAAAAGACAAAGAGAATTTCGTTTTCGTAAGCGAACGAAGGTCATGTTTTGTTCTGTTAATTTTTTTTCTCTATTTGGTAAATATTAGAACTTAAAACGTATTTATAAATTAGGAAAAGTAAGGAAATCAGAAGTCTTATTGGGATAGCCAAAGATTCCTTCCAAAAGCTAAGCGGAACATTAAAAGATAGAATAACAAGAAACAAGGAAAAGGGATCTAAACTGTTACGCGATATATATCCTATCTGGCAATCTCCTCAAAGATGACGAAGAGACTGGAAGCAAACGAAATATGGTTATACAGAATCATGCTGAGGATACCGTGGACCGTGCATGTGAAGGAAGTTTTACAGAAAATAAAAACGAAATGAAAACTTTTACTTAACATCTAGAAAAAGCAGTTAAAACTTATAGAGCACATAATGAGGAAAGAGGGCTTAGAAAATTTGATACTCAGAGGACAGATTGAAGGCTAGAGGGACAGAGGAAAGCAACGTAAAATTACTTAGTGACCTTGAGTAAATGGATGGCGGAACAAGCTTTAGAAGAAATAACAGTAAAACAAGATTTATTACATCCCGGGTAAAACGATAAACTACATCCGACTGCAAGGCCCCTGATCGAACTACCGCTTAATTTCTGGCGTTCCCAGGTTCACACTGACCCGGGGTGATAGCACCTGCCAGGGCCCCAGTTAATCCAAAGGGGTCAAAACGCCATGAAAGTGTAAAAATAGGTTTTAATAATAAAATAGGTATTTTGAGGAAAAAATATTACCAGCAATAAAAATCTTGTCGGCATTAAATAAACCATTGAGATATGCCGTAAAACAAATCAAACCAAACCAATATATACTGAGATAGATAGATAGATAGATAGATAGATAGATAGATATGAAGAGACTGAGAGAGACAGATAAACATGAAGAGACCAAGATAGATAGATAGAGAGATAAAAAAATATTACCAGCAATAAAAATCTTGTCGGCATTAAGCTATTGTGGTTGATATGCCGTAAACCAAACCAAACCAAACCAAACCAAACCAAAATTTATTAAGATCTACGAAGGATAATAAATTACGGAGAGCCAGGATCGCCTACGTCCTGAGAAGACACGGCACTTAAAGAAGAAGTGTAATTGGCCATAGTTTAATGCAACTTATAGAAATGCCCTTAGATAAATAATTGACAAAGTTTGCAATGAACAATAACAAAAGAAAGAGAAGACAAAAGTAGCCAAATTAACTCTAGAACTCTAACCATGGGTATATAGTACCCAGCGAAAATTTTCCTATTTTTAATTACAATTTTCAGTACCTGATTTTCTTACCTAAATAATGTTTTTCAATTCCTATTAATGTTAACTCAAAGTACAAAGTTTGAAGTGCCCGCATGTAAAATATTTCAAATAAAGATTTATATTTAATATTTTTTTTGATATTTTTAATATCGGGTATGATATACCCATGGTTAGTAGTGGGGTAACTTTAATTGATGGTTAGTTTTCTAGGGTTAAAATAATAAGGCAAAAGGTTCACAGTGTAAAGGCGTTAGTTAGATCCAGGACCCAAAGAGTGTGAGTTCAATACCCAGTTAAGGCAGTGGAGAACTTGGAGAGGGTAATTAACAGAAGATAACTGATAACTGACATCTATTAAACATGGCAAATGGAACTAGAACAGCCTACCCCAGTGAGCGAAATAAAGGGTTCAGTTCGACATTCCAACCAACTGAAGAAGGCCGGAGCGTACAACGGCCGAAACATTGTAATAAATATGGCGACAAAGATGAGGACAACAGTTCGAATAATGTAAATAATGTACATAATACCTCATCTGAGAAATATAGACAGATACTCAAGGGCCGAAACGTTGTAATAAATATGGTGACAAAGATGAAGACAAAAGTCCAAATAATGCAAATAATGTACATAATACCTCATCTCAGAAATATAGACAGATACTTTAAAAATCGCGTTAACACAAAAAAGCGATACATAAAAGCTCTCGCAGTGTTCTGACTTCAAGACAACAAAGAACAGAAATATGGTGGATGAGTTTCTAGAAGTGGCCTATCTTATTGGTTAGGAAGAAATCACAGCATGCAACTGTATGCTTTTACTATAGATTTGGGGAGGAGGATGTTTTTGAGGCAATTCCTACCAAGATAGGAACTAACAGTCTTCCAAAATGTAAGCAAAATATTAAGAAACAGGAAAATATCGAAATGTCTATTGTGTAATATCGGTCCTCTTACATGTCAGTGAATGCTGGACAACTCACTCACAGATAAAGAAGAGACTTGAGGCATCAGAGACAGGAACTACAGATGCATGATGAGCATATCATTGACCAAACATGTGAACAAAGACGAAATTCCGAAGAGAATAGAAACAAAAATGAACATTTATACTACTTTTTTTAAAAAAAATCTGTATCACCCCAAGTAAGGTAATGAAGCCACTAAGACACAATAGGTTACAGGGTGTGCAAGAATTGGGAACAGAAACATTAATAATGAGCGGGGAGGGTTAAAGTAATCACGAGGACAGTAGATAGCGGTTGACATTGTATTTAAATTTCTTTATGTTGGCTGCCAACTCGAGTCGGAGTACGGCCATTACTACATCACTTTTTGGAGAATATCCACAGATGTGCTAAACGAATGAGGCTTTTTAGCCCAGTAAGGAACCTACAGACTCTGGCACAAACAGGGCACTTAAGAGATCCAACAGCGGGTAGTGCATTATTATGAAATTTAAAATGTCGCACAAAACCGCTTCTGGGCCCGCATATCTTACCACAAATATCACATTTTAATTTCTGGGCGTCTACTTTTTTATAGTCAATTGCCGCCTTCCGTCGGTGTGCATATATATATATATATATATATATATATATATATATATATATATATATATATATGTGTGTGTGTGTGTGTGTGTGTGTGTGCAAAAGATTTGGAAAGAGTTGGATGACATATCCAGTCATAATCATGGTGTTTCAAATTATCAATAATGATGGCAAAGTTGTACCTCCATCCTTCTTTCTAGAATTATTAACAACGAGTGAGGATGAAACAAATTGACGATGGTCGTGTATTGATTGTGTAAGTATATATTTCTTTTTATAATTTCATCACAAGCAAGGCGATAATGCCACTAAGACACAGTTAGTTACTGGGGCTGAAAGAGAATGAGAAGACTTTAGTGATGAGAAAAGACAATAAAAGAACAGATTTCACGAAGATAGAAGATGGCGATTGGCATTGCATTTAGATTTTTGAATATTGTAGGTGGCACGAAACAAAAATCCAGAAGAAAGTTCCACATGCGGGAAGTGCGAGAAACTATTAGAACATATACTCTAAAAAGATTATACTGGTGGGAAATACGGTAGAAAACGGAAGAAAATTATCAGAAGGAGACAGTTGAAATTTCTAGAGCACATAATGAAAAAAGAGAACTTGGAGAATTTGATACTCACAAGACAGATTGAAGTCAAGATGGACAACGGAATAAACAACGTATAGCGAGCTCGTGTAAATGGATGTCAGAATTCCGTTGAGGAGAGATGGAAAAAGGCAAAATTTATTAAATTCTACAAAGGACTGGAAATCATGGATCGCCAACATCCTATTTACGAACATTTCCCGTTGAAACACCGGTTCCCGTATGATGGCCAAAGTTAAGCAACGTCGAGCCTGGTCAGTACCTTGATGACTGACCGCTTGGGAATACCAGGTGCTGTAAGCATGGATGTGCGAGTGGTGTAATGTATAACGTCTCGGAATGCGAAGTCGGAGAGCTGAGTTCGAATTCCAGTTGGGTTCATTACATGCAATTACGCGCAAATACCATTGGGAAAGGTATGAATTCCCCTTTTCTCCCCAGTTTATGGGTTAAATAGTAAGGCTAGTATCTAAACATTATTATTATCTCAAAAATGGTTAATACAATATTCAGTAGCAAAAAGAAAATTTCTTACAAACCCCAAAATATACTTTAACCTACAAAAATTTAATAATCCGTAAAAAATGAAGGAACACGACACATAGAAGAATTCTATGTTTCTGTCTTCTACTTGAGACATAAAGTAAAATTCCAAATGGGTGTGGCTCCGATGTGAGGGAAGAATAGATATGAGAAGAGTTCTACCTGGAACAAGCGCTGGGGTCTAAGCATGCCCTATTTCTTGGCCGAAGAAAAAATTATAGGGAGTTTGAAAAAAAAATATTGGAATAGATAGATATGAACAGACTGGAATAGATAGATAGATAAATAGATAGATAGATAGATATGGATAGATAGATAGATAGATAGATAGATAGATAGATAGATAGATATGAGCAGAGAGAGATAGATAGATAAATAGATAGATATGAACAGACTGAAGCAGACAGATCTGAACTAAGAGAGAGAGAGAGAGAGAGAGAAAGGGGAGATGAATTGTCTGAGTTCAGTAGATAAATAGACAGACACGAACAGATTGAAGCAGACATATCTGAACTGATAGAGAGAGAGGCACACAGAGAGAGAGAGAGAGAGAGCGAAAGAAGGAATAGATGAATTATCTGAGTTACATAGATAGATAGATAGATATGTAAATGTAAGCAGTCAAATGTACTGTATGGAAAGACCATGATATAAGATATAAATTAACCTTCCGAATGTATTTTAGATTGGTTCACGAGCTGCCTTTTTTGCATTGAATATTCTTTTCATAGGGACAGAGATACCAAGACAAGTATTAGTTTACCCTCAATAACTCTTCCCGCAACAAATTTACACAAAAAGACACCATTTTGGGTGTCTCAGGTACTGTAACATTCAACCCAGCTTCCAATGACAACACCGTCTGGTTTGTGTTAATGCCAGTGCCATAAATTCTAGCCTCCTCTTTTAACGCCTATCAGTCTATGAAGCTGACTGGCTCACTCTACTTATATCATTCTTAGCCTTGTCATATATATTTCAATATGTTCTTATCTATCTCCGACTCTTTATAGACAGATCTTTTCATATCTACGTATTTCTGTCGGTTTGTAAATACCCACCTATCTATTTGTCTATATCCGTCTCCTGGATGTTCGTTACGTATGTAAATATTTATACATGATGGGGTCTGTGTCTGGTGTGTTAGAACGTTCGCTATACGCCTAAGTGACCTGGGTTCGAATCTGTCGAATGTGAATTCCTGATGTTATCGATTTGGGGCGGCGATTTCAGCGTGCGGCGACTCTGGAGAATACATAAAAACCAGACCATTAGTTGACGAAAACCTTGTGAGTTAAACTGGATGAAATGAACTGACCGGTAGCCAATGATGACTATATTAGCACGAACTCCTCCTGGCTGAGGGTTAGAGCGTATAGGTCTTTCAAACTATTGATCATTATATGATCTATCTCAGAAACTGTAACTAAGATATGTGTGGGCAATTCAGTTCGTCCGTAGTTTGCGATGACTGAAATAGATTAAAGAGCTTACTTTCGTCCACTCCTCCGGTCTACCAACTGAGCTGTTGCTAGTGACCTCTAATCTCTCAGTTTCGTCAGTACGCCGTCACGCCAATAATGCGATTTCTCGTCTTCCTCCCACCCTCGCTATTTATGCCCGCGTCGGGAGCAACTACAATTTGCATACGAGACTTACTTCTCGTTCGCCCGAGACTTCCGGTTTTATAAATTCAAGCTGGTTTGAATTCTTAGTATTTTTTTTTTATTATTAATTTTTTTCCCTGCACGTCCGCCCGCGATCTTTCAACAGGACCTGACACGCCAAGTAAACTCATTTTGTAGGAGGTAAGTCTTCTCGTTCCTAACAATCTGCTCAGAATAAATGCAGTATCAACCACTGGTGGGCTGTGTTGGTTTTACAATAAACACAGATATGCTTGAGAAGGCGTCTTGAACAGGGACTTGATAACCCCCCCTAGCAGACGAGTGTGTTCGGAAACGAGTGGCCGGGCGTTATGTATGCATATCAGATCACTCTGTAACCCAGTCACATTGTCGGTTTATTGGCGACTAGACCACTTCCGCCACCAGGCTTTTCTGGCGAAGACAGTGGCTAGACACCGAAAAAGATTAAAGATAAAACAGTTGGATGAACCCCTTCGAGGAATTAATGGCGTTCTAGCACAAATACCGGAAGTTGAAATACCTGGGAGAATGCATAAACATTGAGAATATTTGACCTCTTTGTTTTCCTTAACCCATTGATACGTGCGTTACTGAACAATTGTAACCCTCCTGCCTGAGGCTCCTGAGGCTCCTAAGTCAAAAGTCGCAAATAATTGGAATGTAATCTTTCACGGTATATAAATAGTTACAAGTGTTTATCCACCGTTTGTTGGGTATTACGTCTTTTTTCTCTACCACCGTTCAACCGGTGGCTGGGCATTAAGTCATTTTTCCTCTACCACCGTTCAACCGGTGGCTGGGCATTAAGTCATTTTTCTCTACCACCGTTCAACCGGTGGCTGGGCATTAAGTCATTTTTCTCTACCACCGTTCAACCGGTGGCTGGGCATTGTCATTTTTCTCTACCACCGTTCAACCGGTGCTCAGGGCTCAAACGGTTATGGCATCCATCCAGAAAGAAAACCGCTTATATGTCAAACGTGCAGCTTTGACACTATTCCAAAGATGTTAATTGGTTAACATTTTGGCAACATGCCTGTTCTGACTTAGAGAGCAGAGTTGACTCAGTACAACGTATTTATCATGAACATGTATTGCATGCTATTGTAAGTTAATATCATGTGGTGTTCATACGAGTTGGCAACCATTATGTTTGTATTTATATATACTTAATGCCATGCAAATCATCGTACAGCCGCAGGATATCATAATTTTGATGGTGTCAGTCAGTCTTAGTCCATTCAGCTAGTGACTATCTTGATCTTGGTGTTCCTCACCAAAGATATCGTAATCAATTTTGATGGACTAAGACTGGATGATACATCCAGTCTTAGTCCATTCAGCTAGTGACTACCTTGATCTTGGTGTTCCTCACCAAAGATATCGTAATCAATTTTGATGGTATCCTCCAGTCTTAGTCCATTCAGCTAGTGACTATCTTGATCTTGGTATTGCTCACCAAAGATATCGAAATCAATTTTGATGGTATCCTCCAGTCTTAGTCCATTCAGCTAGTGACTATCTTGATCTTGGTGTTTCTCCCACAAAATATCGTAATCAATTATAATGATGTCATTCAGTCTTAGTCCATTCAGCTAGTGACTACCTTGATCTTAGTATTCTGGAATTTAAATTCAAAAGTTAGTACACAGTAGAGCTGTAGACCATGCAGATCCAGTGAACTCAATCAAGGATACAGGGTTTATCTATTATACACGATGTCCATAAAGTTCGTGTGCACTTAAAAAAATTAACTTCATTTGTATTTGCGATAGAAATAATCTGTCAAAAATGTTATAAAGTTTAATGTAACTAGTTTTAAGTATAGCTAAAATAACTAATGTGATTTTAGGCATTACTGTAAATCAGTTGGCATATATTTTCCGGGAACTGCAAAATTGTATTACCCTTTGTATTGCTAATGATGGAGGATATGTGGAAACTTAAATAAAATTTCAATAAACTCTTAGAAAATATAGATTTACTTCTTTATAATCCTTTTTAAAAATTATTTCTATCGCAAATACAAATAAAGTTATAATTTTTTTAAACTGCACACGAACTTTATGGACACCCTGTACATGCAGCATACCTATGAAATCGAAGGCTGGTCTCAAGTGTCATCTTAGGAGTCATGCACGACGAAACCAGACAGAAGTCATTACCAATGATGTGGACAGTGAAGAAATGGCTTTTATCTGAGTAATATTTCACAATCACCATTTATGTATGTATGCGTGCATGTAATGGTTAGAACGTTCGCTTTCTGAACATGAGGCCCGGGTTCGAATCTCACCAGGCTCGATTTGTCAGGCAGTTGACTTCTTTATGTTTTCAGTCTAGAAGTGGCGATCTCAGCGTATGGCACCTTTGGAAAATACCTGAAAACCAGATTACGGGTTGAAACAAGACTTGTGAGTGAAATTGGGGAGACGGAACTCTTGGGGAGCCGTCGGTGGGTTTGCTAGCACAAAGTCTCAAGTCATCGTGACCGAGGGTTTGTTCAGACTGTTGATCACGCTAGATAACAGGCTCTCTCTCGCTCTCTCTCTCTCTCTCCGCTCTGCATAGTTGCAGTATGAACCACAAATGAGCCTGAGCAGGTGTCTGCAACGGGGATTGGCTAGCCGACCTAATAGAATATGAGAGCTTGCGCCATTTTTGTAAGTATGCATGCTGAATGAAAAGTCGAAGTTTGACCTCTCCGTATCGACTGGTTGTACTGGCTTCAGCTTGACCAGTAGCAGGATTAGATATACACAGACTTGACCTAATATATACATATATACCCACGAATAAAATATATACAAAAATGTATGGATATATACACACGCACTCATACATATATATATATATATATATATATATATATATATATATATATATATATATATATACACACACCTACATAATAATAATAGCTTGCCACGTATTCGAAGATACTCGTCTATTAGGACTGCTAACCAAACCCTTTTACAGACACTCGCTAAGGCACATCTTGTGTTTGCTCAACACCCAAAGAGCCCGCCTGTGGTTTACACTACAACTGTGTTGACAGATCTTAGTTATAATTTCTGGGGGAAAGTGTGTTATCTAGCATGATCAACAATTTGAACAAGGCCACCACGTCCAAGTTCTCGGCTACGATGACTTGTGGTTTCGTGCTAGCTGAGCAGACCTTAGCTCCGTCTACCCAATTTCTACCCAAATGACTCCAAAAGAGTCCCCTCTACCGAATTTCACTCACTCGTGGTATGGTCTTCAGGCCCTTTTCAAAGGTGCCGAATGCTGGGGTCGACCTCGACCGATAACATCAGGAAGTCGCCGTCCCGACAAATCGACCATAGTGAGATTAGAACCGGGGTCTCATGGAGAGAAAGCGAACGTTCAAACCACGAGGCCCCGCGCCCATATACATCTACATACATATGTACACATATGCATGTATACCTACACATCCATATAGATACTTATATACAAACATAGGTTTATTCTTCAGAGTTTATATATATATGTCTATATAGACACATATACAAACGTAGGTTTATTATTCAGAGTTTATATATATATATATATATATATATATATATATATATATATATATATATATATATATATACTGATATAGTTTTATTCTTCAGAGTTTTCATTCTACTAAAGAAGGTTGCCAACCAAGACTAAAATCCCCAACATGTCCCTAAGACCAATGCATAAGACGAATCTTGGACATCAATTGGCAGAATCTTGTACACCAGACACAAAACTCCTTCAGCGTGCAAACAGAGCCTGCATAGAGAAACTGCTTCTCCAAATGCGCTGAAAAAGGTCATCTGACATGTATGGAGGATGATGTCTATGTTGAGCTGGTACAAGAAAATATTTCAAGGATGTAGTTAAATGTGATCTAAAGATTCTTGGGGTTAATGTTGAAGACAGGGAAATTATTGCTGGGGAACGCTGAAACCATTGTGAGCAGAAGAGAATTGAGCAGTCTAACAAAAAGTGCGCCATTTGAAAAGAGAGAAATAGAATCACTTGAATTATTTGTTGAAAAGTCATCCTTTCTGGTTCAGCCAATCACGTGAGATCACACGAGAGGTCGGGTGTAAACACCTGTGAAATGCAACCCTACTAGAAAGACCTGCAGGTTACTTGGCCGAGATTTGTGACAAGGTTTGTAAGTCTGTTGCGGGACATAAACGTCATATGATTGTACACTGGGGCAGGCAAGTTTCAAAATAGTTATCACAGACAAACATTATGTCTGCCACGTTTGTAATTGTGGTTGTAAAAGTGTAGCTGGCGGTAAAGATAAATTACGGGCCGATAGCAGAGCTTTAGCTAAGGTAAAAATGATAGACATAATATAACTCTGAATGAAGAAACACTACCAAAAAGCAACCAAGTGAAAAGATGGTCTTCTTCTTCTTCTTCTTCTTCTTCTTCTTCTTCCTCTTCCTCTTCCTCTTCCTTTTCTTCTTCTTCTTCTTCGTCTTCCCTTTCTTCTTCTTCTTCTTCCTCTTCTTCTTCCTCCTCTTCTTCTACTTCTTCTTCTTCCTTTTCTTCTTCTTCTTTCTTTTCTTCTTCTTCTTCTTCTTCTTCTTCTTTCTTTTCTTCTTCTTCTTCTTCTTCTTCAAAGAAGTGACAATCATCATTAAATAAATTAAGCCGTGAAGGCACTAAGTTC
>OZ010601.1:80334663-80352163 GCA_963932145.1 Acanthosepion lycidas
AAAGATGATCTTGTTATGTTGACATAGAAGATTGCTATGCGACAATAACGGTCGCGGAATAGTAGACGCAGATCGTAAATTCGCGATGCGGTTTAATGACGTCATACCACGCGAGTGCCGATATATTAACAACAGAACCATATGTGTAGATGCAAGGTAATGTGTTGTGACTAGTTTGAAATGAAATTTTGTTAAGTGTGGGTTGCTTTCTTTTAATGTAGATGGCCTCCATTATCTGAATGTTCGTTTTACTGTGTGTATATGTGAGTATTATTGTGTTCTAAAGCATAAGAATATTACAAAGGCTCATGATCAGACATACCAGACATTCATTGTCTGTTATATTTAACAGTATATGTTTTTACATATATATATATATATATATATATATATATGGTTAGGTAAATGAAATAATTAGATATTAGAGACCGTATACGTGTGAACTGACGGGCATACGTTAGTAAACAAATAAATAATTATCAAATTTAGCAGAATATAGAGTAAATTTCTGTTTCAGAGTTTACGATGTTATTCCTTTGTTTTGTTTTAAGTCGCCTATTGTTTTTTTTAATTTTTTCTTTACCCAGTGCAAGGCCCAAGAGCCACTCAATTTAGAGTGTTACTATATGGACCTATACTAGCGTCGGATAGAACAAGCGCTAAGAGTATAGAGCTGAAACAGACTTTTAAAGGAACTGGAAACTTAATCCTAAACAGGAAACAAGAGATAAACTTCTACTCTTGTTCAAAAGATTGGGGAGGAGTGTGAACCGGACGATAGGCAGACCTATCTACTACTATTAGTTGTAATCAGCCTTCTGTTGAGTTTAACTAAATTCTTTTCAAATGTAGATGTAATAGAATCTGTAAGTAATATAATCAGAACTAATTTTGTTTATATCGTTCATTTTTTCATTTAAAAAATGGTGAGTTTTCTGTTTCGCGTTAAATTTGAAATATTTAGGATATTGTAGGATCTTGAAATTCAACATATTTCTCCTCAACATGTAATTATTGAGGTCTACGGAATCAACATGCTTTTAAATAGAGTCTAACAATTATTCCGGATTTTGTTCTGTTTTTATGGTGTAAACAGGAATTTATGAGATCATTGTTATTTAGTAGATTTACAATAGACATTAAGTTTTAGGGAATTGTTTAGCCTGATATCGAGGAAATGTAATGTATTCTTTCTGCTTCATAAATAAATTCTATTTTACGATCGACAAGATCAGGTAATATTGTTTTGCGAGGATATAGTAACAATATATCGGAAATATGTTGGTTGTTTATGTAAAAACTCTGGAAAGTAGCAAATTCAAGAAACTCTATGAAAGAATCAGCTAAAAACTCCTCTAAGAGGTGATCCCATCGGTAGCCCGAACTTTATCCCTCTGTTGATGAGCAGGATCTCCGGGGAGAGCATCATGGTCAGGTGACAGGAAGTTTTGGCGGCGTGAGAGTTACATCTACATATTTGCGAATACCCCTTAGTGGACACCCGTTTGAGCGGAATGGTTTACCTGACATGAATGATTTCATACTGGGTTCCACATGCAAGAGTATGCAATGATTTTTTTATCAAAATCTGTCACAGTATGGTGCACATTTGACTGTTATGCATTAATATATATATATATATATATATATATATATATATATATATATATAATATTTAAAGGATATATATGTATATATAGCATTTAGATGATATATATATATAACATTTAAATGATAAATATATAACATTTAAATGATATATGTATATATATATATTTAATTTATGTATATCTATCTATTTCTTTCTCTCTCTCTCTCTCTCTCTCTCTATATATATATATATATATATATATTAAGCGTTATTTTTAGTGGTTACGCATATTTGTGTAAAAGCTCAGTTTATTGTTTTATCAGTATTTTGTTTTCGTCGACCAGCTTGAATTTTCCATAAATCATTTTAAAGTCAAATGTGACCTCCATCAGGATTCGAACTCTTTTGCAGGATAAAACGTCATAGAATCCGACGTACTCTTAACCGATTCAGCCACAAAGAGCGTCGTCGAATAAGCAAGTTTTTATACTGACTTTTGTGCCTATCCCTTTCGTTTAGATTCCCAAAAGTTCATAACTGCTTAGTATCGCATCGGATAAGTAAACAAAGCAATTCCTAAGGAAGTAATGGGTTTTTATTTAATAATTCGACATATTTTAAGGTGATAAAAATATACACCCGTCATTAGACGTGATTCACCCACATTAAAAATGCAGGACGTCTATTCATGTATGGGTATCTTCAAAATAACGTGTAGACTGACAGGAAACGTTTTTATTTTAATTCCAATCGTCTGTGTTATACTCAGGTAATTTTAAATTATGAAATATATATGCAAATCTCAACCTGTGAATAGGTTCGTTTTTATGGATGTAAGCTGATAGAGGATGCCTAAAGAAGTGGGGAAGACAGAGGGAGAGAGAGAAAGAGATAATTAGGGATACGTAATACTTACCTGGCATTTAATATCGGTTCTACAATAGGGCAGTGAATGCTGGACAATCTCATCACAGATGAAGAAGAGACTTGATGCAACAAAAATGTGGTTCTACAGAAGGATGCTGAGAATAACATCGAGTGAACACGTAAAAAACGACGTAGTTTTAGAAAAATGGAAACAAAATGGATACTTATACGTAGCATCGGAAGGAAACAGTTGACATTTCTAAAGAACCTAACGGGGAAGGACGGTTTGGAAAATTTGTCACTCACAGGACATAATGAATTGGCAGAATAGGGATTAGAAGATATAGCAAAAAGATAAACTTTACTAAGGACTACAAAGTACAGGAAATTGTGAAGAGCCATGAACGTTCACGTCCTGAAGGGAAACGGCTAAAAAAGAAGAAGAAGAAGAAAGTTTCTTGGCGTTCCAATAACTTGGTTAATAATGGGGAAATTGAAAACACTCTTAAAATTAAGTGATTAAAATAGTTTTAGAGAAAATGGAAACAAAAAGGAAATAAATATTTAATATCAGTAAGACACAGTTGAGGTTTCCAGGACACATAATGAGGAAAGAGGGCTTGGAAAATCTGATACTCACAGGACAGATAAAGGGCAAGAGGGACAGAGGAAAATAACGCATAACAAACTTGGTTAGCGTGTCAAATTGGATGACGGAACAAGGCTTAAGAGGAATAACAGAAAGACAACGGTAATTAAGAGCTACAAGGCGCCGGAGGTTGGGGAGAGCCATGGTCGCCTGTGTCTTGAGGCGCATAAAAAAGAAGAAGAAAAAGAAAACTGCGAGAGTGAGTGAATGAATATGTGAGAATGAGTAACGACGAAGTTTTGATGAAAATGGAAGCAAAAAAAAGGAACGAATCCTTAACATCAGGAAGAGACGAGGTTTCTGGGGCACGTAATAAGGAAGGAGGGCTTGGAAAAACTGATAATCACGAGGCAGAAGGCAAGAGGTGCAGAAGAAGAGAACGCATGATATACATTGATGAGTTCAATCAACTGGATGGCTGAATAGGGTTTAGGAGAAAAAACAGAAAGACAAAATTTATTAAGAGCTACAAGGGACAGGAAGTTGTGGAGAGCCACGATCGCCTACGTCCTGAAGGGATATGGTTCATAAAGAAGAAGAAGCGAGAAGACAAAATTTAATAAGAGCTACAAAGGATAGCCTTGAGTGCACATGTTGTAAAGAGACGCCGGACAAAGTAGAATGTAATTGCTGAGAAATCTCTATCAGACAAAGGCTTCTTTGGCGAAGGCGATCATGGCTCTCCACCTTTTCCTATCGCTTGTAGTAGTTAATAAGTTTTGTCTTTTTGCTACTTATCTCAGACCCTGTTCTGTTATCCATTTCCTTAACCCCGCCAGGTATGTAACACGTTGCTTTTCCCTTGTCGCTCTTTCCCTGTATCTCCCCTGTGGGTATCAGATTTTCCAAGCCTTCCTTTCTCATTACGTGTCCCAGATATTACAGCTGCCTCTTCCTGATGTTAAGTATAAGTTTCCTCTTTGTTTTCATCCTCTCCAAAACCTCATCGTTGCTCACACGCTAGGTTCATGATATCCTTAGCAGCCTTCTGTAGAATCATACCTCTGTTGCCTCGAGTCTCTTCTTCATCTTTCAGGAGGCCATCTAACATTTCCGTAACGGAGGACAGATATCACGAAGCAGTTCAATACGTTTTTCTTTGTTACCAACGAAATCTTCCTGTCTCGTAATACTCTGCCCAGCTTTTGGAATACGTCTTTGGCATTCTCAATACGTCTTCGGATCTCAGTCGCACTTATATATATATGGCACAGTGGTATGAATTTCTGGGTATTATAAACCTAATGTTTTCAGCAACTATTTTCACCAGTGCTCATATTGCAATTTTGCTGTTATCATTACAAGTTTTTACCCGAGCTCATATTGCAACTTTGTTATCATTGCTTTTCTCTGGAACTCCTTATTACTGGTTCCCATATTGTATTTATTTCTATGCTTGGTCGGCTCAGGAGATTTTTGTGGCCTAGCATATGTGCTGATTCCTTAAGTTTATGAATTTTCCAATGGTGTTCCCTGTCTATGATCTCAACATGATCCCACAGAGGGCAGTGATCTCCCTTCTCTCTCCATATGTGGTCAGCCACGCCTGATTTTTATACTTCCCCTCCTGTTACAGCTTCTGGTGTTCTTGAAGCCTTACCTTGAGGAGGCGGCCTGTCTCTTCTTTATATTCCTTTCCGCAGCTGCACGGGATAGCGTACACACAGTCTTTAGTCATGTTCTCCTCTATGGGGGGGGGTTCACTCGAGAGAGATATCTGCGAAGTGTTGTCAAGCTTTTGAAGGTTGTCCTGATGTTATATGGACCGCAGATCCTTTGTATTTTCTCTGATAACCCCTTCACATAAGGCAGGCAGACTGTTTTCTGAGTGTTGTTGTCCTCCTCCTCCTCTTGTACCCGCCTATCCCAGTTTTGGGGGGCTGCTGCCATGTACCCAGGATAGTTTTTACGTTGTAGGGTACCAATTCTTTATCTAACGTCTCTAGGTCGACACTTATGACTTTTGCTCGGTGTTGTAAGCAACGGACGATCCCTTTCTTTACGCTGTATGGATGGTGGGAGTTGAAATTGAGGTACTGTCCGGTGAATGTTCCTACAACGGCCGAAACGTTGTGATAAATATGGCGACAAAGATGAGAACCATAGTCTGAATAATGTAAATACTGTACATAATACCTCATCTCAGAAATATAGACAGACTTCCCAGATATTGAAGTTTCTGTACCGGCTTGATTTTAGTGTCCCTGACCTGTAAATCACATTTTGTGCTCATCTTCTTGCAGATGACCATGCATTCTTGTAGTCTATGCTTACTCCCTTCTCGCTCTCATTCTGTGGGTAGTTTTTTAGTTTCCTTTCTTTGTCTACTAAAGATTGCTGGAATATAAAAACAGTTTAGTATCTCTATGGGTATGGGGATCTAGTCGATATGAATAAAAGAGTATTCTAAAAGTGGTTGGCTTCAAACAAGTTTACATATATATATATATATATATATATATATATATATATATATATATATATATGGAAAACGAGGTGCAGAAACGTCGCGATGCATACAGACTGATGTGTCTACTTGTGCACTAATTAACTAATGAAATGTACTTCATCTGAGGAAGGTTACCAGCTTTCATCTCCGACGTAAGGAGCATCTAAATGAATTAATTCAAATGTTTTCTTTTCTTCCTTTGATTTTGATCTATTTGCTTGACCGTAACCCATTAATATATATATATATATATATATATATATATATATATATATATATATATATATATATATATATATATAAAAAGGCTCAAACACAATTATTCCATGGTTATAATTTATTACATTGTTATCGTAATCACGATCCAAATCGTTAGACATACAAATTAAAAAAAAAAGTAATTTTTTGTAATTTGTAGGGTCTAATGAATAGAGGAAAAGAGATCAGTCGATTGTAATTTTGTCTCTCAAAAAAGGAACATACATGATACACGAGATATACGAGATAAAATCATCTTTTATAAGTAAACATTTGGGGGTCGCACGTTACGCGAGATCGCGGGTTACATTAATATATATATATATATATATATATATATATATATATATATATATATATATATAGAGAGAGAGAGAGAGAGAGAGAGATGATATTAGTGGTCAATACACACACACACACGCATATATATATATATATATATATATATATATATATATATATATTAATAAATTACGAAGAGGATAGAATCCAGGTAGAACTCAATCTCCAGGACAGAGTAATAATATAATAAAAAAAGTCTCAAACAGTAATATTCCATGGTCATAATTTATTACATTGGAATTGAAATCACGATCCAATCTATCAGACGTAAAAATTCAATATATATATATATATATATATATATATATATATATATATATATATATATATATATATATATATATATATACTTAGATGGGTATCCTCGAAAACGAGTGGCCAGCTACATAAACACACACACTCACACACACACACACATTTACATATATATATATATATATATATATATATATATATATATATATATATATATATATATATATATATTAAAATATAACTAAATTTCAAAAATTACGTATTACCATTTCTAATAGCTATAATTAATTAGCATATATATACTCCACCTTCTACGGATAATTAATTACCTTACTTTTTTATCAGCTTTCATATTGTATCACCGTTCGGTTATATTATTAATATTTTATATAGAAGTTCCACTTTTTTTAATTTAACTACAGGCCCCTTTTTAAAAATTTATTTTCTGTAAACTTTACATCTGACTATCCTAACCCTCCCACCAACTCCCTTTCAAAAATTTGAACATGTCATATTTATAATCACGACATATTTATCGCTTACATATTTTCCGTAGTTGTCAATTATGTGCTGTCTATGTTCCGGTTTATCATGGCATAAAAAAATATCTCCTCCATCTCCATCCTCTGAACTTACTTTTCTAGTTAGCGAAGGTCTGACATTTAATTGGTTAATCAAGACATACCCACAAGTCTATTTTTAATTCTGAAATGATGTCACCCCACCCCCGGCTTTAACTTTCGGAAAAAATATTCCTCTACTTTCTATTGAGCAATTTTTTTTAAGTAAATGCTACGGACAGTGGAATTTTACACCATCTGTTCTTTCTCGCAGTTGTATATATATATATATATATATATATATTCAGTTGCGTGGACAGTAATTTGTAACCCCGAGTTTCACTCTTTTGTGATCATCAGACAAACTCATCATGATATATATATATATATATATATATATATATATATATATAAACGTAAGTATTACCAGTTTGTGACTGGTAGGGATAATTCCAAGGAGGATATTAATCCAGGGAAAGCTCAACTAATTTGGAATTAAGATGGTTTGTCCTGCCTAACAGGCCATACCAGTCAATTTACTTTATATTATATATATATATATATATATATATATGTGTGTGTGTGTGTGTGTGTGTGTGTGTGTGTGTGTGTGTGTGTGTGTGTGTGTGTGTGTGTATAATGTCCTAAAATGTAAGGGGAAAATACTAATACTTCATAGTACCCAGCCATTACTTCCTTAAGCCTTTGTTTTTCATAAGTCCCCCCCCTCTATATCATCTCTTCTTTCTTGCTTTCGCTCCCACTGTCAATGTAATATATTCGTCCGGTATACTGTCTCCATTTACATAGGAGATTTCAATCTGAAGAGATGAATATTACGGTATTCCCGAAATAAATTATAATCGAAATGAATAAAGTTTTCTTCTTTATTATTATTATTAATAACAATAATAATAATAATAATAATAATAATATATATATATATATATATATATATATATATATATATATATATATATATTTCTTTAAGTTTTTCAGCCCAAGCAAGAGGGGGTACCACTAGCACGCAAGAGGGGGTACCACTAGCACGCAAGAGTAGGAGCAAGAGTGAAGAGGCTTGAAAGAGGAAAAGATGAAGAGAAGGGCGGCAAATAGATCAAGGCATCTGGAGATGTCGATTGACATTGCATTTGAATAATTGGAGATGATAGCTATCAGTGAAACAAGTAAGAGGAAGGGACTTCCACAAACGAGAAGTGCGAGACATGAAGCTATGGGAGTAGAAGAGACTGCTACATTTAACCGTTTCGACAGTGAAACGGTGAGACCGTGATGCCAACCTAGTGGCACGTTTAAATTCATGCAGTTTGGGAACCAGCGAAAGTAGCTCCTCAGTGCAGTTACCGTGAAATTATCTGTAGAAAGCACGGAGAGAGGCGAAGGCACATCCGTGAAAGAGCGACTGTAAGCGTGATGCCAGCTCAGGGACAACCACGTTTCAAATCCGTCTCTGGATTTTGTCTCTGACCCTAAGACGAACAGCAGGGGCCCCAAACCATTTATGACAGCATTATTCCATGCAAGGGTGAATGGATGATTTGTAGATTTGAAGGATGGACTCGGGCGAGGAAATACACGGGATAACGATATATAAATTTTAATATATCAAGAACAATTTTAGCGGAAAGATGTATGATAAAGTAGGAAAATGCTTTCGTGCGGCACGATTTGTCCTTTACGACTTCATCGGACTAAGTTTATTTTTACGTCAATCCGACGACACATGCGCAAAGTATTTAAATATGTATTCTGATTGTATGATTCAGCCGATTTCATTTAGATTATTTTATTTTTACTTAACAAATATGGAGGTTAAAGGCAGATCACCGCCACCTGTGGGGTGAGGTTGAAATATTAAACAAAGAGCATCACCGGAAAATACGAAAACCTAAGGAATCAGCACATATGCTAGGCCACCAATATCTCCTGAGCCGACCAAGCATAGAAATGAATACAATATGGGAATCTATAATAAGAAGTACTAGAGAAAAGAAATGAATAACAACAAAAATTACAATATAAGCTCTGGTAAAAAAATGCAGTAATACTAACAAGAAAATTGCAATATGAGCACTGGTAAAAAATGATTGCCAAGACATTAGGTTTATAACTCCAAAATCTTCTTATACATCTATCCTCAAGGACACATGACCCAGTGGATAAAGCCGTTTTTTTTATTAGACACAGAGTTGTGAGTTCTATACCAGGCCACAGCAATGGTGAATCAAACTTGAAGATTTGAGTTAAAAGGAGATAACTGAGACATTCGGAAGAGGCATGGCACGTGGGACTAGAACAATCTATCCCAGTGGATGAAATAAAGGGTTCGGTTTGAAATTCCAATCACCTGAAGAAGTGCAACGGTGGAAACGTTGTGAATATGGCAATGATGATAGCGGTCCGAATAATGTAATCATAATACCTCATCTCAGAGATATAGACAGGTATTTTCTTTTTGTGTGTTACCATCACTTTTGTTATTAAATATCCCGCATTATAATAATAGTAGATCGTCACATGAAAATTTCTACTCTTTTCTTATACGTCTTTGCTCTCTCTCTCTCTCTCTCTCTCTCTCTATATATATATATATATATATATATATATATATATATATATAAAGAGTGAGGGTAGATGAGAGAGAGAGGTAAATATATGAATGTTTACATTAGCGACACCAGTTTCTTCAAACCACTTATCATGATGATGATTAATTACTCTTAAGATTTCTCAAGTCTTTTCGTGTGACTATCTTACTGGAAGCCATTTTATTCTTCCATTTTGTTTTTTGACTCGCCCGTGCTGTCTGCTAAATTTATTTGCGATTACTTTACAGGCTTCTCTTTTCAGTTTTTTTTATTTCTTACGATACATACAATAATTTACAAGACAGAAATTAAAAAAATAAATTAATTACTCTCTTCTTCTTCTTCTTGAAAAATGTGCCATGTCCCTCCAGGACGTGGGCTATCATGATTCACCCCAATTTCTTATCCTTTATATCTCTTAGCATGAATTGTCTTTTTGTTATCTGTACTAATTCCTATTCTGTCAACTATTTACATAAGCCGCTTTCCTCTGTCCCAGTTGCCTTCACTACACCCTTTTAGTATCAAATTCTCCAGGCCTTAAGATTTCAGTGGTGTCTCTCTGATTCGAAACGTATATATCCTTTTTTATTTCCATTTTCCTTAATACTTCGTTGTTGCTCACATGTTCAATCCGTGTTATTCTCACCATCCTTCTGTAGAAACACATTTCTATTGACTCAAGTCTCTTCTTCATCTGTAAAAAGATTGTCCAGCATTCACTACCATATAGGAGAAGCGATATTGCATAACACCTTGGCAATTTTTCTTTGTTTCTAACGAAACTTTCCTGTTTCTTAATACTTTGCTTAGCTTTTGGAAGGCATCTTCCGCTTTTCCAAACGATTATATATACAGTAATTCCTTATCTTCAAACAGCAGATAATTAAATATCTAAATTATCGAAAAAAAATGAATGAAAGTAAAAGTTGAAAGAAAACTAACATCTATATCATCAAATAACATTTTCAAACCCTTTGTTCAAATTGTTCACTTCATTTCTTATGATTAGACGCGTCTATGTTTCCTGCTGGCCTCGAGTTTTTCTATCGCGACAAACCTTCTGTTAGATTAATGTTGAATTATTTGTAAGAATAACTTCCGGTAAAAACCGAAACAAAATTAAACAATATAATCAGTGCATTGGCTTATCAATATTGACAACATCATTATCAACATCATTATCAACATCTTAATCAACATCTTCCTCTTCTCGATTATCAACATCAACGTTATTATCAACATCTGCATCATCATCATTATCAACATCAATATCATTATGAACATCTTCAACAACATCATTATCAACATCATTATCAACATCTTCCTCTTCATGATTATCAATAACAACGTCATTATCAGCATCTTCATCAACATCATTATCAACATCTTCCTCTTCACGATTATCAACATCAACGTCGTTATCAACATCTGCATCAACATCATTATCAGCATCAACATCATTATCAACATCTTCATCAACATCATTGTCAACATCAACATCGTATCAGCATCTTCCTCTTCACGATTATCAACATCAACGTCATTATCAACATCTACATCAACATCATTATCAACATCAACATCATTATCAACATCTTCATCAACATCATTGTCAACATCATTACCAACATCTTCATCAACATCATTGTCAACATCAACATCATTATCAACATCAACATCATTATCAACATCTATATCAACATCATTATCAACATCATTACCAACATCTTCATCAACATCATTGCCAACATCAACATCATTATCAACATCTTCCTTTTCACGACTATCAACATCAACATCATTATCAACATTCTCATCAACATCATTATCAACATCAATATCATTATTAACATCATCCTATTCATGATTTTCAGGTGCGGTTAGAAGTTCAAAAATTTCACTGGTCACTTCACCGTTCAAACATTGAGTCGTCTGAGTGACCAAGTTGTGATATTTTCAAATGAATTCTCTTTGAATAGAGAAAAGAAGGAAATTAACGAAAATGAATGGAACTCGTTTTATCCACGTTTCTATCTAACACTTTTAAATTATCAAAACTTTTCTCAGTATGTCGTTGATGAAATATTAAAATGGGTTTAGTTCGCATAATTTTAAGATGTTCAGATGATTTTCTTATTTTATTTACGACCAGCTTAGAAGCCAACCTTAGGGAGGACTTTAGGCTAGGTCCTGCGGAGGGCTTTTGAGTCTTCAGCATTTTACATTCGGTGTCCGATATATATTTGGTATACTGGTCTTCTTCAGGAAACACGTGTACGTATAAAGGTCAGTCTTGTTCAGTCTTTTTCTTGCTCAATTAAACATCTATCTATCTATCTATCGATATATATATATATATATATATATATATATAATATATATATATATATATATATATATAGAGAGAGAGAGAGAGAGAGAGAGAGAGAGAGATAGGGGTGTAGCAATAAAGTCAGTATACAGTTATTTATAATAAAAAAGTAAAGCAGATAGCTTGCAGTTCGAACAATATCGGTAATAAATTTCCTATTGTTTAAAATAGCATTTTAGTTTTATTAACCATAATTGTTGATTAATTTATTTGGCTTAATTGCTATTGTAAGTAACTTGTATATATATATATATATATATATATATATATAGAGAGAGAGAGAGAGGGATATATATACACACACACACATATATAGGGATATATATATATATATATATATATATATATATATATATATATATAAGTTTTGTTAAAAACGACTGACAAAACAACTACAACTAGGTCTAATCATTTTACAATTGAAATTGCTATATATAACCGTAAGTTCTATGCTAACAGTTCCTTTTTTCGAACTTCTCACTTGTGAAACTCTTTTCCGGTTAGTTGATTTCCAGTCAACTCTCATCTTTAATTGTTGTTTTTTGGGGGTTTTTTTGGCATAGCAATTCCTTATGGGATATTTCATGCTGAAATTTCATTTTTTGTGAGCTTTTTTTCAAAAATGTCTTGCTCGTAATTCTTTTATTTTTATTTTCTAATAATGTATTCCTGGTCATTTTTTTCTGTGTCATTCATGATTTCATGTCTTGACCCAAGTTTGGTGGTCCACTATTTGCTAATGACTGGGACCCTAACAGGTTCTAACATTCTGTGCCAGGGTCAGCCGGAGAAGAACAGCAATTAACAAGTGATGCACCTCAAAACCTCCTGATCAGTGACCTTGCTACGAGTAGGCAAAATAACTAAATAAAGTGCTCAATACGGTAAGTAGAGCAGACCTAGTTAAACCTAAAGAGCCAGACAAACCTACCAAGGTTTCACCTAAGCGAATCGTCAGAGAAAGCTAGCCATCCCTGACGATCACCTTAGGTGAAACCTTGGTAGGTTTTTCTGGCTCTCTAGGTTTAACTATATATATATATATATGCATATTTCACTGAATACAACAAACAAGGTGCTTTGATTTATTTTTTCATACGATTTCTCATGTGATCTAATAATTATTTTCTTTTCGGATGATAAATTATATAAAAACTGTCCAATTCTTTTTTATCCCAGCGCTTTCGGCTATACATTTAGCCATTTTCAAGGTTGAAATATATTAACTGTTAACAAGAAATAGATTATTGTATGTATGTATTTATGTAATGTTTTCATTTTCAAAACACGGTCAAGATATTGTGTCCATGTTCATAGTTGATATTATTGAGTGTTGTTTTTTGTTTTTATTAATAATATCAAGTATTAACATATATATATATATATATATATATATATATATATATATATATATATATATATATATATATATAATATTAGTGGTAAATATACACATTCATATGCAAAATATATAAATATATGTACATATATATACAGGTGCATACACATACATATATATTTTTGAATAAAAAAATTCCAAGTGGATATAATCCAGGTAGAACTCAATGTCCAGGACAGAGTAATGTAAGTATGAGAGTGTGGGACGAATGTTAGAGCTAAAGAGAGGGGTAACAGACGAGAGAAGTTGGGAGATTAAAACTTCACAGAGAGAAGTTTTAGAGAGGTGAGTTGAAGAGGTTTAAGTGAGTCTCTCTTTAGCTCTAACATTCGTCCCACACTCTCATACTTACACTCTCTCTAAATTCTATTTTTATTTCCGGATTTCTTTTTTCTGTTTTCTTTTTGAATTTGTAGGTATGATGAATTGGATCGTATTTACGATTCCAATGGAATAAATTATGACCATGGAATATTAGTGTTTAAGCCTTTTTATTATATATATATATATATATATATATATATATATATATATATATATATATATATATATACGTATGTATATATTTCATTGAATAATATTTCACTGAATCTATTTTCATACTAATCCCTTCCAGTTACTGGAAAAGGATCAATCTAAAATTAAATGGACACAATATGTCTGTAATATTCAATGAAATATACTGGAATTAAGATATATCGACCGTGAAACTTCTTTAAACTTAAAAACGTAGATTTCAGTGTCAGGAACATGCCCCCAAAGCATGTTAAAGTATTTTTGATACACCCCGTGCATATATATATATATATATATATATATATATATATATATATATATATATATATATATATATAGGAAGGTAGGTAGGTACGTATTATCGGAGTGTATGCCTCTGTAGTGCGATTTCTCTGCGTCAAAATTACATTCTTCTCTTCATTTTTTTTAATGACTTCCTTTCACTTTCATTTACTTTCTTTCCTTTTTTCTTTCTTTCATTTTCTCTTTCTAATACTTTCTTTGAATCTGGCTCAATAAACCAGCTTAGCAAAGCGCACAATATCCGCACGCAACATGTGAAAATCCGTTTTAATCTTTAAAAATTGCCATAAGGCTTTCATAAAAAAACAACAACAAATTTACTTACATTTCAGCAATTCAGGGCTCATGCAAAAGATAGATAGATAGATAGATAGATAGATAGATAGAAAGAGATTGAAATAAATGTATATAAGGATAGATAGATAGATAGATAGATAGATAGATAGATAGATAGATAGATGAGAATAGACTAAGATAAATGTATATAAGGATAGATAGATAGATAGATAGATAGAAGAAACTTGAGATAAATGTATATAAGGATAGATAGATAGATAGGAATAGACTGAGAGATAGATAGAAAGATAGATAGATTAGAACACAATTCAATTAGAATTAAAGAGAGAAGACGTGTGTGTGTGTGTTAACTTTCTCAGAATAAATTTGTAGAGAAGACAAATTGAATAAAATAGACCATTAGAAAATAGTACTTAGTCCTTGCTGACGCATTTCGTCATTTGACTTTATCAAGGCAAGTGATGATAAACAAAAGCGAAATGCTGTTTAATTACATGAAATTCCCAAATTTTAAACGAGCTCCTGTGTAAGCCTCTTTCTGGATATTAGTAACTTTTTATTTTATTTCATTTATTTTTTTCTTTTCATTATTTTTTTTCATGTCGACAATGTGTTAAAGTTCTCAGAACATAACTTTCAGAATAACTACATATGTATATTATTCTTACAGCAATGTTCACCTTGTATAAGGCCCAGGGGTCCCTCAAGGTAGAGGGTTACGTTAAGAGACAATTTGTGCGGATAGGAGAGGAAGCTAACGGTTGACCCTAGCCTTGAACAGGTTAATATTGTAGTGATCGGGGAAACATCCTCTTGAGAATTGATCCCACAGGGCAGTGGTTCGCGGGAAGAAGCTGCTCGAGTGGAACTTCTCATTAATGGAATACGGAGGGAATGTGGGTGGTTTGCTACGATGTAAGTGGCAAGACGTGTCCTTGACGTGAAAGTTTGAACTGACGGAACTTGAGAATGTAGTTCGTCTGAGCACTTATATAAAAGAAACGGGAGATAAAATATGTATAATGTTTATAGTATTAACGATGAAGACACAAACAAAAAGTATCAATCATTTTATCTGTGTACATCTATTTACAGATACACTCAGACAGACACACATAGACACACACACACATATGTGTGTGTGTGTGTGTATGTATGCCGTATATACTCGCATATCGTGCGACCTTTGAAGACCTCATCTTGTAGCTAATTTGACTACAGTAAACGGATATATACTTTGGTCAGCGGCGTAGACAGGGCCAGCAGTACATCCGTTAGATTTATATCTCGCGTATGATGCACCCGCTTAAAATTATATTTAAAATAAGGTCTTAAAATACCGCATGTATGTGTATATATATATATATATATATATATATATATATATATATATATTCCCAGCGTTCTTTATATTCTCCAACAATTTTTGATAAACCAAATCATATCAAATTTATAAAGGCTTACCTCTCTTTTCCTAATATATATATATATATATATATATATATATATATATATATATATATATATATATATATATATATATATATATATATATATGTGTGTGTGTTGTGTGTGTGTAAAAATTAGGAGCAGAGAGGTGTCTATAAGGTTTCTGACATTTTAAAAAATATTAGAAAGCAATTGAGATATCTTAATCAGATTTGTTCGATGTAGTAAGTCGTTTTCATAGTTTTTAATCACATTGCATTTGTGTATTTCAGGTATTCTGTTGATGAAAGGGGCACTTTTAAATGAATACCTAAATACGTCTACTCATCAAGAAAAGCCAAAATGTGTGTCATCGTTTACAGAAACAAAATCGGGTACGCGGATTCAGCTAAACTACAAAACTTCTTTCTATGGGGGCATGTTAAAGATATCGTGTATCGATCAAAGATATCGGACATCACTGATCTAAATCAAAAGATCACTGATACCATTGCCACCATTCATGAGGTTATGCTACAGGGAACATGGCAAGAAATCGAGTACCGTTTTGATGTGCTTCGTGCAACTAATGGTACCCAGATAGAGATGGATTAAATTAGCTTAAAAAAAAACTTCAATGTCTTCTCCTCATTTTGTAATAATTTCCATATATTTGTTTGTTCATTTGCTTTTGTTATAATTTTTTTTAATTGTAAACAGACTTTATGAGCGCCGTGTATATACCGGGAGTAGCAGCAAAATTGTCCAATTGTCACATAAAATCTGAACAGTTGTATCTTAGAAATGATTAAAGATATCTTACGAGAATTCTCCGAGGTTTCATAACACTATTGGCTTCTACTTTGGGCAATAAAATTCTATAATTAATCTCCAATCTTAACAGAAGAATCGTGATGAAATTGATCATAAACGAAAATAAAATGTTCATCATTAATTAATCATAGTTAAGGTCGGAAACTCATGAACAACTGATATATATATATATATATATATTATTATAATGGACACTCCCGTCGGTTTCGACGTATGAGGATCTGACATTATTGATTCAGTTATGAAAGTTTGTGCGATAATCTTAAGTGGCATTTAAGACCCGCTAGTGATTTACAAAGAAGGCCACATATGGAGCAAGAGTGAGGATTGTGAGATGAGATCACTGTTAGATTGGCTGACCTTTTAGATTCTGCTCTCGCTTCTTGAAGATGATTCAGACAAGCAGATTGAAAATTGCTGAGTCCACTAAAACACGTTGATCTCCATTCTACCCGCTCCATAGCTAAGCGTTCAAGGGTGTTATGTGGTATATATATTATTCCAGGAAAACTTTTCAATTTATTCAAGGTGATCTTCGCCCTCTCTAACCATCTAACTTTCTATCCTGGAGTAACAAAGTGTGTCACAGGTGTCTTGTACGATTCCATCTTTTTTCACTGCTCTTTGGACTGTCATAGCTGAAATTCCTCTCTCATGTGCTAAACGTCTTATGGTTGAGTATCATTTCTAATTGGTCTGTTTAGCTCTAAGTTGAAATGATAATCCCTGTTGTGACCTCCTGATCCTTCTTTTTTAAACTTATTCACTG
>OZ010601.1:80354663-80359663 GCA_963932145.1 Acanthosepion lycidas
TAAATTTTCTTACAAATACTCCAGACACGACTAGAGCCGTCTTTTCATAAGATTTAACGTTAATTGATAAGGCTTCGTGCCCTTTACTGAGTAGGTAAGTTTGCTTTCATGCCTTTTCTCTCTTGCTTTGTTCAGTTTGCCGTCTTTATTTGAGACTGTATCTGGATAAGAATTTAGGTTTTGGCAACTTGTCCGTTAGTTCTACCAACGGTATTTGTGTGTGTGTGTGTGTGTATATATATATATATATATATATATATATATATATATATATATATATATATATATATATATATATATATATATATATATATATATTGGGTGAATAATCTGGGTGAAGATATATTTTAAACTACAATCTTCCATGATTTAAACGCAGTAAAATCGACCGTGCTAACTGAACGATCCTCTGTGGTCCAATCGGTTAAGGCATGTCAGGCTATATGGCGTGTTCCGTATAGGATGCAGGTTCGATTTCTGTCGGAGGATGAATATTTTCTATGGAAATTTCTTGGACATTCTGGCCGGTAAATGTTGTTTAATACTGTTTATTTAAACCGACCATTTATTTGAATATTTTATAAACATAAAAATGTCTTAAAATAATTGTCGGACTTTGTCAATTTCATAAAATATATATATATATATATATATATATATAGTAATTACTATATGAATTCCTTAAATATATATATATTGTCAGTGTGTCACACTTTTTCAATTAGAGGGACACAACTCTCAATAGCTCATCTCCTTCTTCTATATAATAAAAGCTAGAGTCAGTCTGTCACACTTGTTCCACTTTACTCCTAGAGGCTATAGCCCAAAATATACCATTCTGGAAACAGGCCGATTCTAGCAAATTAAAACCATTCCGTGCCGGATCCGGACCCGCAATCCTGAAATTTTCGATTCCCAAGTTTTCATTACTGTGATTGTTTTCAATGATTTTTTTTTTTTTTGCGTGATTTTTTTTTTTTTTTGTGACGACTTTTTTGTATATTAACAATTTTTTATAACTTGAAAACAGATCTGGGAATAATCAAAATTAATTGGGAAATCCGTCGAAAGTCACCCATGAAATAAAAATAATTGTTTGTACAAAAAGTAAGGACCTACGTACATCAAACTGTCTTTAAATTAAGTGGCGGCAGAAGAATTATTGTTGAACTTTTTAAAAGGTAAGCTAAAATATTAATGCAATATTTAAATGCAGTGTTGAATTTTGAGTTTTTCTGTAGTTTATTGTTGCATATCGCATCCACTCCTCCCTACCTATTGTGATGAAGGACCAATCAAGAACCGTCCGCACGATATATCGACTTTTAAGCTACTTTATGTTTATATATATATATATATATATTAAGATTATCGCACAAAATTTCATAACTGAATCAATAAGCTGTCAGATCCTCATCCGTGGAAACCGACGGGAGAGTCCATTATTATTATTATTATTATTATTATTATTATTATTATTATTATATATATATATATATATATATATATATATATATATATATGTGTGTGTGTGTGTGTGTGTGTCTGTGTGTTTGTGTATGTATGTATGTATGTATCTTTAGTGGTGATCGTGTTAAAGGTTTTAATTTATTGTTTATTGTAGAAAGTGAAGAGTTCGTGTGTCTTGACTGATGGCGCGTAACGATTTATTAAGTTTCTTATTATTCTGATATATTAAATACAAATTGTCAAATTTTTCTTCGTATCTTTTTGTCTTGGCTTTTGGTTATTGTGCTAAATATAAGTTCTGTATGGAATAGTCATGCTGGGAAGGAAAATTTTAGTCTTTTACAGGGTACCTTCCAGAAATACCTGCCATAAGATATTAATAGCAATGTTGCCTTTATGTGGCTAATGTCTTATCATTATCTGGACGGTATTTCTGGGAGTTTAATGTGGGCGATATTTCTGCCGCACCCTGTAATTTCAACGTGTCGATTCAAATAAACATTCTGCAAAGAATTCATTTTATATTAATTTTATAAACGTGCAGCTTCAGATAAAAGTTTCTGACCAAATAATTTAATCGTGTCTGTTTTGATGACTGCAGAAAAGTGTAATAGTGTTTTTTTAAGTTATTTTATTATAAGTGCCCCCCACA
The DNA here is from genome assembly GCA_963932145.1 of Acanthosepion lycidas. NCBI lineage: Eukaryota > Metazoa > Mollusca > Cephalopoda > Sepiida > Sepiidae > Acanthosepion > Acanthosepion lycidas. Next base: position 80,356,786 of record OZ010601.1, read on the forward strand.
AAAAATGTCATACTTACGGTTTAAAATTAATTTTTACAAATTAAAAATCTTTCTTGAGTTTTTTTAGTTTTAATTTCAAGTTAATCGATTAAGTTTAATATTTTCAATTAACAAAAATACTTTGCTATATTTCAAAACTGATTTAAATTGACTGGAATAAGTTGATATGATTTTGCGCCATTTTAGCTCGCGTTTATTACAATGTAATTCTCTTTACTCTTGCAAAAATAAAATGTATTTTTCTGAAACTTTATTTGAAGAATATTACTTGATTTGAAGTATAATTAATCTGATTTGAAACAAATATTATTAAAGTACATATTGGAAATGTCGCAGAAATGCATTTTTCTTTAACACGGTGGTAACTGTTTATTTAAGATGTTAACATCTTGATGACATGGATGTTTATCTCATGTTTTTCTACGGCTTTTAATCTGTAAAAACTAATTGAAGAATATAACGTGAGCGCCATTTATATATATATATATATATATATATATATATATATATATATATATATATATATATATATATATATATATTTAAGTATTCAGTAATCTTTAAAATTTTATAAAATATTCTCCATAATCTAATGCTTTTTTAGATACTTTGGATTTAAATTTACTTAATTTATTGCTCTTATTTTCTGCAAATGTCGGGTATGAACCATCATACCTAAAATAAATTCGACACGTTTATACAATTTATTCAAAATTCTTTTTTAAAATATTTGTGTCTGATGAATTTAACTAAGTTTTTCAATTCATGATTAATAAATATAATTTTTATGTAACAATAATATCATCTAAAAGTGTGAAATTAATACAGAATTTTAAAAGATTTAAAACGTAATGATTTTTTCTAATTAAAATTTTTAAAAAAATGAAATCGTCTTGTACAAATTCATTATTCAGCGAAATTGTTTTTTCTTAAGACAATAGTGTTCTTAATATATCTTATTTATAAAAGGAATTAAAAGCTTTTTTAATTAAATAATTTCTTAGTTTTATTGCATTTTTTATTTTCTAATTCAGAGTAGATTATTGGTAAATGGTGTTTCTGTTTTACAGAAACCGTTAAAATGATTTAAATTCTCCAAGGACTTCTGCTTTAAACTAATATAAATATTAAGGGGGTGAAAATTTAATTTCTCAAAATTTCATAAAAATTAAATTAGTGGGAGGAAACAGATCTTAAAAAATTTTTACCAAGATTTTCTAAAAAAAAGAAAAATTAAAAAATAATTTACTTCTTTTGAAAATAGGTCCTGAAAGTTTTATTAAAATTATTTGATTTTTGCCAGAATTTCAAAATCAGTGAGTTTTTTTTTTTTTTTTTTTTTTTTTTTTTTCAAATAAAAATTAAAAAAAAGACGCAAAAGTTCCTATACTAATCTTTGGTTGAATTTCGAGCGTTGTAGAAAATATTAAATAATTTAATTAAATGATCAAAAAATCTCTTAATAAATTTTACTAAATATTTTAACGCTAAAGCTTTATTTTTATCAAGTTTTGGGTATTATTTCATCATTGTACAGTGTAATCCGGATATGACCCGGATATAAGAGAAACCCTGATATAAGAGCGATTTTCTCTGGTCCCAAATTAGAGCCATACTTGCCTAAACAAACTAGACCAAACCCGGATATAAGATAAACCCGGATATAAGAGACTTCGTCTCCGGTCCATACAACTCTCTTATATCCGGGTTACACTGTACTTCTTTTTTTCTTCAGCAAATTAATGGAGGTACCTATTTTATTACCGGGTTTATTTTGGAGCACGGTTGCATGCGGTCGGGGCTCCCCACATTAAACCGGGCTTATGTCGCATCCCGTCACCATTAAATCATCAGTATGTGCTTGAATTGTTGACAGTGGTACGAACAATGTCTCGTATGACTAACGGACAGAGAAGTTCGTTCCTGAAACCCCAGGGAGCCATCCTCATCAGGCATTAGTGCCCCTTCGGCAAGAATTATTGCCCGGCGCTTGAGGCGTCCCGAAATGACAAAGTGCTGATAAATCCACAGTAAAATCGACCCCTGTGTCACATTTCAGTGTGTCGTGGGTGCACGTCTTAATACAACGGTAATTGGACTGCAGTATCAATGCTGGCTGCACACAACTACAATCCCAACGAGAAATATCGTTAGACTATTTTTTCTTTTAATTTTCGGTTCGTTTTAGAATATTGCCCGTGTATAATAGATAAAACTGATTTTGCTCTATTTATTAAGATATTCATTATGGCAATTCCGGATCCTCACTGGACGCCCTCTATAAGACCGAAAGTATAGGGCAGTCCATGAGGATCGAACTCACTAACCAGTCGTAATTGTTCTAGCGAGACAAGCTTGCAAACCATTACAACACGTCGAGGCGCCCTGGTGATTTTCTAAGTGTAGCTTAGATGTAGCACAAGGCTGAAATTATGGAGCTCTAGTGCGAGGACCGAACTCACTAACCAGTCGTAATTGTTCTAGCGAGACAAGCTTGCAAACCATTACAACACGTCGAGGTACCCTGGTGATTTTCTAAGTGTAGCTTAGATGTAGCACAAGGCTGAAATTATGGAGCTCTAGTGCGAGGACCGAACTCACTAACCAGTCGTAATTGTTCTAGCGAGACAAGCTTGCAAACCATTACAACACGTCGAGGTACCCTGGTGATTTTCTAAGTGTAGCTTAGATGTAGCACAAGGCTGAAATTATGGAGCTCTAGTGCGAGGACCGAACTCACTAACCAGTCGTAATTGTTCGAGCGAGACAAGCTTGCAAACCATTACAACACGTCGAGGTACCCTGGTGATTTTCTAAGTATAGCTTAGATGTGGCACAAGGCTGAAATTATGGAGCTCTAGTGCGAGGACCGAACTCA
>OZ010601.1:80364663-80372163 GCA_963932145.1 Acanthosepion lycidas
TTATTAAAAACAATTATTAAATAACATTCATCGAGTGATTTATAGGTTAATGAAACTTTAAAATTTTGTTTGCGAAAGGATATTATATCATTAACTTTACTAATCTACTTTTTGTATGAATGATTCATTGTAATATAAATTGAACTGCACCACATATTTGATATATATATATATATATATATATATATATATATATATATATATTGACAGTTGGATACGTTCATAAAAATACATTTTTTAAAGATAGATTTGATAATGCAATTCCCCATTTAAAGCTTCCTAAGATCCGAAGACGAAAGAATGACATGCGTGGATGTGTATTTATGAGTATGCTTAAATAGTGAATCTTAGGACATTTTCCCTAAACTGGCGTTTCAGGTGATTAAGAAGAATGAAAATCTGTGACTTTTAAAAAGTCGTTAATATTTATTCTAGTATCTTTTCTTTACTCTTAGTTCGAGTTGAAAGTTGTTAATGTATTTTCCCAGCTTTTTGTACTGAATTTCGAGCCATTCTTATAATTAGAAGAGGATTTGCTTTGAATTCGATAAAAAAAGAAGGAAATTTTAAGACGAAAGAAAGGAAGAAAAGTCATTGGAGTAAAGGAGAGAAAGTAGTATACCGTTGAACAAAAGAAAGAAAAAAAAAAGGAAGCGAACTGCTAAGAAAGAAAGAAAGAAAGAAGCGAACTTCTAAGAAAGAAAGAAAGAAAGAAAGAAAGAAAGAAAGAAGGGAGGAAGGAAGGAAGGAATATATATTTAAGAAAACAAAGAAACAAATATACTAAGAAAATAATAAAGAAAAGAAAAGGTCCCCTTCGGTTAAATCATGAATACAAACAAACCCCACAGATGGTCGGTCAGTCACGGGGCAGAAGCATCTACAATGTACGCGTCCTTTTTTGTTATAAACCTTTGTTTGTTTTCTCTCTCTCTCTCTCTCTCTCTCTCTCTCTGCGCTTGTGTGCCTGCGTGCGCGCGCACGCGCGAGTGTGTATATATACGCATGTGTATGTAAAACTACTGATCCAATTCCTTTAATAGGTGAACATCATCTTATATCTACATCCAGGTAGATTAAAGCAGGGGTCGACAACCTTTTTGCTATGTTCCGGCTAAGGGTTTTAAAATCATACAGTGCGCCAAAAGCATACGTATTTTTATACAAGTCAAGGTCCCTATGCCTGTTCTGCAATATATTTTATATAGTGATATATAGTAGATATACTTTAGTATATATTAAAATTGAAACAGCTAAATATATTCTTTGCGTTGTAGTAGTTATTGGTTCGGACTTCGTGATGTCATTTGCGGCTTCGTGCCATTGGAACGCCAAGCAATTGGCGTGGCATGCGTGTTGTAGGTTGCCGACCCTTCGCTTAAAGGATAGCATCTCGGAATGAGAACTCAGGGAGACGAATCGAACTCCAGTCGAGTATGTTGCATTCATTTCCGCACAAATACCAATTACGAGTTAAACTGTAGGAATTGTATCTGGAAAATCATTGTTATTCCCGAAAACAAAATGTTAATGTAATATTCACTCGCACAAAGAAAATAATTATTCTTAGAATAAATAACATACAGAGGGTTGATAAGCCGTAAAAACAAACGAATCAACAAGTTCTCTACAAACAAGAGAGAGCAATGAGAGAGAAACTGTAGCGTTGGAAGATAAGTCTAAAGACTTTTAGAAAAAAGGGAATTTGTAATGACATAGCACCTGATTTGTTCGCTATATTTAGAAAATTATATTTACAGTATCACTGTTGACATTCGGGGTTGGGGTGCTGAAAAATCCTCGTCCCGTATCACGACCTAAACTATGTCTAAAAGGCTATACATTAGATAATAGTAAATCAAAAAGAGGACCAAGGTCAGTGCAAGGGTCTCGTGCCGTCATCGAATCTATGATACGGCCCCCAGCACCCTAACACATCTCAATTTTCATGAGTTAGTATTCGTATAAAATACAAATTCTATTGTACAATAATGAATTATATGCAATATAGGTGTTCAATTCAACTAGAAAATTGAAAATAAATATATCTAAATACAAAGGAGACATGTCATAAGAGATCATTCCATCTAAAATACATGAATGTTTTGCGTTAATGTTTAAGATCATCTTGAGGGTTTTATTTTTAAAAAGCTGGATAATTTTAACACATTCAACATTATGGATTAAAAAACAACAGAGAATTTTAAATAGTATTATTTCGAGACTTAGCATGTGCAAATGTATTCGCGACTTCATCACAGTCAAAGAATCAAGCACATTCATTTTTAATAGTTTTTTGAATGTCTGTTGGGACCCCATTTTACTCCAGACCTTATATATAAGATGGTAAAGTTGCTGGCAAAGTGGTAAGGTACCTTTTACCGCTTCAGAAAGTACCTAATTCCTCCTGGCATGCTCTATCTTTACATGTCAAATTAGACCCTAATTAGGATATTTCAGGACATTCAGATCTTTGGTCATCTTCGAGACTCATTTACTCTTCTAAATCCAGATGCCCACTTTTGCACTGTTGATAAAGCTGGAGCGACATCCCCTAATGTAGTAACCACGTTATCATGAATATCTGTGGGGGCTAAACCCTTCTTCTGCAGGTACTTGATAGCACCATAATGCCAAATTTTGTCCATTTTCAAGAGAAGTCGCTACTAGTTACTTTTTATGTCGTCTTTGAGCAGTTAGATGTCAGTTTACCTGAAGAAGATACAATGCAGCTATTAATAAGAAGAGTTTCAATTAATGCATCAAAGATTTCACAGTTCTAGCATAATTTTTTCATAGTCAGGCTCTGAACTTTTCAGCTCACCCTCGTACCTGGAAAGAAACAATGCGTTTATTAATGAGAAGATTTGGAATTAATGCATGCAAGGTTTCACAGTTCTAGCATCATTCCTTCATAGTCAGGCTATGGACATTTCAGCCGACCCTCATACCTGGAAAGAAACATTGCAGTTAATAATGAGAAGAATTGGAATTAATGCAAGCAAGGTTTCACAGTTCTAGCATCATTCCTTTATAGTCAGGCTATGAACTTTTCAGCCGACCCTCGTACCTGGAAAGAAACAATGCAGTTATTAATGAGAAGATTTGGAATTAATGCATGCAAGGTTTCACAGTTCTAGCATCATTCCTTCATAGTCAGGTTATGGAATTTTCAGCCGAGCCTCACACTTGGAAAGAAACATTGCAGTTATTAATGCGAAAAATTGGAATCAATGCATGCAAGGTTTCACAGTTTTAGCATCATTCCTTCATAGTCAGGCTACGGACTTTTCAGCCCACCCTCTTACCTGAAAAGATACAATACAATTATAAATGAAAAGAATTGGAATTAATGCATGCTAGGTTTCACAGTTCTAGCATCATTCCTTCATAGTCAGGCTATGAACTTTTCATCCCACCCTCACACCTGGAAAGAAACATTTCAGTTATTAATGAGAAGAATTGGAATTAATGCATGCAAGGTTTCACAGTTCTAGCATCATTCCTTCATAGTCAGGCTATGGACTTTTCATCCCACCCTCGTAACTGAAAAGAAACAATACAGTTATTAATGAGAAGAATTGGAATTAATGCAAGCAAGGTTTCACAATTGTAGCATCGCTCCTTCATACAAAACGAAAAATTCACAGTTAATTCCATCCTACTAGGAGTATAGAGCAGACAGTTGGGATCGAACTCACAATTAATTACACTTTATTCTGAATAGAATGATATCGATTTTCTGGGTTTAATGTCACTTGGCATCTCGGATTCCGCCATTTTTTCATCGACGAGATGTGCCCTCCTTCTGTATTTTCTACAAATATTTTCATGACAAGCTTCTTTCCCTGGTGCCCGATCTACATGAGTTTATGCGTTCTGCTGAACTGGCGTCTGGGTCCCAGTCATTTACTGTTGAATTAGTCAAATTTAACCGCCACTTCTACTCCAACTCCACTTCTTTTCTCACACTTTCTGCCCGTAGAGCTCCGTCCCGTTTCCTTGCTTCCCTGTTAATTGAAATCTTCGGGGTTTGAATGCAGCATCAATCGCCATCCTCTTGAACCCCATTCAGCTTTTAGCCTTTCCCCGGTCCCCGCTATACCCAGTCTTTTCTCTCACCTTCACTCTCTGTAACACCCTACGTACTAGTGGCATTCCGGAAAACAAAAAACAAACCCAGAAACATCCAAGTACTACCGATGATGAGGTTTGTTCTCGTGAAATGCGGCAAAAAACAAAAAAAAAAAAAAAAACTCCATTTCCCTCCTCTTCGACCTTATAATGTACGAATTCAAGACTAGAAACTCATGCCCTCACCATAAATCACACTCAAAGATGCGTTATAAACCCCACCCCAAACATGTTTTCTAAGCCACTAAGTCGCAAGGGGTTACTGAGTGTGAAAGAATTGAAGAAAAAGTAAATGTTATTAAGGAAAGAAAACAATAAAAGAACATAATTTTTTTTTTCAGTGATTTTCACCCTGTACAAGGCCCGGGAGTAACTCGAGGTAGAGGTTTACAGATTAAGAGGCACAGTTTATGTGCGGAAGAAAGCGGTTAACCCTAGAATTCAACAGGTAAAGATTGTAGTAATCGAAGAAGCATCTTTTTAAGAATCGGTTCCACAAAGCAGAGAAGCTGCTCGAATGGAACTTATATCTCAACAATTTTATACGAATGGAACGAGGGTGGTTCGCTACAATGTGCGTAGCATGGTGGGTCTTACTCATGAAGCTTAGAACTGGCTGAATTAAGAAGGTAGAAGATAACGATTGACATTGCTTTTAATTTTTTTTAAATCAAACTGGCAAGCAAGAGGCCGGAAAAGAGTATCACATGCGAAAAGTGCGAGAGAAGAAACTATTGTCATAGAACTTGAGGTTACATCTAGCTATTTCAACGTTAAAATAATGAGACCTAATTGCCAATCTAGTAGTGCGTTTAAATTCATAACATCTAGTTACGGTAGAGGGGAGTAATATTTATTTTGAAGGGGAAGGCTGGTCTTCAATCTGTCTTATCTTAAACTTAGCTAGGATGATTATTGACCTTTATCACAGTATTCTTTACACCGAAACATTACATTCTTATTTACCATTCTTACTACAGTCACCATAATACCTCAAGTCTCTATGTAGTCCTAACTAGTTCGCATATGGAAAATTTGAAGGTGGATAAAAATAACATTTAAAAATGAAACCCTAATGAATATTTACACTGAATACAATTTATGTACAAGAAACGACAGAGGAAAGTGCATGAGAAAAATTTGCATGAAAATATAGAAAGCTAGTTATGGCGGTGGAAATGTGATTGAAGCTGAGATGCCAGATCAGGACCAATAACATTGCTGATTCTTTTTGGTGTCTTCTTTTGTATAAATTGACATATGTGCATTAATACATGAATTGAAATGCTATTTTCTACACACGCTCGCAAATTTGCATACGCCCATGTAAAGAGGCGTGCAGAAACCCGCATATTGACATTGATTTTTATTCACGCACTCTTATATGTGGTTATACTTAAACGAAGTGAAATTTTGGAACATACCTGAGGCAAAAAATAAAGTCATTGTTATTCGTTTTTAGTTTAATTCAGTTATTATTCAAATTCTATTTTCATTATAAACTCTAATTAAATTTTAGTTAGCAGTTTCCTTTCCTAAAAACAAAGCCAACAGCATATTCCGTTGTTTCGTTTAGACTGCCAAACAACGCCGCCCACTAGTATAGCTATCACACGTCTACTTCCGGTTCTTATATAATTTCTCCCTCTTCTCCACATCCATTCTCCCTTCCTTTGTTCCTTTTTTGTTATGCTGTTTGCTAGACGAAATAAATGAATAATTTAAAATTGCGTTAGCGTTTGAAATATCTTTGTCTTGGGTTTGGTACTGATTGGAGATATTTTGGGGTTTTTTTTGCCAATTTTAACAACCGTTGCGCACTATCGCGCATGCGCGCACACTAACAAAAATGAAAAGACAATTAAATTTTTTCAAAATATATAAAATCATTAAAAAATATACAATTAAAAACAATAAATAAAAATTTATAAAATTAAAAAATAAAAAGTTATATAAGTAAATGCATAAGATTAATAAATAAATATACTCGCCAAGAATACAATGAATAATTTTTAAATTTACGATAAATTTGTCTAATATTTGATAATCTGCAGATGGCTGGAAACATTTACTATTTTTAACAACTAAAAACTTTTTTAATTTCTTTCATTTACAAATAACTTTATATACGCAACTCCAGAGAAACGCGATGACTAAGGTTTAAAAAGATTTTTTTCAAAATGAAAAACCTTCCTTGAAGCTTTTATTTTTAATTTCAAGGTAATAGATTAAATTTAATAGTTTCAATAAGAATAATATATTTTCTGTATTTCAAAACTAATTTAAATTGACTGGAATGAGTTTTCCGATTTGATAACTTTAAAACCGCTGATTTTAGGGCCATGTTAGCTATTCGTTAAAATAATGTAATTCTCTTTATTAAACATGCTTCAAAAATAAAAATATACTTTTCAGAAAATATATTTGAACAATATTAACTGATTTTAATTAATCTGATTTGAAACAAATATTAAGTTTGAAATATCGCAGAAATGCATATTTAACTTGACGCTGGCTGTTTATTTAAGATGTTAACAATTTGACGGAAGTTTTTTTTTTTCACGGTAAAATATCTGTATATTTGAGGAATATAACGTGAGCGCCATGTTTATATCATTTTTAACTACACTGTAATCTTAAAAATGTTTTTATTCAATTCAATTCAATTCTTCGCACAAGCTTTTATTATGTGATGTCTTCCATTTAATGGTTGAATAGATAGCAAGAGAGTCTATTCTAACCTACTAGATGGCCGCTGGCCCTTCAGCATAGTTCATCCGACCTTTGCCAAGCTTTCATTCAATCCTGCTTGCTATCGACCCACTCTCCTTGTAAGAAAATCCTGTTGAGAGAACGAGGTTAGTGGCCTATAACCCGAGTATACATTAAGCAATACTGGTATACAGGCTAGCAGTAGAGCTCGTAGGGGGACCTGACGTGCATATTCTTCCAAAATGACCTCCAATTTAAGTGATTTCCATATTATAATATCATATTTAACTTTTATATTTCATTCTTGCCCACGTTTAATTTCTTCAAACATCGGAAGAGATTCCAGATCTGAGTCATTATCAAAATATTCATTTATGTATTATGAAACGCTCGGTACTCATTTTCCCTAGATAAAAAAAAAAAAAATGAAGACTAAATATTGCTTTACGCCACAAAATTTAAGAAAAAGTATCATTTTTCTACAAAAGAACGTTGAAAGAAAAAGAAAGGTGAGCGAGAGAATTTTTCCATCATCCCGTGTTAGTGTTAGTTTGAAAAGACTGTTTTTGAAACCAAAATTGCTGATTTTTCAGTGGTTTGCTGATAGGAAGGCATTTAAGGCGATGAGCCTTTGTGGTAGAGTGCACATTATCG
>OZ010601.1:80377163-80397163 GCA_963932145.1 Acanthosepion lycidas
ATATATATATATATATATATATATATACATATATATATATATATATATATATATATATATATGTATTTGTATATGTATGTTTAAGTCTCCGGTTTTTTATATATATATATATATATATATATATATATATATATATATATATATATATATATATATATGCGTGTGTTTGTATAATTGTATGTTTAAGATTATATATGTATTTATATATACATACATATATTTATGTATGTGTATATATATATATATGTATGAATGTATGTGTGTATATGTATGTATATGTATGTATGTATATATATTTATATTTGGATTGTTTACTTTTTAAGTTGCTGTCTAGGTTGATATATTTATGCTTGCTTCTGTATGTGTATATATGCATATGCGTATGCATATGTTTATGTGTGTATATGTGCATATATATATATATATATATATATATATATATATATATATATATATATGCGTATGTGTGTATGCGTTTATATGCATATATGTGTGTATATGTTTGTCTATAGGTTGGCTTTTCTGTACTTCTGTCTGTAGTGATGAATGTGTGTACGCTGTACACATATATTTGTAGGTAGTTCTTATTTTCTTTCACCTGATGTACAATAAGGCGTATATAGACATATATGAAAAATATATATTTTTATTTGAATCTACATTCAACATCATCACTTGATAAGACACCATAGGTGTTGAAACAAAATGGCTATTTTTGTAGTGATTTTATAACATATTTATGTTATAATTTTTAAATAAATAATTATATATATATATATATATATATATATATAGATAGATAGATAGATAGATAGATAGATAGATAGATAGATAGATAGATAGATATAAATATGCTGAGATAGATAGATAGATAGATAGATAGATAGATATAAATAGGCTGAGATAGATAAATTTGAACAGAATAATATTGCTAGTATTCTATTTTTTTCATTCTTTTACAAAATTATTATTTGAAGAAATGCTCAAAGCTGGCAGACCATTTTTAATAAAAATTCGAAGAAAATTTCTGTAGGTTTAAATGAATTTATTTTAGCAGTTTTATTTGAAAAATTTCCAGTCAGCAAGAGTTACACAGAAATGTCAGAAAACTTAGGTCATAAGTGAAGTTGATTAAAGATTTAGGTGCAAAAGAGTATGTGTAAATTTTGTTTATATCTTTCGGTTCTCAAACATCTGAACTTTATCGTATGTGACTCTTGCATTAAACAAGTTTGGCCACCCTTGCTACATAAGATTTCTAAAAATATACTAAAATAGTTTTAGGATTTCTAGGCTAAATGTTTTGCTAATCCTTTGTTGAATTATTCTGCTGCATTTTCAAAAAGGTCTGTTACTATGCCATATTTGCGTGGAAATTTTCAGCATTTTGAAAACGAAACCTTATTTTGTATATTGTTATCTTAGGAACATCACTAATACCTGCTCGAGTATCAGTTTATCGTATTTTTATTTCCAAAGATTCGTATTTAAGACTATAATTCTCTGCTTTTGTTTCTATTCTTGCTTTGATTTTCATTATTTCCGACTGATATTTCTATTTTAGTTTATTTTGCGTCTTATCTTTGCTGGTTCTTAAGTAAGTAGGAAAGATAAGATGCAAAAACCATTGCCAGTTAGTCTTTCTGATTTTCTCTTAGATTCGTTATTCTGTAAAATCTCTAATTTCTTCTTAATTCGGTCATTTTCTCCTTGATCTTATAAAGATATATTTTCTTTTTGACATAACTCTGTTTTTTCCTTAATTTATTTCTTTATATATTTAAATAGTATGAATGATATCTGCAGTTCTGGGAAATCGAAAGTCTTTTGAAATAGACTGTGTCTTCCTGCAGGAATCGAACTGTCATTCAATCTGTATTTTTTTTCCTAATATAAGGAAAACGAAGGTTCGTTTGCTGGCAATTGTCACGTTTTCTTTAAAAGACTCTTTATAAAAAAAAGAAAGTTTAGTCATACACGTGTATCCATAAAATATAAAGTTTATATTAATAACATATACAGACACATAGGAATCAGTTTCTATTTACGGGTAGAATATATTCATTTACTTCATTTAATACCTGCTTCTTAAGCACTGTCCTTTCCTGTTTAACTTATATTGGTAGGAAAAAATCGGATAGAGGGATAGATATGAATAGAATGAGATAAATATGAATAGAATGAGATAGATAGATAGATAGATAGATAGATAGATAGATAGATAGATAGATAGATAGATATTAGGTTGGTGCAAAAATAATGTCGTTTTCTCACATATGTTACTATGTGAGAAAACGACATTATTTGTGCACCAACCTAATACATATGAATAGGAGATAGATATGAATAGAATGAGATAGATAGATAGATAGATAGATAGATAGATAGATAGATAGATAGATAGATAGATAGATATCATAATAATGAAGAGATATATATGAACGAACTAACACAGATAGATAAATAGATAGATAGATAGATAGATAGATAGATAGATAGATAGATAGATAGATATAAATAGACTTAGATAGATATGAAAAGACTTAGGTAGATACTAGTCTGGTGTACCTTGAATCGCTCATGTCAAAGACATTACTTGACTGGCGACACCGATAATAAATTCAGCCCTTAGTTCACAAAAATATTATTGGCGCCATTGATTGGAGCTCAATGTAAACAAACCGGATTAACTCTGAAAATCATGATTGTTCAACTTCCGCTTCCGAATCCCAGTCCTACATTTCCGGAAACAGTTTCAACTGATCAACTACGCTTTGATATTCATGCGCTGGACTGATCAGAGATTAAATTTACGTTTCACTTCGTTGCTTTTCATTTTTTTTTTAAAGTCTCCCTCTATGTAAATATTGTCCCATATGCGCATGTTCATGTGTGAGTCATTGTTTGTGTTGGAGTGGAGGGTGCCGGATCCAGGTGGCGTCATGGTTACAGTCTTCAAACAAGAAATCCACAAGTGGAGATTGAATTCCAGTTGAGGTCGTTGCATTCACTTTCGTGCAAATATCCTTGAGAGGAGTATGAATCCGTCTCTCTCCCCACAACATGTGGGTTAAATAGCAGAGCAGACTAGAATCTCTAGCCGTGTTTGGGAACCAGTCTAGGGGAAGGGAAATTCACTCAGCATAGTTGGGGGATTAGCACAGTTTGGCTTTGTGTGTTTTGAAGAAGCACAAATGGGACTGAAGAGATGGGCATTCTTGTAAATGAGCAGACATGTTGAAAAAGAGAAATAAAAACTGATTTACAGCTTGCCTTCAAGTCAAAACAACTCTGATGACGACGACGATGACGACGACGACGATGATGATGATAATGATAATGATGACGATGATGATGATGATGATGACGATGACGATGATGACGATGAGGACGACGATGATTATGATGATGATGATGATGTGTCTGTGTGTGTTTGCGTGTGTGTGTGTGCGTGCGTGTGTTTGCGTGTGTGTGTGTGTGTTGTGTGTGTGTGTGTGTGTGTCCGGTAAATTCGCCATAGGAAAGTTCACCGTAAATTAATCAAAAATTAATCATTTTGTAATGGATTCTAATTTTTAATTGTTGAACGTATCTAAAATACTTTTAAAATAGGGCAAACCGACGATAAACTATGTCCGGCAGCAAGGCCTCTGATCGGTTAGCTTTGGGGAACGTAGAATCATCACTTATTTGCTGTTGTTCCCATGTCCACTCTGTTTCGCGGTGGTAGCACCTGTTAGGGTCCCAGATATAGGCAAATAGTTAACACCCAATCTGGAGTCAAAACATTTTGAATGTATAGAAATACATTTATATAGTGAAAGTGCTAGCAATAATTTTCATAGTAAAAATATCACCAATACATTTTTAAGGGTATGTTAATGTAAGCAAATGACGTCATATTATTATGAAATGGATAAGACCGCTTCGAGCAGATATGATCGTTCGAGAGAAATCATGGGAATTTGTACTTTAAAAGCAGTAATTCGACCTTTCTAACCAGACCCTTCCTCTGTAGCTATATAGTATGGTATATCAGGCTATATGACTGCACAGAACATATAAATATAGAAATCTTTGAATGCAGTTTCTGCATCTTCTAGGCAACGGAATATTTTTTGGCTTAAAAATATTATAAAGATGTTTAAAAATATTAGAAAGATGTTTGAAAATATTATAAAGATGTTTGGAAATATTAAAAAGACGTTTGAAAATATTATAAAGATGTTTGAAAATATTAAAAAGATGTTTGACGATATTAAAAAGACGTTTGGAAATATTAAAAAGATGTTTGAAAAAGTGATAATTAATGGTATTCAGTGGGCGAGGGATCAGAGCAATATTGTGGATGAAGCGAAGTCTAATATCCCAAGTCGGTAAGCTTCTGTAATGGTATCCTAGCAACATGTACACAATCACTGCCAAAAAGCAGAATTGAACCTCGCCGATTAACCAGTTCCGGTTTTGGCTTAACTGAATATGCACTTCATCCGGTTGTTGCTGGCAGTATACTTTGGCAGTGATGCTCTGGGGTTAGATTTCAGAATGGATAACGCCAACGTTGGTGGAATTTCTATTGGTGGAATTTCTATTGGTGGAATTTCGGTTTGGAAAAGGTTTGGGTCCTTCGTTATTAAGTCCTTGAGTCGATCGTCTACGATTGTCATAAACGATCGATTTCTCATCACGATTCAATTTAGAACTGGATCATTTCTCAGATGCTGCATCAAATGCACTTCAAAACGACGAACTCTTTGAATTTCACTGAGTTCACACGGTAGCCATTTATCGAGTTTCTTCAACTTGCCAATTTTCTTGAGATGTTCAGATATTGTTGAAATACGGACAAATATTGATTGTCAATTACAAATAAACGTCCTTTACCTGCTAGATCTACTGTCGTTGTGTTCGATACCCGCTCGCATCGGGGTCATCAATCTGTCTTTATTACCTTTCTTTCTATATATGCCGGGTGTAACAGCAAAATTGTCGAATTGTTAGATCAAGAATTGAACCATTGTATCTTAGAAATGATTAAATATATCTTACTGGAAATCTAGATTTTTATAACATTATTATACTCTACTTTGAACCATAAGAATGTATTTAGCTCTAAGTTGAAATGAGGATCCCTTTTGCTGTTCTGACCTCCTGATTCAGGTTTCCTTTCTACTGTTCCCTCTATCTTATTCATCGTTCTATTCATGGTTCTTGAATGGTCTTTGAAGATGGAAGCCAGAGTATGAATGTTGCTATCATTGCTGAATGATCTTTTTCCTCTCACCATTGCTCAGTTGGAAGATATAGTGGGCCTGATACAAAACGATTTTAACGTGTTCTTTTTCTAGCTGAATAACTCAAAGGATTTTCAGTGATTGCCTTCTTCTCTTTTTATTCATTTATATATTCATATATATAGATGTGTGTATGTGTTTGTGTGTGTAACGGAAAAAATGTCCAAATTGTGTAACATCAAGGGATAATTTTCCATCCACAAAATGATTAATACCTAAAAAAAAACAACACTAAACTGAGTTTCTTTTTCAGGTTTTCATATAAGACGTTTAGCCATTTTTATAACAATATTGGACTCTACTATAAGAATATAATTACTCTCTAAGCTTAACAGAAGACTCGTGATGAAATCGATCATAAACGAAAATGACAGATTCATCATTAATTAATCATAGCTAAGGGTCGGAAGCTCATGAAAGACTGAAATAAAATATATATATATAAATATACATATATATATATATATATATATATATATATATATATATATATATATATATATATATATATATATATATATTATTCCAGGATCATTTCCCAACTTATTCTAGATAACCATCGCTCTCTCTAACTTTCTGTCCTGGAGTAACAAGGTGTTTCACACGTCTCACGTACGATTTCATTTACAAGTCTTTGTAAATTTCTCTTTTGACCGATATAGGGGAAACTTCTCTTTCACGTGTCAAACGTCTCATGGATTGAGTTGGATCTTTTCTAATTGACCTCTTTATCTCTAAGTTGAAATGATGGTCCCTCTTGCTGTTCTGACCTCCTGATCCAATTTTCCTCTCAAATGTTCTCTCTTTTTTAATCTTATTCACCGTTCTCTTGATGGTTCTTGAATGAACTTTGAAGATGGAAGCCGGAGTATGAATGTTGGTATCATTACTGAAGGTCAGAATGATCTTTTTCCTCTCACCATTGCTCAATTGGAAAGACATAATGGGGTAGACACAAAACAATTTTAACCTGTTCTCTTACTAACTGAATAACTCAAAGAGTTTTCTAGCGATTCTTAAAATAATTCAGGCGAAACGTCTTATCTGAAAACCTGGAAAAAGAAACTTAGTATAGTGTATTTTTTTAGATAGTAAACATTTTGTGAAATGGACAATTATCCCCTGCTGTTACCCGATGTGGACAATTTTGCAGTTACACCCGGTATATATAAGATCTGCCAAGAATTGTGAAATATTGTAAGAACCTGGACGCAAATTCATTCTGCATGGACGAGCGATTAGAGCGCTTCCTAAACGTTTTCGCCTTAGTGAATTATTTTCTCTTTTAATTAGAGTAGAATTATTTGCGTCAAAATTGTGGTCAGTCTCGTTACGTTGAAAAACTAATGCGTTCTGTTTGTTGTTTTCTAAAATGACTGTCACAAATACAATCGAATAGAATTTATCTAAACTCAACATGAAATTTATCACAACTACAGGGGGCCCAAAAGTTAGTTATAACTATTTTATTTCTGAATATTTTTCTTTTATTTTTTCAGAGCCATTAGAACGGCCCTTCCAACATCACCATGAGCAGATATAGCACTGAAGAACGAACCCTCATTGTACAGTGGTACTTTGAGTCCCATGGGTCAATTTCGGAAATGCAGCTTTCTTACCGTCAACATTTCAACACCAGAGAATCCCCTAGCAAAAACACGATTCGCGGAATAGTTATCCGTTTCCAGGAGCAGGGTGCAGGGTGCAGTTTGTGATCTCCCAAGATCTGGAAGGCCTTGTACGGTAAGAACTGTTGAGAATCAACGAGAATTGGAGCGAAGCCTGGAAGAAAACCCATTTGTTTCAACCAGGAGAAGATCGCAACAAATGGGAGTATCGCGTTCCTCCTTACAATGCACAGTGCTGTTCGATAAAAGTGACTCACCTCATTTTTTTTTACTAAATGTTCTCTTCTCCGATGAAACGAAAGTTGAGCTAAATCCAAAGGATAAGCGATCTAAAATACGAAGAAGAAGCTTTAAAAGCTCTTTGAATTTAGCAGTAAGTACTGTCAAGCATCCGTTCAGTATAATGTTCTGGGGATAATTTTCATGGACTGGTTTCTTAAAACCTATTAAAAAGACCCTCAGGAGTGAGTAGTACAAGAGGATTTTAGAGTCTTGTCTGCTCCCTTCTGCTGAAAGGGTGCAAATCGAACCCCACCAAGCTCATTTTTATGCAGGATAATTCTCCCTGTCACAAATCAAAATTGATGAAGGAATACTTTGATGAGAAGCAGGTGAGTGTTATGACATGGCCGACCCAATCTCCTGACCTCAACCCCATAGAAAACATATAGAGCATTATAAAGTACAGGCTCTCGAGAAAGCAGTTGAGCAACAAAGAGGATTTGATTGTGAATTTCATATACGAATGGCATTCAATGCTTGGAGATGAGATTTGCCAGAACCTAATCAAGTCAATGCCAAAAAGGGTTGAAAAGGTTATTCAAAATAAAGGAGGACCCATAGATTATTAAATATTTCAAACTATATTACCTATAATAAATAAATTATACCTCTATTATTTAAAGCTGTTCGGTTATGTTTCTATTGATTACTAGTTGCAGAAAATAAGTGAGTGACTTTTTTTTGCACAGAGTTTTTCCCTAAATCTCATTTATATCCAAAATTATAATTATCAATAGAATACCTTAGGGTGAGTAAACTTTTTTACTACGTGGTCGGGTAGGGGTCTTTATATTAGTACGATTAAAAATTAGTTTGACCCCAAAAACAATAGGCGAAAACAATTTTAAGTAAAAAAAATCAGGTGAGTCACTTTTATCGAACAGCACTGTATATATAATGTAAAAAGTAAATCATATATATATATATATATATATATATATATATATATATATATATATATATATATATATATATGTATATATATATATATATGTGCTTATCTCCACAAATGTTTGAATGATGATGAAAGTTTATCTTTAGTCGATATACAAGGGACGCTCCGAAAGTAATGCATCGTGTTTTCTTTTTTCATTTACACCAATGTTTCGCGTTCCTCCTTACAAAGAATGTTGCAAAGAATATTGCCGAAAATCGCGGAAGTATCATTTTACCTACTGCTAAAATTTTGGAAGTATAACTTGAAAATTATAGAAGTTATTAAAGAGTTAACTTTTGGGCCACCATGTACATCTAAAACAATAAAAGAGTTAATTAACACTGAACAAAACAAAAAAACCAAAAGTTAAAGGAAGAATGTACTCTATCACTTGCAAGGATCATCGTAAAAAATATATTGGAGAAGCTGCAAGAAGTTTATATAAAAAATTAAAAAGCAACCCATTAAACGCGTGACTTGCTCATTGTAAGTCTACTCTAATTAAAATAGACTAAGACGAAAATTTTTAGAAATTGCTGAAGGAAGAGAAAAAGCGATTATCTCCCTTTGGTGGAGATAAGTCACAAGGGTTATGTGACGGCCGCTTAGTGACGTCACTTAATACACATCTCACGGTTTGGCTACAGTAAATCGACTGAAATTGACTGGCCACTCTCGTCAGTGTATGGAGTGACTTATCTCCACCAAACGGAGATAATTGCCTTTTCTATCCCTACAATGATGTAATCGCTAATTCATCCACAATAAATTTACGTACAGGTTTCATACCTATATCTATATATATTTGGCCATCCGTGGTGGTGTAATGGTTAGCAAGCTTGCCTCAGTTACGACTGTGTAGCGAGTTCGATCCTCACTGGGTGCCCCATACTTTCGGCCTTGTGCCACACCTGAGCTACGCTTGGAAAATCACTATATCTCTATATATATTAGAGAAAAACGGTCACATGAGGACAGGTCAAAAGGTTATGTCTTTCTAAATTTAATTTTGAACTTTTAATCAGAATTCCAGACATGGTGCTACTAATTAGAAATCCGGTTGTTTTGTAACAGCTTTGACGGTGATGGTTACCGCGAATCCCGTCTTACCTATATTGTAAATCGAGACAAATTATTGCAGTGTTTGATTTTATCATAAATTGCAAGAAATAATGCCGTCATATCTACCGCCTTTTCGAATTGTGTGCTGGTATAACCCTCTTCTCTTCCCGTACACGCCACATAGGTCCTATTGGTCTCGTTTCGCTTTCTGTTGACGAACAGCCGCTCAGTTCATACCTCACTTGTCACTTGTGAAGAAAAGGAAAGAGGAGAAGAGAGGGGGTTACTTACGGACGGGTTGCTTCAGCCTCGGGGGAATTGTGTCCAGCTAAACTGGAACCAAATGACCAACTGATATTTATGGTCTTGGTCGGAGGAGGATTGTTGGAAGAGGTTAGCCTCCTTATAAAAATCGTCCTCCGTACTCTCACGAGTCCTATTTTCTCTATCAGCCGACGCGAGACTGGTTATTTGTCGTGCTGAAGGATTATTACTTCTTTTTCTTCTCTGTTACTAGACCTAGTTGGAGCGGGTCGCAAGAGGAGGACTCCTTTTGCAACCCTTACCAGGCTGTCGCTGTTCTCTTCTGGGTTTTCCCCACTTTTACTGCGTCGAAAGTTTTTTTTTTCCGACAATATCTCAATCTTCGCACGGCTATGGGATAAGGAGAGTTATAAAGCTTCCGAACCGGTTTACGGGTTGGTGCCAGTATAAGATGTCGATCGTCCAGTCTTGATTCTTCAAGTGCTGTGATTCATACTGACAAAGAAAATTGTCTTTCTTCTTTGAATCAATAAGCTGTGCTAGACTTCTTGTTGGCGACTGGGCTGACTGGAAATAAAGTTAAGCTCTCACCGAAGAAATATTAATGCCAGTTTTGGTTAAATATAGACGAGTTAATGAAGATGAATAAAACGATTGACAATAGAATATATTTGGCATCTATTAACCCAGAAGGATTTAGGAGGCGGCAAATTGTAATCTCAATATATGTGTTCAGCAAGGTTCAATCAGAAATTGAAGTAGGGAATATCTTTCACAGAAGACGTTGACCGTTTAATTAAAATGTATAACATTTTTAGCATTCGGCTGCAACTATTTTTTATTTATCAATCTCAGGTTTTGTACAAATCTGTGCAAAGAGTGGATCACAGAGCCCATTCAACTTCATATATATTTTCAGAAAAACTCAACCTCTGTTTGGTCACTTAATATTTAAATCATGTCCTCAACTACGTGCGAATAACATCGACCTAGTTCTTGACCCGACTAAAAAATAATTCCGCCCAAAATCTATCAATGCCCTTTGAGCCTATTAATTAAGTTGGTTATAAATACCAGACACCAATTCGTTCTTCCTCTTCCTTTATTTCTCTCGCTACAAAACTGTAGTTGTAAAAAAAAGATCACGTCTCGACCCTTTCCTTGCGGACGCTATGAAAACATTCACACGCGCACACATACACGTACGTAGGAAACATCCCAAACTACATTACAAACATAAGAAACTTTTCAACCTTCATTACGAACATTACATTACGAATATTCAACTACAAGCAACGAAACTTAATTACAAACAATTGAAACTTAATTACAAACATTATGGAATATTCACTCGTTCAACTCTTCTGAAGCTAAAAGTTTACTCAACATATTCTCAGCTTTACAGAATTCTTTCAACTCTCTCGTATTGAACATTTTGAGCGGCAAGTTAATTCAACCTTTTATGAGCTCAGATGAAAAAGTATTCCATTAGTACATACATAAATTCCAGTCAAAGGGAGGTGACCCCTATGCTTGTACATCGTTATACAAATATAAATATAAATCTCGTTGTTGTATAAAACCGTTATGTGTTCCTTCTTTTTGTTTCTCTTGTTGCTTTTGTGTTTGCTTACACATTCGTAAAGTAACAAAAATGTACGAGTTGATTTAGGCCGCCAATACCGCAACAGATCACAGAGTACTAAGTAGCTAAGATAATAGCATCTGTCTTTATTTCTGAGATGAGGTATTATGTACACTATTTACATTATTCGGACTATTGTCCTCATCTTTGTCGCCATATTTATTACAACGTTTCGGCCTTTCAGTATCTGTCTATATTTCTGAGATGAGGTATTATGTCCTCATCTTTGTCGCCATATTTATTACAACGTTTCGGCCTTTCAGTATCTGTCATTATTTTCTGAGATGAGGTATTATGTACACTATTTAAATTATTCGGACTATTGTTCTCATCTTTGTTGCCTTATTTATCACAACATTTTGGCCTTTCAGTATCTGTCTATATTTCTGAGATGAGGTATTATGTAAACTATTTACATGATTCGGACAATTGCTCTCATCTTTGTCACCATATTTGTTACAACGTTTCGGCCGTTGTGACGATCCGGCCTTCTTCAGGTGGTTGGAATGTCGAATTGAAGCCTTTATTTCGCTCACTATGGCAGACTGTTCTAGTTCCACGTGCCATTAGGTTTGTAATACCCAGAAATTCACAGATGTCCTCAAAGACACAGTGCATAAATCGTTAGTTAGATCCAGTGACAGGACCCAAAGAGTGTGTGTTCAATAGCCGGTTAAGGCAGTGGAGAACTTTCAGAGGGGAATTAACAGGAGATAACTGATAACTGACATCCATTAAACATGGCACATGGAATCAGAACAGTCTACCCCAGTGAGCGAAATAAAGGGTTCAGTTTGACATTCCAACCGCCTGAAGAAGGCCAGAGCGTTCAACGGCCGAAACGTTGTGATAAATATGGCGACAAAGATCGATGAGATCGATTTTCAAACTTCTTCGGTTTATTCTCTCTGATAGCGAGCAGAGCATCTATATCGAGGTGAAACCCCTTTTTGGCGAAAGTACAACATTTCGTCCTCCATTTTTAAGACCTTCATTTGGGGACAAAACGTCAACACATAACAAAGTCTGTTTCGCAACTTAACAATGCCAGGTTTCAATCTCGAACACACCGGAAAACAGCACAAAAACAAACGCCATTGTCAATTTACGACCCTTTTATATTAACAATGAAATGCTGGCACAAACTTTTGCAATGATCTGACATATATATATGTGTGTTTGTGTGTGTGTGTGCGCGTGTTTCTGTGTGTGTGTGTTGGTGAATTCCATTATGTTCCTACAAGTCAGACTACGTCAAATAAATTTAACAAAGCCTGTTTACATTTATTCTTGCTGCTTGTATATATATATATATATATATATATATATATATATATATGTGTGTGTGTGTATGTATGTATGTAAGTATGTATATGATAAAATATAGTTTTAAGGTTTGCTATGCTTATGCGTTAAAAAACTCAATATAAGGTATAGTGCATATGCAAATATAAAAGTAGACATTAAACACCAGAGGCGACAGTCTGTTTCATGCTAAACACTATCGTCAAGCTGACGATTATGTTTAGCATGAAACAGACTGTCGCCCCTGGGTGTTGACTTTAATGTTTACTTTCATATATATATATATATATATATATATATATATATATATATATATGTATGTATATCAGATCATCCCATAACTTCTGTCCGAATTTTAACTTTTTGTTAAAATGAACGAAATTTAAAGAGTATTTTATAATATCTAATGGAGATGAACATTATTTTTATGTTTAGATGCATTTACACTGATAAAATTTTATTTCAGGGAACAATAAAATTAAATTTTGTTTGATTAAAACCTGCTAACATGGAAGTACCCAAGAGTCATTTGATGCACATAATGCTTTATGAGTTCAAGAAAGGAAACTCAGCAGCCGAAGCGGCTAGAAACATTCACTGAGTTTATGGAGAGGAATGTGTGAATGAAAGAACTTGCAGAAGATGGTTTGCAAAATTCAGAGGTGGAGATTTCACCCTTGAAGATGATGATCGAACCGGACGTCCAGTTGAGTTTGATGAAAAGCTTCTTGAAGCAGCCCTTGAAGAAAATCCTGCTTTATCAGCTGAGGAATTGGCAGTGGTTCTCAATTCAAACCATACAACTGTTCATCGTCATCTTCAAAACGTGGAAAAGTTCCTAAACTTGGAAAATGTGTGACTCATGAATTGTCTGAAAAGAACTTCACATCCCGAGTTGACATCTGATCTTCTCTCCAACTTGTTTCTCCTTTTTGGATAGACTTGTGACTGGCGACGAAAAATGGATCTTTTATCGAAATGTTAAGCGTCGTAGACAGTGGCTTGGTAAAGGGGAAGGATCCCAGCCGCAGCCGAGAAGGGAACTTCATGGGCAAAAGTTTCTTCTTTCAATCTGGTGGGGTCGCCAAGGAATAATTCACTTGGAATTCTTACCACCTAATGCAACAATTAATGCTCAAATATACTGTCAGCAATTAGAGCGTTTGAACCAAGCTTTAAGGAAAAAAGACCTGCTCTAGTGAATCAAAAAGAGATGTTTCATCAGGACAATGCGCGACCCCACACAGCAAGAATCACGTCACAAAAGATCGAAGAACTTGGTTGGGAGCAAATTCCTCATCCAACTTATTCTCCCGATCTTGCTCCTTCAGACTACCATTTGTTTCGTAGCTTACAGAATCATTTGGAAGAAACAGCTTTTGTAACACAGGAAGAGGTTAAAACTGACATTTGTGAGTTCTTCGAATCAAAGCCAAAAGTATTTTACAGTAATTGAATTAGTAAGCTTGTTAATAGATGGAAGGAAGTCATAGATAATCAGGGAAAATACATAGTTGTTTGAATCTGTAATTAAATGTAACATTTGGTCACTTGTTTTCTTTATTCAAAATTCGGACAGATCTTATTGGATGACCCGATTATATATATATATATATATATATATATATATATATATATGCTGTATTATAATAAATACATTGAGCTCTTTTTTTGATCAGGTAGTATTGTGATGTATTTTAGTCTATGCTGTATCTGTATAGGTATGATCACTTGAGTGAAATATTTGTTGCCTTGTCTTAATAATGAATTCCAATTTAATCCTATAGTAAATAATTTTCAATAAATTTCTATTTATGAATTTTAATCAATACTGTGTAACTAGTAAAATAATCCTTTGCGTCAATAAAAACCTTGGCGCCTTGTCTCAATAAATCTTCCTCGTTTTATCAGAGACTGCATGGACTGTTAATTAACTTAGCTTACGTGGATCATGAAAATGAGAATTTAAATATTAAATTTCGGAAGCCGAAGTGTTAGAAAATGCGTATGTGTATGTTTTATTTGGGTTTATATGTATGTGCCAGGTAAAGCCCGATAACCATATCGCTCTTATATTACCTTTTCTTTTTCGTAGATCTTATTTATTTATTTAATTCTTTTTTTTTTTGTTTTTCTTTTTTTAGGATCCGTCTTCAAGCCATCCCCGGCAGCAGTCGTTTGATGTTTGGAAAATTCTCTGCAAGACGCCACAAGCCACATGTTGTCAGGAGATAAGGAATTTATCATGGAAGGTGCGAAGGTTCTCTGAAAATGGCTGCGAAATATGGGGTGCTGGTGGTGTTGGCATCGCCAGTTACCAGAAGGGTGAGAGACAACTCATTGGGCTGGGGGGGGGGGGTTACGGGATGAAAAAGTGTGGGTGGCAGAATTCTTTTTATCTCTCTACTCCCTATTAGCGAAAATATACACAGACATGATCAAACATATTTACTAAGCTTAACTTAGTCAAGCACAAGGCCACAGGAGACGAGTTCTCAGATCCGGTCAAACTTTTTTTTACTAACAAGGCTCTTGTTCATCATTTCATTTTGGCATACGATCTATGCCGCCATTTACTGGGAACCCTTTCTTACTTCACTGTGGCAGGTCCCTTTAGAAGGCAATTGTTCCATGTTTGGTTTCATTTGGTTTGTTTCGTTTTACGGCATATCAACCTCAGTGTGTTATTTAATGCTGACAAAAGTTTTATTGCTGGTACTATTTTATCCCAAAATATATCGCTTGGAATATTTTTTTTCAAAAATATGTATCACTGTTAATATTTTCCCCAAAAAAATTATAGCTCTGGGTATTGCTGATAATATATATATATATATATATATATATATATATATATATATATATATATATATATATACTAGCAGTATGGCCCGGCGTTGCCCGTGCTTGATTCAAAAATAGTTCGACTCATACAGCAATCGCTATGACTTGACTTAAAATATTTTTGCCCTTCCTTGCCTTCAAAGGAGTGATCTTTGCCGTGCTGATGTTGCTACATGCCTTACTTCTTGCCTATCTCACAATGCAAATTTTTTCTAAGCACTATACTAAACATTAAATCTGTTACGAAAAAAGAACTAAACAAAATGAACACAAAACGATCAGCTTTAAAAAAGGACTCGTAACTGGAAAAACCGAATGAAAAAATAATTTTAACAAAAAATACTTTTTCACACCCAACCCAGTTCTGCGGAATCAGAATCAACGTTGAGTTTAAGCAAGCAAATGAGCCAATTCGAGTAAAGTGCCATGCAAATTTAAATTTTTCCCACTTGTGACGAATGCAGCTATCGATTTTTTTTGCATGCTCGTTAACATTCGTGTCAGTCAGCTGTTGGCTCTCACGCTGGCCAATAAAATCTTCCTACCTATTCGTGCCAGCCAGCTATAGGCTCTCACTCTGGCCAGTACAAAATGGTCGCAAACTTCATGAAAACTGCCGTAGAAGCATGAAAAAATCGATTATTTCCACTATCGATGGGAGTTGGGAAATGCAAAGTCGGTCTTGGCCTTCCCGCTAACTTGGAGCATGTAAATTTTGGTGCAAATCCGTCGAAAATTGCGGCCATGCATTCATTACACACACACACACACACACACACACACACACAGACATCCTGCCTTTTATAGATAGAGATATTTTAAAGTATTGCTGGTAATAATTTTTTTCTTCAAAAATTAATTTCTGGTAATAATATTTTACAAAGTATTTCTGGTATTAAAAAAAATTATTTTAACACTTACATAATATTTTGAACTAATTTTGGTGGTTAACTATTTGCCCATAGCTGGGACCCTAACAGGTTCTACCACTCCGGGTCAGGGTGGACCAGGGAACACCAGCAATTAAGAGGCGGTTCCAAGCTCCTGAAAACCTCCTGATCAGAGGCTTTGCTGTTGGACGCGGATGTAGTTTATCGTTATCTCCAGGACGGGGTGATCTTAGCTGGCTTCCTATTCTTAGTAACACTTTGTCATGTTTTCTCCCTACTGGTCCACCCACACCCTGTTCCAGTTCCGCAAGCTCTTTAGATTGAGCTGGGATCAAAGTGTAGTATCTGTTCTCCTCATTCGTAATATTAATTACTTGATATATTCCGGTAAACTACACATCTCCCTTAGGGAAACGTTTTGGGTATAATGAAAAGCTGTAATGCTATCCCTACACCAGTAGAATTTTCTGGTCATTGTAATCGCAGACGTGAATATTGTATTTCTGGTTCTTGTGTTTTTGAATGTCGAATGTTTCCTTATAAAGAAATGGATATAACCATTACTATTAGAAATAAGAACAGATACTACACTTTGATCTTATCCTGATGGCCAAGGAGTGAAGAAAAGCGTTACCGGAAGAACTACTGAATGAATGCACAATATTTCCTTATAAGGAAACGGCCACTATTACGATTACAGAACAGATACTACACTTTGATGCTAACCCGATGGCCAAGGAGTGAAGAAAAGCGTCACCGGAGGAACTACTCGGTCAATGAATGCCGAATATTTCCTTATAAGGAAACGGCCATTATTACCATTACAGAACAGATACTACACTTCGATCCTTGCCCGATGGCCAAAAAGTCAAGAAAAACATCTGATTATTTCCTTATAAGGAAAACGGTTAATATTGTCATTACTATTTACGGTGGTTGTTTCTGTAAAAAAAAATATGCGCGAACTCTCAATGAGAATTTAAATCACTAATCTAACAATGGCTGACTACATGTAGTCAGAGTTTTAGTAAAAGTAAACCTGTTGGAATTTTTAAAAGCATTAATTCACAGTAAAATCTAAAAACTCGAAACGATGTTTTTGCTTCTTCAGATATGATTATTCTGGTCGTTGAACTCGCAGATGTAAATAATCTTATTTTTGGAATATTCCTTAAGAATGGTACTTGATTTTCACACTGTTTAACAACCATATGATGTCAAATTCCATGTTGTGCAAAAGTGTAGCAAAGAGAGAGAGAGATAGAGAG
The DNA here is from genome assembly GCA_963932145.1 of Acanthosepion lycidas. NCBI lineage: Eukaryota > Metazoa > Mollusca > Cephalopoda > Sepiida > Sepiidae > Acanthosepion > Acanthosepion lycidas. The sequence continues at coordinate 80,394,583 of OZ010601.1, forward strand.
AGAGAGATAGAGAGAGAGAGGAGAAAGAAAAAATGAGAGAATGAGTTAGTGATAGAGATAGAATGAGAAAAAAGAGTTAGGAATTGAGTGTGAAGTAGAGTGAAAGAGTTCGTGAGCGAGAGAGAGAGAGAAGCAAGAAAAAAATGAGAGAATGAGTTAGTGATAGAGATAGAATGAGAAAAAAGAGTGAGGGATTGAGTGTAAAGTAAAGTGAAAGAGTTCGTGAGCGAGAGAGAGAGGAGAAAGAAAAAATGAGAGAATGAGTTAGTGATAGAGATAGAATGAGAAAAAAGAGTGAGGAATTGAGTGTGAAGTAGAGTGAAAGAGTTCGTGAGCGAGAGAGAGAGAGAAGCAAGAAAAAATGAGAGAATGAGTTAGTGATAGAGATAGAATGAGAAAAAAGAGTGAGGGATTGAGTGTAAAGTAAAGTGAAAGAGTTCGTGAGCGAGAGAGAGAGGAGAAAGAAAAAAATGAGAGAATGAGTTAGTGATAGAGATAGAATGAGAAAAAAGAGTGAGGAATTGAGTGTGAAGTAGAGTGAAAGAGTTCGTGAGCGAGAGAGAGAGAGAGAAGAAAGAAACAAATGAGAGAATGAGTTAGTGATAGAGATAGAATGAGAAAAAAGAGTGAGGAATTGAGTGTGAAGTAGAGTGAAAGAGTTCGTGAGCGAGAGAGAGAGAGAGAGGAGAAAGAAAAAATGAGAGAATTAGTTAGTGATAGAGATAGAATGAGAAAAAAGTGTGAGGAATTGAGTGTGAAGTAGAGTGAAAGAGTTCGAGAGAGAGAGAGAGCGTGATGGTAGTGAGCGAGAGAGAGAGAGAGTGAGCGAGTGAGAGAAATAGAGAGAGATCATTTGTTTAGTTACATGCGCTACGCTTTCTGTATTCCGCTTACCAACTAGACCAGTACAGAGTGTCTTTTTCTATGTGCCGTGTCCCATGAAGAATGGCGGCGATCATGATTCTCCACAACTTCCTCTCCTTTTTAGCTCTTAGCAATGTTTGTCTTTTTGTTATCTCTCCTAATCCCTGTTCTGTCCACCATTTACACAAGTATCTTAGTTTATTCGCTGCTCTCCTCCGTCCGTCTCACCTTCAACGTGTCCTGTGAGTGTCAAAGTTTCCAAGTTCTCTTTCCTCATTATCTGTCCTAGAAATCTCAACTGACACGTTCTAATGCTAATTATAAGAGTCCTTTTGTTTCTATTTCTTTAAAAATTCGTCGTTGCTCACATGTTCACTTCATGGTATTCTCAGTATCCTGCTGTAGAACTACATTTCAGTTGCCTCAAGTCTCTTCTTCATCTGTCAAGCGATAGACCAGCATTCACTGCCATATAGCTGGACTAATATTAAGTCACTGTTCAGTACTCTTTTCTTTGTTTTTTAACGAAATTTTCTCGTTTCTTAATACTTTACTTAACTTTGGAAAAGCATCTTTCGCTATCCCAATTCACCTTCGGATTTCGGTGTTGCATTTTCAGTCTTCTGGTAGAACACTTTCTATTAGGTTGGTGGAAAAAAATGATGTAATAATGTCGTTTTTTGACGTTAAAAAATACATCAAAAAACGACATTATTAGGTCATTATTTTTGCACCAACCTAACAGATATTTAAATTTTTGTACTTGATTGATTTTGACGTCTCCAGTTTGTAGTTCGCATCTTGGGTTGTCCCTTTTGCTGACAATCATACATTTTGTCTTCTTGCAATTGATGCTTCGTCCTTTCTGTTACTACATTTCCTATTTCTTAATACTTTTCTCAGCTTTTGAAAGGCATCTTTAGCTAACCCAATGCGCCTTCGGATTTCGGTGTTGAATTGTCCGTCTTATTAAAATTCTTCCTAAATATGTAAAAAATTTTCTGTAGAATCGCATTTCTGTTATTTCAAGTCTCTTCATCCAGGAGAAGATTCTTCGGCATTTATTACCATATAGGAAGACCAATATTACGTAAAAATTCAGTACTCCTTTTTTTTATTTCTAACGAAATTTTCCTATTTCTTAATACTTTCCTCAGCTTTTGAAAGGCATCTTTAGCTACCCTAATGCACCTTCGAGTTTCGGTGTTGAATTTTTCGTCTTCTGTTAAAACATTTCCTAAATATGTACATTTTTTCCAAGCCCTCTTTCCTCATTATGTGACTTAGAAATCTCAGCTGGCATTTTCTCATGCTAAGTATGTGTCCTTTTTGTTTCTGTTTTTCTAAAATTTAGTCGTTGCTCACATTTTCGGTCCATGGTATTCTCAGCATCCTTCTGTAGAACCACGTTTCTGTTACCTCAAGTCTCTTCTTCATCTGTCAGGTAATTAGTAACCATTCACTGCCATATAGGAGAACCGATATTAAGTTACAGTTCTGTACTCTTTTTGTTTTTAACGAAATTTTTCTGTTCAATAATACTTTGCTTAGATTTTGAAAGGCATCTTTCGCTATCCAAATTCACCTTCCTTTGTACTTGCTTGATTTTGGCGTCTGTAGGAATGGCTGTAGTTGTCCTCTATCACCACTCAGTCTTCTTCATATCGTATGCTGTTAAGCCAACAGTAAATCTTGATAGCACTTCTAATTATCTCAG